>CM076576.1:792662247-792817444 GCA_034641835.2 Pinus albicaulis | reverse complement strand
TACCTTATACCTTATGCATTTCTTACCATATGAAGACAATATGATTCTTGAACCTTCATGCACACTTATATAGACCTTTGTGAGACAATAAAAATGAAAACCCATAGAATGCACACACAAAATGTTCTAGCTCAATCGTCCTTTTATAGCTATAATATCTACAAATACTATAGGAAAAAACCAATGCATTTGATGTTGGTAATTTTCACCATATCAATTCCATTCCGTATACACAAATACATGGGTGAAACCTTGGTTTCACTCATGGTTTTTATTTTTCACCACCTACAACCATGGTTGCATGGAAGATAACTAGAAATCTAGCTATAGCCACTCTCTTTACATGTCCTTCCCAACGGTTGAAACCTTCTAGCCACACTATTAAGCCTTCCTCCCTATTATTGAGGCTTAAACTAGGGAAAAACCTTCTCTGCTTAGTCCACAACTTTGAGACATAGATCCTTATCTCCTGTAGCACCTATTCAAGATTTTGTAATATTTGTATCACCCTACAAGCCTATGAAACTTCTTGCACTCAAACACCAATCTCGCACTTGAAATTTCAATCCTGCACTCAAAAATCAATCCTTTTCCTTGAGTTCCATTTCACTAGGTTGAGGAGCTTTTGGGTGAATGTAATTATAACTTGAGAAATAATTCTCCTTTGTATCATTTTAGTAAGAAACAATGCTCCTCTATGTCACTGCCTTGAGCAACAATACTCACGTGTGTTACTAGATTGAGAAATAATTCTCCTTGTATCTATAGGTTGAGGAAAAATGATCCATCATGCTTAGAATATACCTTAAGGGGTCTCAAGGGACATAGGAACTTGGTATCATCTTGAGAAAGGTCAATCAATTTTTGCAGGTTTAATTCGGATACTTTTTGTTAGGTGGCACCCTATGGAAACAAGATACTAGGTGGAATAAAAGGGGATTGTAGTTGCTAATACAACAATTATAGATGCAATGGCATGACCTATAGATATCTTAGTGTTTCCCATGAATATATACCAAATCATTTGTGATTAGTGTTCCTTCATGGTATATTCTTTCTACCACAAGGGTACCACTACTTAGAACTGTGGAATGTTGAACTACATGAACTCCCCTTTACTGATCTTGGTTGAAACTTAAGGAAGGACCTAAAAGGGATAGATTGTAAAAAGGGATTACCTCTCCACTTTAGAATCTGATGCTGCTAGGATATAGATCTTTCATGAGAGTTAAATATCGAACATTAAACATGATTTTCTCGTGTTTCCCCACTACTAGTGAGTGTCCATAGCCATGATAGAGTCACCTTGAAATCACAAGAATTTATTTTCTCCTAATGAGTGTTAAAAACCCTAAAGAGGATACCTACATGTCACAACTAGTAAGGAAACCATTCTCAAGTCTTTATCTTTCTATGGATTGACAATTATTTAGTTGTATCTTTTTTTGGGGGGGCTCAATTGGCCACAAGGTAGATGAGCAATCCTAAGAAATAGTTGGGATGATTCCTTCTAGAAAATTTAAATATTGATTTGCTTGTAATATATATGTCTCCTTGATATCACTTCTCAAAATCAATCCTTCATATCAGAATAAGGCCATAGTTAAGATATTGCATGATGCTTGAGGCCTCTCAACCAGGTTGGTAATTAGAATAGAGTTCACTCAACATTTTGACTATTATCAAAGTGTTCACCATGTGGTAGTGATTGTAATTATCCATAGATAGGATGTGTGGCTATGGTTATTGTGAATTATTTCCATATGTCATATACAGATTGATGGTCTAACCTATGTTGTGCCTGAAAAGTAGCTCGATGAAGAAAAATTTTGTTAGGGAAATTGTAAGGACATAATTTTCAAAATAGGATATATTTATGTACAAGAATCAAATAGGTTTAATATGAAAGGAAAAAAGAAAGAGAAACTAGCAAACCAAATGGGAAAACAAGTTTATTTATCTATAGACAATGACAGTTAAGGCCGTTATGCAAAATATCCTTTTAGAATTTGGCAATTTACAAGGCAATGTTCAATATCTGTTGATTTGTTTCTCACTAACATAAGGTTTGAGATAGACATGAAATGTTTGAATTTAAATATTATTCATGCATCTATTAACTTTTATTTCTAGAGTAATGGATCCAGGTTTGGGATGCACCTAGCGTAAATTATGATAAAATGCCTTAGCACCCTCCTTGATTAGGATGATATGTTGAATGATACTAGTGCCATATGTTTCAAGTCTTCATATTTCCATGCAAAAATACCTTGTATTTTGTGAAATAATAAACATAAGTGAATTCTCAGTTGGTGATGGAAAGTACTGAGGTTGATAAAATTTGAGTTCTTTTCAGTCCCTAGATTGACCAATTGATACATCAACTTTTATTACTAAGAAATAAGGAAAAATAATAATGCTCATAATCTCCAAAACTGTAACAGAAATGAAGGCCACAGGGAGTAGATCTCAGGAGATTGTCTAAAAAGGTCAGGAACAACTTGAGTGTTCAGTACTATTTGGGACAATGCAGCTAAAGTGACCATGTAGGAAGATCAGGAATTGAACTCGTATTCCAACATATTATAAAATCATACTCATGTCTAGCCTGACATAGAGTTGATCATGAAGAAAAAAACTAATTTGAAATAGCCATTTATCTTAAGGTGTTATAGTCTCTTTGGTATAAATTTTCTCCATCAGATTGATTATGATAATATAGTTTTATTGATCTAAATAATTAAAGTATTTTTCTTTGTAATCATAACTTTTATCAATGTTTTCCCCATTTGTAACTATAATTACAAACTTATGTAGGTCAATATATTGTATTATGTATATGATTTTGTTGATGCAAGAACATATAGTTTCTAAATAAAGGGTAACCGAAAAACCAATCTAGGGCAGGAAATTGTCCAATAGCTTTGCCCAATGTGGATAAATGCCAAACAATGTAGAGACGAATTAAAGCCAATTTTCAAGGATGTCTTACATCTCAACTAAACTATATGCTAAGAGACCCATGGATAATGCAACAAATCATGGTAAGATATTCAATTCAGTAATAATATATGAATTATGATATATATTATTTTGAAAGGATTCACTCAGCTTTGCACTCTACAAAAGCTTCTGGTACTTCACAACGTGATGCTTATGGAATTTTATTTGTGCTCTAACAACCATTTTCCTGGATGACAGTTGCTTCAAATCTTATAGGAATATATCAAAATTCACAGTTTGTGTCGGAAAACCTCAATAACCCACTTCAAAAAGAAGAAAGGGGCACACCAACACAAAAATAAATCAAAATTTTTCTTCCACACTAGGCTCCTAGGAAGAAAACTCATGAAAAAAACATAGGTTTTCCAAGTGAAAGAATGAAACAATACCAACAAATAAAGGTGTTTCAAATTTGAAGCATTAGAGAGAGTTAATTCTCAACACTGGAGGAGTTAAAAGGTAACTAGGGAGAGTTCCCATGTCACCCCGCATAATCCTTCGACACTTTGGGCTATCCCTATCATAGGGGAATCCCTATGTTGCCTAAAAATGAAATATAAACCTAGAAGACCAAAGAATGCCTTCAAACTCCATGAAGTACATGACGATATGTAAAAACAAAGATGTAATCGACTAAACTTAGAAGCATGGACCAATCTACACATTGGGCCTCCACATATATACTTATATTCCAATTCAGACTACTTTCTAAAAACACAAGTCTTCTAAATATTAAAAAAAAAAAAAATAGAAAACTTCTAAAATACAATTTACCCAAAACTAGAAACTTCTTTGATTTGCCTCAAATTCAAACTATAAGACTAACTTCCCAATTTCTATTCAAATGGTCTGTCATCTCCCTTTGAAGAAGACCTAGTTTTGTGTAGAAAAATATGGGTTTAAAAGGTATGTTAGTATGATAGCCTCTTTTCTACAACTTATGATATTAAACTAGTAAGGCTCATGACTCAAATGTAGCTCTACACTTTTTAGGTGCACCTATCTGCTCCATCAAGAGCATCCACACAATAATAAGGAATAGTCTTGCTGACCCATCACATGTTACAAATCATCTTTTTGTTTTACCATAGCAGATTGGCCAAAGACTAGAAAGAAATACTTGATAAACATAATCTAATGGCCATATCATTGGCATTTATTTTCTTGTAGGTAGTACAGGTTATGGATGTTTGTACATTGGTAATAGAATGTCAAGAGACAAAGTGTTGGTGTTTGGTAATTAAGTGTCACATCACATTAATAATGAGATATAAGATATTGCATGTAATAAAAATGCCAACAACCAACAACAGTTCCTTTTTAAGGTCTCCATACACCATGCATTTGTTGCATTTATAATATGGCATTGGAGGCGTTTCTTTGAAGGATAGGTTTGTAGGGCGTTGAGAAAACATGGAGCAACATGGGAAGAAGTAAGGACACGTTAAGTGTGTTCACACAACAAGAAAGGGACACAATATATCTAGTTGTGGAAGGCTTAGCTGTTGACAATGAGGGGACACATATGCATAGAAGAGTGCATGTGGGAAAGCCACTTGGGAGAGCCATGAAAAGTAGATGGAGAGATACTCAGACATAAAACAACTTAAAAATTACAGGGGCAGACTCCATAATCATAATTTTTCAAAACATAACAATTTCATGAGAGATATTTATATTTTGAAAATTTTAGGTTTAAAACAAACTTGAGGGATTCATAACATACACAAGGTAACAAATGGGTGAGTGATATTGATGCATTCCCATATGTTAGGGTCCCGTGATTTGGCTGATTGGCAAGCCAAATTACAGTATAACATAAAACCAATCTTTGGAGCCCAAGGACCTAGCTTTCCTGGACTCAGAGAGAGCTCTCTCTATTTGTGTAAGGGATATCTGTGTGTTTGCTTATTGTGTTCTGATTTTAGGCTAGTTATGAAGTAGGTTTTTTGTTTTGGTTTTTAGGTTGTGAGGGATGAACTGATAAAAGATATAGGATAGGTAAAAATATGTCAGATCAACTGGGCTATGGGGTCGAAAAGGTCAAGAAAGCTTTCAGATGGTGATACAAGGTTGTTGAAGGGCCGATTTGATTCGAGGTAAAATGGATCTTTAGGAAAAATGGGGTAATATGGACATCAAGTTTGTGAATAACAAAGGATTTCAAGCACAAATAGTTTAATAGCTGACATAAACATGGTAGGGCAAACCATTAATCATGAGAAATGTAACTTTAAGCTAATCAATGCATAGAAATAAACATTCAAGCCATGCATAGAGATATATAACTCTCTAACTTTAGGAAATGGCTATCAGACTTTGGGGAAATACATTTAAGACAGACAAACAACTCAAATCACTATGTCAGAATGCCTAAACATAGTACTTCAAGCTATTGAGCACTTTGAAAACAATATTGCATAGTCTTAGGCAAAGGGCAAGATCAAAACAAGACCTTGTTTCAACAAATGACAATCTAATCAGTCAAAGAGAAGTTTCATAGATGGAGCTATGGCTAGCCATGAGTAAGCATGGCATACCGTAAATCATACTTAGCATGCATAAAACCATGAATGAAACAATCAAACAATATTCTTAAGTTATTAAAGAGCAATCAAGAATTCTTTAATGTGACTAAGAATGAAGAAAACATGGAAGCTATGAAGAAACAGGAAATTTGAGGTGCCTCCAAGGGAATGTCTCAAATTTGTTCTCTACTGTCCTATAGCAAGTAAGAAAATGGATTTATGAATGAAAACTAAGAAACAAAACAGAGATAGAGACACTATACCATTCTACCAAGTCATGGAATCCAACAACAATCCTCTTTCATCATCCAAGAACATCCAAGAAACTATCCAAAAGCATGAGACAAGTATTTCTTCCAAAGCTTATATGACCATATATTGCTTCTATTCATCAATTTTAGCCTTGTTTACAATGAAAGCCTTTGGAATATATAGGCCAAAGTGAGGAAAACCTCTTAGTTCAACTTGCAATCTCATTGGCCTTTTCAAAATATCTTATTTTGTCCTTGAGGCTTTGCAAAGCCCAATGGACAAAATATCTAATAAAATATCTCAAAAATGCTAAAAAAGGGAAATAAATTGAATTTTCCTAACTAACCATGTACAAAAATAGCTAAACGCACATGAAGAAAAGTCACTTTTGAAAGGTTCAATTTTTACAAAAATATTCAAAAAATACATCAGCAAAAGGTCCCCTGACTTGCCGGCAACTTTTGGAGGCCTTCCCAATGTTGAAACGAGGCTCATGATGGCTCGTTGGAAAGCTCTAAGTGTCTATTTTATGAAAAAATTTAGTTTTCTCTCAACTGACCACTAGAAGTCCTCCAAAAACAGACCTGTGTGTAAAAAACCAAAAAATAGGCCTTGCTGATAAACGGGGTAGAGTGTAGAAAAAGCGAGTGTTTTCCACCATTTTGGGGGAGAAAAAGATCTTCAATTGTTCTGAAAATATCTGAGTATGTACCCCTGAAATTATGGCATCCAATGATACCATTTTCATCCTTTGATGATGTCCCAAACTGAAATGGTGATGCCCATGAGTTTTGGCCAAAACCCCAAAAATGACAAAAAACCAAAATTTGTCGAATTTCACCCAAACTTGGTGAGCATGACCCTCAAGGGTTTTCAGAAATATGTTGTGAATCTGAGGCCAAAATTTGGAGCCTTGTGGTGTCTTTCCTCAATTTTCATGCTGGGCGCTTCCCTTTAGCTTCCTTGAGTTTTTCCTGAGCAGCCTTCAACTTCCGCCGGGCAAACTGATTGAGCTTTTTATAATGCCCGGTCATCCTCCGTTGAAGGTCCAAGTCCATATTTTCCTTCTCCAATTTCTTCTCCAAGTGATCATTAACTCTCTCAAGCCATGCTTCCCGACTGTTCTCTATCTCTTGTTCAAACAATGCAGTGAGAGGGGTAAATTGGAGAAGGGCATCTTCTTCTTCTTTTTGCTTCTCAAGGGCCTTTTTGATCCCCATGGTTCTTGGCCTCTTTCGCCTGGGCTGATCTTCGCCTTCGCTTTCATTGAACTCACCCATGATTTCTTCCAATCTCACTTGTGCTTTGGAGGCCTCCTTTTTGTATTTGATGGCCCGTGTCTCATATACAGCCATATGGACACTCATATGCTTGTTTTGAATTTGCAAAAAGTGATTGAAGTTCCTAGCCCGATCAAGATCAATCCTCAAAGCATCAATTTGGCTTTCTCTATGGATCAAGAGATTTTCTAGGATCCGGGCTTCATTATCACTATCATCACTTTGGATTTGGATGATGTCGAATTCCCTTTCCTGTTCATGACTTCTTTCTTCCTTGTCCTTCCCTTTGCTATAGGTGGCTCTTTTAGTCTTCTTCCTCTTGGGAAATTCGACCATGGGCTTCTTGGGCAATTTTCCCTTGCTTCAGAGGGCCCTAGTCACATTTGGAGTTACAACTCTAGGCATCCTTTTCCTTGATGTCTGGGGCTTGGCCACTTTCGAAGAAGAGAGCATGGCCCCTTGCCTAGGAGAGGCAGCTAGCACATGCTCCATGGGCTCTTTACCCTTGTCACTTTGCTCCTCATTTTCGCCACTGTCTTGGATTTCTTCATGGATGCCTTGGTTGTCCTTTTGCATTTCCTTTTGAGGGCTATCCTCCTCACTGTGTTGCACCTGTTTATCCTGCTGCCCCTCTTCTTCTTGAGGTTGCTATTCCTTTTTAGGAGGCTGTTGTTCATCATCCTGTAGATGCCTTTGTTCATCATGTTGTGGCTGCTGTGTATCATGCTGTGGATACTGTGTATATTGCTGTGGCTGCCCCTGTTCAACATCTTCATGAGTCTGCTCACCCTCACTATGTTGCACATCTTCATGCTACTGCCCTTCATCATCTTCCTCATCATCCCCTTGCTACCCTGTTTCATCTTGTTGCTGCTCATCATCACTTCCCTCTTCTTGCGCATGCTCTTCTTCCTCAGCATGGTCATGCGCTTCTCCCTCTTCAGGCTCTTTTTTTTGTTCTATGGTAAACTTGAGCTTCTTGGGAATAGATTTTCTAGAAGAAGGTGGAGGACGGTGAGTAGGAGGTGTAGGAGATGTATGAACTTGAGGGACAGTGGAGAAATCTTGATGGGTAATGAAAGTATCCCAAGAGACCTCCCTCTTCTCAAGATGATGAAGAGTGATGAATTTCATGAGGGATTGATGGAAGAGGCAGGCTGTTTGCTGTGAAGGAGGCTTTTTCTGAATAGTGGAGGTCATTTTCTCAATGCTTCTATGTAAGAAGAAAGGAAGATTTAGCAATTTGGCCCTCGTGAAATGCATGAGCAATCGAATGTGATAGGCATAGACTTGGGAGAATATTCCCTCATAAGTGAAGTATTTCATGATGATCTTCATGAGGGGGGTGTAGCTAGTTAAAAGATATGAGAAGGAGAAAAATGAAGGACATGAATCTCTGTGCTCAGGCTTTAGAAAGGGCTTGTATTCTTCTGAGTCCAGGTGGCTTTTTTTAAACCACTTCTCCCCGACATAAGGGATTTTAGTGGCCTTGGAGATGGACCTTGGAGAGAATTTGAAATCTAGGTCTGCCAGCTGGAAATGCTTGTCTTGAAACCTCAAAGCGTAAAGATGTGTCAAAGGGGAAAAGCTCTTCACCTCTTGCACTCTTTGACAAAAATATAAACACCCAACCTCATGGAAATTGAACAAGACTGATGGGTGGGCATTCACTTCTTCAGTGGAAACATGCTCAAATCTCTTATGCAAGCCACTCCTACTGTCTTGCCTGGGAGGCATCTTGTTTTGAATGCTCTCTACAACACCAAGCTGCCTCAAATGGCCTTTGGACTGTTTTCTCAAACAAACAACTCTGTCCTCTTTGTTAGTCACTGTTTGACCAGGGAAAATTGCCTCAAATGCTGTGTGAAATGGTTCTTTAACACCAACCTCCTGTTCCTTACAAATCACTGTTTTGTCTCTTTTTATGCCAATCAACAAATAGTTATCCAAATAACAAGCACATAGTCAAATTGTTACTGTGTTTGGGTAAGGTTACAAGGACCCTTTGTGTTTTGGTATAAGCAAGGCAGCGTTGTAAAAAACAAAATACTCCTCCCAATCAAAAACACTCCCCTCGTATTTCACTGTTTCACATACACAAGTAGACAAGAACACTTTCAAATTGATTTAAAAGCTTTTTCATAACATATTATGTTTCATGGATCAAAGGAGGCAGCACTAGTTTTGCTTTTTACCACACAGAGAGGACTTTTGAAAGTGACAAAGCATTCATACATGATCACTGTTGTTAAATTAGGCTCACTGTTTCACCTTAGGAACACTTGTTTCTTATGCCCAGGTAAACAAAAATAAATACCTTCAGAGGACTTTAAAGAATCTCTCACCACACTTTGTTTTATGGGACAAAGGAGGCAGCACTAGTTTCACTGTTTCACTCATTCAAAGGAGAGATTTTTTGAAGGGACAAGGCATACGGACTAAGACCACTGTTTTCAAAATAGGCTCACTGATGTTACCTTTCAAAAACTGTGTTTTCCTTTCAATGACTATTTCCACCTTATAACATGGTTTGTCGCTTTAGACTTTGCTGACAGAGGTTAGTTTGTCCTACCACCGTCAGGACACCTTCAACCATTTGACAAAACCTCTAGCATTATGCTTTCTTTGACTTGCAAGCAGTGTTATGGTTTATCACTATTTTTAAGGTAGCTTTAGGCTCTTTGAAACTAAAATGAACACTCCACTAGCCTCCCACTATAACAATCTTCCTCAAAATATTTACCAAAACACCTTGATTTATACCAAGACCTTCTCTTTTTTAATCACCATTTAGCAACTCGAATATACCAAGGAGGTAAATGAAAATACCTTGAAGATGGATGGTAGCCTTTGTTTGAAGAGTTGAGCAGCTTTCAGAGCTTCTTGAAGGCACAAGGAGTGAGCGACACGTTTGTTTGAAAGAACACCACGCTGTGTGGATGAGTCGGGTCGGCCTTCAAGCGGTTGTGACCGGCACCTACAAGCGCGCCGCGCAACAATATAACTCCTTTGTAAAATTGCTCCTGAACGCGCCACACGTTTTTCCAGGCGCGCCGCGTAGGCTAAAAAGCCTAAACCTCCGCAATTTTCGCTTGAAATCTCCTTGTTTTGGTCAGAGAGCAGCCTAGGGGAGTGTTGCTCATGTTTTGAAATGCAAATAGATTTGACAACGGTCAATCCACCCCTTATATTTGAAAAAAAGCCAATGGCCCTTTGAAGTGCTTTATGAGGGTTTTGAAACTTTTTTGAAGAAAGGTATTGGTTGCAAAACAACAAATGAAACCCGACTTTATCACTTATAATCTTCAAAATAAAATAAACCCAATATTTCGACCGAGCCTCTCTAAAGTGATGTGGATGGCTTTTTTTGGAGATCTTTATACATGCGACCCCTTTTCACAGTGAGAAAACCATTTTGAAGGCCAAAATCTCTCAGTGTTTTTCTTATTGAAAAAGAAACCCAATGATTTTTGAAGCATCTTTTTCCATTCTTGCAATGAGATAACTCATCTTTTAAAACTTAAATTGACAGTTTCTGTTCCTGATGTTTGAAGGTGATCATGCCCACTGTGAAGCTGATTGAACTGGTAGGTGCAACTTTGAGCCTCTCTTTTGACTTAGATTGACAGAGTAATCCAATCTTCAAATTTATGGAGATATAGCAGGGGATGGGAGCTGAAGTTTAAGATGTAAAATTGGAAAACTATCCCTTTGTTCCTTTATGAAGGGAGTCTGCAAGAATAATGAATTTCTCATTCATTTTACCATTTTGACAGTAGTCCCTTTGAACTCTAAACCATACTGAAAATGAATGCTCTTCACCTTTACATAATGATGAGCCTTACTGAAAATGAAGGAGGCCTATTTTTGAAAAATTCCTGGGTTATTTTCAACTCCTGTTTTAACCAAGTGAAAAAAGGTTTATGAATACACTGTTAGTGGTTTCCTTTGTACTTGATGGCAGAAGTCAGTTTGAGACCAAGACTGTTTGACTTCTTTGGCCATCTACTTAACAATATTTCTTCATTGATAATCAACCCATTAGCTTCACATTGTACTTCAATAACAGTGAAACTTATGTAAACAAATTTTAAAAGCACCACTACTTTGCCTCTGCTTTTAACACCATTTTTTATTTATAAACCTTCAGTTGCTTTCCCACTGCACCTAAAATTTTCCTTTCAGTCAGTGAAAACCTTAAAATCAAATTCTCTCCCTGGCCCTCTTCTTATAGATGAAGGATGCTTTCCCAGTCTTCAACCCTCTGCTTGTAAAATTAAGGAGGTTTCCTCAGTCTTCAACCCTCTGCTCATGTATGGAGGAGGTTCTCAGTGATTCCATTTCATTAGCTTTTAAACAGTGCTATCATTCCTTTACTGCCTATTCATGCTTGAGAAAATGAAGATGACAAACTGTCAATAATTCATGATGGGAATTTCTCTAAGACATGTAATTCTGCTCTCCAAATACCTTTGCACCTCCTTATACATCACAAGCAATTTGGCTAGTATCTGCAAAGCATTTCTTTTCATTCATAATTTACTAACCTTTGACTGTGATTGCAGGAGCTTAATGAAAACAAATCTCTACCCTGTGGCTGCATCCCAGGCTCAAAACCACATGAGAAGCAGTTGTCTTCTCATGTTGAGTTAAATACTATCTTCTGGAATGCTGGTACACTTCTGCTTTTGAAAGATCCATTGAAACACTGTAAAACTACCTAATATCAATTTGACCTATGGCACATGCATTGCTGAGACTTCAAGGCTTGTTAGTGGCGCGACTTAAGGGTGTAACCAAACTTTATTTGCAGAATAGTAAGGTCTATTAGGACTGGTTGATAGTAGATAGAGGTTCTTTGGATTTTAGGATAGTTTTCCAAGGGAGAAATGCCTAAAGTGCCACTACCTAACTTAGGGAGGACTTCTTGGACAAATTTGGATTGTTTTCTTTAGAGCTGATGGACAAGATAGTATGACTAAGGCTATATAGGGCTTGACAATGAGGTTTCATCTTGTCATGGGTGGATTGAAAAGGTAGGAGGGAAAAAATGTTTATGGGTGTTTTCCAGCTAGCAAATTTGACAATTTTTTAGATCAGTTGCTAGAAAACTTGGCTGTTACAACTAGTCATCACCAACAAGTGAAAATTACTGATGACTAACACCATACACAATGATCACAAATTAGTAGTCAATGTTTATTTTTGTACTGGGCTGATAGATAAGTGATTAAATGTATTTTGAGCAGTTGCAATTTAGTAAGGAATGTAGAAGATTAATGTTGGAAAGGAACACATCAATGTCGCATGGGCAAGGCAGATAGGCCAAGCAAGAGAATTACTTGTAGCTTTAAATCACACTAAGACAGTTAGAAATAAGCAGACAACATAACTGGCATTTTCATTTGGTACATGTGCAACAAATAACAGACATGATATGATTCCTAATCCAATGGGTGAGTCAAAAAATCCCGACTACACTCAAATTGGATTTCAATTAAAATCAATAATATCCCTAGTGTGATCATCCTAGACTATATTCCTTTCCTCTTTATGGATTCAACGAAATCAGGAAAATAGGAAAATATACACAGAACCTTCATCCACAAAACAACAATATTTTCAAAGACAACAACTATGAGGAAAAACTCCACTTTATTCTTTTGTGTGAAATTTTCAAATAATAATCGGTTACACATGCAATATTGCACAAACTCTAGGATTCCTCAAGCCTTCATTAAAATGAGGCAGATGTTATTCATTTGAAATAGACCAGTGACCTAAACTATGGAATAGGCCAATGGCCTTGGTTTATGGATGTGTTCAATTCTTTGAATTGGCCCAATTTTCAAACGTGAATGATGCATGGAAAGTGTGCAAGACTTCAAAGTGGTGCAACACTTTAAAGAGTTCAATGTCTTCATCTTCTTAGGGCGGATACCATGCTTCTCTTCTAAGGAAACTAGAAGACAGTCAATGAAAGGAGCTTGCATCCATAACCACAAAGTAACAATTTATGAGGATTAGCTTCACCCTCCTTGTGGAAATGTCTGACTACCTAGACCATGAAACAGATACAGATACAGGTATCTATCCACCAAATTAGTGAAATTCCAAGACCTGGATATGATGGGGAAATGTCCTATATAAAAAATACAGTATTATTTTTTCATTTTAAAACAATTCAAAGTTAAAAATCAAAACCATTAATAGATCACAACACTAAAACCGAAATCATTACATAATTTATAAATCTGAAGACTGAAATAATGATGCATCATGCTTTAGAAAAAGGATAACTGTAAATTAAAAATTGAGTATCTCATCAATGATTACTCAATTGATATGATGATGTAGAGTAGGTCTAACTACATGTACAGAAATGGGTCTACATCTAAATATTTCAACCCGTCATCTTCCTCGAAATTTGCCTTAAAATCTAAAATCTCCCAGCTAGTTACAATGGTAAATGAAATGTACAATATTTGAGAAAAAACCATATTCTAAGTACCATGTTGTTGTAAGGGGAGTCTTCACCTAGAATTGGGTGGTAAATGAATACCGTGCACTTTTCAAAAACATGCTATAGTCTATGTATCATATTGTTCTAAGGATTCTTCACTTAGAGATGAATGGGATTGAAATAATTAAATTATTAATGACACAACCATCCTTTTTACACAAAGAAAATTTAAAACTAAGTATATACTATATATTTTTATCTATATAATGTCTGAAAGCTTCCCTAGAGCTTTCCCTCTATCATTATAAAAATTTAAAAATAAAATTTGACATGTCTCAGACCTTTCTTACTAGCATTATCATGTGTTATACAAGATACATAGTACAAGTGATTGATAAGCTACCAATACAGCTATACAACCTACAGATTAATAATATGTAATCTAACTAAAAGCAAAATTAGAATATTTTCTTTTTAGAGTCTCAAACAAGTGCTTGGGATTCATCTTGTGAGAGCTAGTTGGCACATCATCCCTTTCAGCAGCATGGGATTTGTTTCTAGGTTTGAAGGCTCCACTTATGTGGTGGATCCTATTAGCACATGGATTTTCATCCTTCTCATTTGCACAATCTGGGCTTGATTTATAATCCTATAGGAGACAATGGTGTAAAACCCTCATTTCCTATTTCCAAAAGATTTTTGAAAAGGGATACAATGGATGTTTTCAAGATAATAAAGGAAAAATGAGCAAAGAATAGCAAAGGGAGAAACTCATGAGAAATTGATCCAGAGTTCTTCTTCACCTACTAAGAAAGGAAACAAGGATAAAATCAGTAAAAACCCCTCATTAAGAATAAGAATCTAAGTAAACATATTACAGTCAAAGGAAAAATGCTTAAACACTATATAAAGGGTGCTGTAATCCCCATAGGTATAATCTTAGTGGGCTTGTGCATCCTGTGGTGGATCCTGTTAGCACATGGATTTTCATCCTTCTCAGCTGCACAATCTGGGCTTGATTGATAATCCTATGGGAGACAATGGTGTAAAAACCCTCATTCCCTATTTCCAAAAGATTTCTGAAAGGGATACAATGGATGTTGTCAAGATAATAAAGGAAAAATGAGAAAAGAACAGCAAAGGGAGAAACCCATGAGAAATTGATCCAAAGTTCTTCTTCACCTGCTAAGAAAGGAAACAAGGAGAAAATCAGTAAAAACCCCTCATGAAGAATAAGAATCTAAGTAAACAGATTATAGTCAAAGGAAAAATGCTCAAACGTTGTTTAAAGAGTGTTGTACTCCCCGTAGGTATAATCTCAGTGGGCTTGTGTAGGCATTGAGATTTTATTTTCAAGGTCTTAGCTGACATCATTGACTTATTTTGTCGGATAGCTTAAGGCATGGCTTACCTCTTTTCACTGAGGAGAAGTATTATTGCAGAAAAGTTCTTTCCCATGTTCTCCAGGTTCCTCAAGCATTGATGGTTTCAAAACGATCTCTGTAGGCTCTTTAGATAAATCAAGTTTCCTTTAATAGAATCTGGCTCAGATGTAATAGAATGTTGAGACATGGTTACACAAGAAGGACCTAAAATTCCCAAGGAGGAATATCTTCTCAATTCAAAACCTGTAAGTGAGAAAAATGGAATGACAATTTTGAGTACTTCTATAGAGGTGTTGGAAGATTTATCAGCAGAAAGTATTGATGATGTAGACTATCTACTCCTTAATGAAAACAACTTACAACAAGGGAAAGGGAGAAAACTTGGTCTTGTAGATGACACAGGTTATAAACTTGGTAGTCCATTTAAGTGCCAAAGTAGTTATTACTTGCAGGAAAATGAGATGGAGGAAACACACAAGGCGAAACATGAATAAATTATATCACAAATTGATTTAGAAGATTTACATCATTCAAAAAACAGATAGTTATTGGCATCCAAAACATGATGATGATAAGTTACATGAGTATATTGTCCACTTTATCAAATCATTTAAATATTATGTAAAGATGAAAAGTAATATAAAAGGCTCTAAAATTGCATAATAGCTTCATTCTTCCTCCTCATTCGCTCGAGCTGACCTCTCTCTCCTCAACAATCGAGTTTTGGAAAAAACATCATCTTGTGGGTGAAAAGGTAGCGTGTTTCTATTCTTTGGCTTAAAACATCACATAAACCCTTTTTATTGCTGGTTTTTTGAACACTGGAGCTACACTTGAATATTTTGAAGCCATCCATGTCTTCCAATTTTCCCTAGGATGCCTCCAAGATAGCGGAGCTTCTTCCCCACTACCTTTTCAGCCCAGAATCGCTACATTTTCAGCAAAACATAGTGTTTTCATTCGATGGTGAAACCAAGAGTTTAGCATCTTCAAAGTAACAATTTTCTAGCTCCCTACAACTTCTGAACAGGTATTCTCATCAATATTTTGAGTGGTTTCCTCCTAAATGCAAAAAATTGACAAATTCAAAAGTTTGCTACGATTTTATGGCATAGTGTTGCTTGTTTTGAATATTTTGATTCAAGGTACAAAAAATTTCTTCAAAATCTGATAGAATCACAATATTAAAACATTTAATCACCTTTCCCATCCCTTTCAAAACGTTTTTCCCACATTTCTATCATTTTTCACATTTTTCCAAAACCCATGTTTTGGCTTTCTCTGCCCCTTCCCATCATCCTTTTCCACCCCTTCCACTTCCATAACCTTTCTAATATCCCTCCACACTCCCTCAAATTTTATCAGAAATTTAGAACTCATTTTCCCCTTTCATCCCCCCTCCATTCATCCAACACTGAAAATCTCTTGTTTCCCTGCCCTGTTTTGAAAAATATAGCAAGAAAGGTGTCATCATGAGCACTGAAAAGGAGAAAAGGACTTATAATAAAGGAGGAAAAGTAATCCGGATTGAACCATAGCAAACCATAGAGATCATGCAATCCCCTTACATCAGAATTCTATTTGAAGAAGCTGGTTGCTTCCCTTTTTGCTAGAAAATCCAAGAGGTAGGATTCAATGTGAAGTTAACTAGTGTATTTGGTACTTTGTTTAAAGAGAATGAAGTTATAATTGATGAGGTTAAGTTCATAATATCTCCACAAACCATTGCTTCTACCACAAACATACCTCTTCAGGGGGAGATTTGGTTTAAAAGGGTTGATCTTGACTTAGAGTGTTACAAGAATTTTCTGAAAACACCATACAAAGAAACTCCTGCAGCCACCTTTCCTATGACACACTTGTGATACAAGTACATACCTTTGATGAGGGTGATAATGTAATACTTTACTTGTGAAGGCATATATTCTTTTTTCATATTGTTATCATATCCACCTTTTTATGCATTTCACCTCTGCCAAGAAGATAAACCTGCCACATTTTTTGTATAAAAGTCTTGTTAAAATGTCTGAGAAGGTGAGAAGCAAGGTAGGGGGTCACTGCACTAGTTTATTCCATCACTGTTTGATTAAAATGATCATCCTCCATTATTTTTCAGCTATTTTCATGCCTTGGGAGGCATTTGTACAGAAATTTTCTAGTTCATCACCTTTAACCTCCATGCCTCAGGAGGTTGGTTCATATAGAAAAGTGAAAGCTACTCTTGTTGCTGAAGGAAGCAAAAGGGAAATGACCAGGAGCAGGGCTAAGAAGCCAACCTCTATATTGGGTGAAAGGGAGAATGATCCTTCTCCTACAATGCCAAAATAAATACTCTTATAGGCAGAAGAAGGTCAACACGAAAGTCAAGAAGAACAAGGTGATCAAGCACAGTTTGAACATGAACAGGGGTCTCATGCACCTAAATCAGCTGAAGAGCTCCTCCAAGAGAAGGATGATGAAATTTTTGAGTTAAAGGAGAGGCTTTTTAAATCCAAATACATGGTGGCTCTTTTACAACAACAAAATAGAAAACTCTTGCAAATTCAAGCAGAGGCTGGAAATATCAAATCAAGCATAGTGGTTTCACTTGACAAAGGGAAGAGTGCGGTTGATGATGTGGCAGAAAAGGATAAGAAGGGAAAAAATGTAAAACAAAAGCTAAGGAGAACTTTAACTATAGGATTGAAGAGGAATTTTCCATGAGACAATGTAACATTCCAAATCAATTTTGAAGACACTTGAAGAATTTTTGTAAACTGCCGATTTTTCCGAAATCTGCTGCAAAGGCAAAAAGGTAGCATGCCCATGCTACCTTTATCGATGGAGGCATCAAAATGAAGAAAGGGTTGAATTTTTGGAAAGTACTTAGCTTATATATTTATGGTATACACTCATTTTCCTTCACCAGCAATCAATTTTACACAAGAATACAAAAAGGTGCTTGAAAACTAGATCTCTGCCCTCATTTCAGCACTCATAGATGAGTTTTGGGAAATGAATGTTTTGAATACTTTGCAGGATGTTTTGTGATCCAAAGCCACTTCAAAGGTATAGAAGACACCCTCATCAACATCCAACAGTTTTTAGAGGTAAATTTGACTGAAGCATCATCACCAAATCAGCTCAAGAATTCCATGCTGTGCATTTGTTGTGCACATGCTACCTTTTCAGCAAAAAGTCATTTTTTGTTATCTAAGGGTGAAATTAAATTTGACAATGGTGAATATCATGTAATATGATTTATTAAGTGTTTTTAATGTCTAAATAGATCGAAATTCATAAATTATAATGATGTAAAGTAAAATGTATCTAGTTGGAGAAAAATCAGGGAATGGTTAGAACCTCCCTTGATTTGGATTTTGTTAGAGAAAAAGTTGTTTCTAAGTCCTAAATAGGTGAATTCGACCCCTAGAGGTGGGTATTTGTATTTTTGAGTCTATATATGTCTATGATTTGATACAATAGTTGGGAGTTGGAATCAGTTTCATTTTTCTACTTGATCAGGGGAACTTGTACTCAGTTTTGGCCAAGCTAACAAAAAGGAGTTGCAGCTACATTTATGGGATACCTGTGGTATTGAATGTCTTTCATTGTTTCTTCTTCAGTCACATATTTTTGAATGTATTTTTCATCTTTATTTTCATGTCTATGTTATGATCTATTATAAGTTAGAATTTCAGAATACATGCTAGCCATGCTCTGTTTTGGGTAATTGATCATATTTTGTTTCATTATCTTTTGTCTAAGAGAAATACATATCTTATGCTTCCCTCAACCTCATTACATTTTCTAAACCATTCCATAACCATTATCTTCAAGTGATTAAAATTGTACCTACCTTGCCCCATTGATCCCTGCAACCCTAATTCCATTTTCCCTGACCTAGATTTCCTTGACCTAATTCCTTTATCCACTTATTTCCCCAAAAAAATCAAATCAAAACAACCCCTTGGACTCATTATCTTGCCTAAAAACCTAATTTCTCCATCCCTCCTAGTTGTGACCCTTTTGGAGAGAGCCCTCTCTAGCATGATAGGGCCACGCAGATGCTAGGTCAACTTGACTTCACATGTGGATGAGTATTTTGATGTGACATGATTGGCCTATTCCATATGGAACATTGCAATATTCAAACTTGTGGAAAATTCACATATATATATGTGAGATATTCTAATATATGTGAGACAAGTGATGGAAATGTTATAGGAGATATTAGTCTAGAAATAATTGAGCATCATTTTGATGACAGAGAATGACAAGTATACATAGAAGTAGTGGACAAAAGTCTAAAAAGGATGGTTGATATCACCGCATTATATATGTCATGGGAGAATTGGCTAAAATATTTTATTGTTGAAATTGAAGCCTACCAAATTTCAGCCTTGGACATGATCGAGACAGGAGATGGCCAAACTAATAGCCTTGTCATATTAGAACGACCTTGTATAGTTGAGGAAGTTGGTGATTCCATTAGATGTTGTCTATGTTGAGGAGAACACTTCATAGAATAATATGAAAATAAGGTGACTTGATTAAATGATTTGGTGACTCGTAAAAAGGTTGGGTCAAATGTTTTAGAGAGTAAGATGCAAGACCCACATTCACCACAAGTTTTGCAAATGGTTGGGTCACCATTGCATCATTACCTCATCCTCTTGGTCTCCCCTTGTCAAAAACATGTGTTTATTTCTCTCGATTCAAACCCATGTGCCCCAAAAACATGACTTATATACCGGATGTATTGTTGTGAGAATAGAGTCTCTTAGATGGGTACCTTTGTTCATGAAGAAGCATACACCTGAAATAATCCTACATATATATCAAAACGCAAAGAAAAAATGATAGAAACATTGAGTAGCATACCGTTACAGGAGGTTAAGGCTGCATATTTTTCCCAAGTGGACCAAGATATGTAGTCCATGAAACCAATGATAGCAATGGATTACTTGTGGGAGGCCTATATTGACTTTCTGAAACTACTGGTCCATCAAGCCAAGAAGAAACAGTCATGATACCATCATGTTTGCAGGAAAAATACCCCTACCATATCCACCATTCGATGTCAATAAAGGCATTGGATAGCTAGGTCTTAGACCCAAGGGAACACCATTAGTGTTCCATTATTAAAATTTCCATTTGTGTTTTCTATTGTTTCCTGATCAGAAGTTATGGATGTTGACACTTCTCCCTATGGTGGGGGAGGAGCCAAATAATGAACATACTGTGGAGTTGATCTAGACCGTGTTGAAAAGTATGAGGCAGTAACTGCTATGAAAAATTAGTATTGTAATAAGAGAATGAAAATTATCCCTCATAAAAACCCCCTGAATAGTGATCAGGAAATCATTTTGACCAGGGAGTTGCTGGAGCATGACATAGCAGAGGAATGGGACAATCCAGAAGAAGACAAACCAATTTTTGAAGTGAATAAGTTTATGGATTAAAATTGCAACATTGGCATAGACAAAAAAAATTGTGAGCAGCCCATGGCTATGTTCAACCCAACAACAACACTTGTCGGATGTCAAAAACATGGTATATAATGATATATACGTTGATGGTTTGATAGATGAATAATATGACACAGATATGGTTTCTTGTGGTGATGTAGACCCCATCGTTTTACATGACAATTTCACAAGCTTGGAGGGTAAGAACTATGTTCCTAATTGATTTGAAAATGCAGGGCATACCAACACATCCATTAATGAAGAGTGTAATGTAGGTTTGGCCATCCTCAATCTGGAATATGAAGAACATATGCCAACATCCATAGAAACCAGCACCAAATTTTGTTATGCTAAGAGGTCAATCAACAAACAGAGACGTGTGTCATTTTTTCTTTGATATCTTGTAAGTTGAGTTTGACGATTTCAAAGGGTATTCAGGAGCTAGGATATTAAACGCTGACCCTTGTGATCCTTCCAGTGAGGAAAAAATCAATGTACAAGTCAACAATCAGTTCTTACATTGTATATTTGGTGACCCTTCTATGTATGATTATGAAGATCTTTGCAATGGGGAAGAGTATCTGGACAACCTATTCTTAAATCTACATCCTCAATCTTATAGGGCACAAATAGACTCTCATGCTTTAGTTGATGAAGAGGAAGTGAGGCCATAAAAGTATAATTTAATATTGGTATTTTTCATCAAAATTGACTATAACAACTATGGTAATAGTCAAATTTGAACAATTTTCTAACAAGCTAATTACTACAGTACATCAGCCAAGTAGTAGGCTTTTTCATATGTTCGACAAAAATACATCAGCCAAGTAGCAGGATTTTCATATGTTCGACAAAAATACATCAGCCAAGTAGCAGGATTTTCATATGTTTGACAGACTCTTGGTGTTATCAGAAGGACAACCTATTTTCTCAGGTCAAGCAAGAGATTGACCTAAAATGACTATATTACTTTGTTGTGATAAGTGTCTTTTCAGTGATAAAATATGTGCATACTTATCTCCATAGTTTGCTTAAGTATTGAGGATTTCAAACCATGAAATATAAGTGATTTTAGTGAATTAGAAGCATGAAATAAGAGAAAAAAACACTGAACAGAAGTTTCTAATAGAGAAATAAAACCACACATAACATTTACACAACAAGCATGATGAAGAAATTCACCATTCCTAGGCTACATTTGTTGGTATAGCTCCCAATGGCATGTCCATCTTTCATTATCCTCAAAACATTTGCAAATAAATGTGTTTATAGACCTCTAATGGTTGTTTTCTCTGCACCAATGGCTCCAAAATGCTCCAATTAGTCGAGATAGACTCTTCATTCACTCCATTTGGGCGAAAATGGACCCTCCAAGTCATTTTCCCAATCACTCCTAGAAAACCTCCACCAATTTTAGTGAACTGCACTTATCTGCAATTTAAATTCAGTCAAATACCCAAAAATTAAGGGCGCACAAAACTTCCGCCAGGCTAACCATCAAGCTTAACTGTTATGGGTAGGGGGTGGCCACATTCCAACCCACGAATCCTACGGTTACATTAAATACAAGAGGAACTCAGGGCCAAGAACCGTGGTAAGAGTAACAAAACCCGAGTTAATAGCGGAGCTAATCCTAACCGCGCAGAGATCTTTGTGGTAACAGATACATGTGTTAAGTTCAACGGTGGATGTTACAGTTGATAAGAAATCAGTTAACATATATTGTTGTGGTTTATTACAGTGGCATGTGACCACACTGTGGGGCCACCGGCGGCTTGGGACCGCCCGCGGTCCAACCCCCAAATGAAAATTTTTCCAAATTTAACATTAACCTTTGACCTTTGTTAGTTAAGATCTAATGCATAGCTCATGCGGTGTGGCAGGTGGCTATTCTACCGGAGGTTGCGAGGTCGAACCAGACTACCTCCATAAAATTTTAACACACTGTCCAGGAGACACGTGGCAGCCTCAGGGATAGCCACGTGTCACCCTCTCATTGTTCCAGCAAATAAAATGTACAATCCACAAACCAAACACAACGTGACACTTTTCAAACTCTGACAAGCTCTAAGAAAAGGAATATTCTTTGGAATATTACTTTTTGTTGACTGTGCACCCTACATGCTGATTGGGCATCCTAGTCAACCCTGTAACAAAATTTAGTTGTTTGGGAAATCAATCAGAATGTGATATCTCCCTCATATGACATCAATTTTTCAAACTGTTTGCGATTCCAGAATCAGGAAGACGAGATCTACGCAATAACTCTAGTTTCAACCCAATCCTGTAACTTTCAATGTTGAGAAAAATTTATGAACTCCTGATCACACCTCCCCATTGGGAAGATTTTGGACCCTAAAAGACTTTGATTGCCTGTTCAGTAGATGAAGGTACATCTCCCTCACCTTTCCAAATTCCATCCACTTTTCCTTGCTTGGCTTACTACTTTTGAGCCCAACTTGAAGGTAGTCAAAACTTCCCCTCTTGGATGCTCTTGTCCTCCTGTCAAGAATTGTATCTTCCTTGAGCTCATCTAGAAATTTTGGTGAGAAATCTTCAATAGAAGGCAGTTGAACATCACTTCCTTGGTCATCGATCAAAGGTGGCTCATACAAAACTAAGTTTTCAACATTAACAACTGAATACATTTGCATATATGAAGGCAAGTCAAGTTGAAATGCATTGTTACCAACTTGATTAATGATCTTGAATGGACCATAGTGAATGGATTTGAGTTTTTTAACTTCTCCTTACATCCTTTATTTGCTTATGTGAAACCATACCTCATCTCCTTCTTGAAACTTGTGATCAACTCTATGTTTTTCATGCCTCTCCTTGTATTTTCTTTGACTTTTCTCAAGCTTTTTTTGAACTTGTTGATGAATAATGTGAATTTTTTAGCCTTGTCAATATCACTATGCCCATAAATTGCAACATCCTTCTCAAAGATGAATTCTAACGGCGATTTTGGAAAATACCCAAAGCATACTTCAAAAGGTGATGTTTGTAGAAGAGTGCTTTGCCTAGTTGTAAGCGTGATGAATGTAATGCAGTTTCTCATCCCACAACTTGGGATGTTTTCTGCAATATCCTCTCAATAGATGCACAATGTTTCTGTTCACCACCTCGATTTGGCCATCAGTTTTCAGATGAAAATCAGTACTTGTTTAAAACTTTTTTTCCATCATACTCCAAAGATTGGACCAAAAATTCCCAATGAACCTGGAAACTCTGTCATTAAAAATATAAGTAGGCAATCCATAATGAACCCATACATGTTGAAAATAAAGTTCAGCATTTTGTTCAGCAGTAATGGTTTTCTTATATGGCATAAGTGTACACATTTTATTGAATCTATCCACAACTACATAAAGATAATCATGTTTTTTTCTTTACATAGGTAGACCTCAACAAAGTCCATGGAGACACTCTCACATGGCCTTGATGGTACTAGTAGTGGCGTGTACAACCCAAGCTTCCTATTGCTAGGCTTGCTTGTTGCACACATAGAACAACCTATTATAAAACGCGACACACTATTTACTATGTGAGGCCAATAGCAATACCTCTATAGATGTGCCACTGTTTTGCTTGCCCCAAAGTGTCCAGCTATAAGAGATGAAGGAGCTTCTCTCATGACACTTAGCCTCTCTCCTTGTGGTATACACAATTTTCCCAAATGAAACAACAAATTGTTATGCATGTGATAATCATTTTCTTCAATTTGATTCCCTTCACTCAAACTAGTATACACATCTTGAGAAGCAACATCATGTGCATATTGTTCTATGTAACTCTCATGTAAAATAGAATCATTTTTAAGTAAATTAGAATCCCTTATAATTGGTCTTGAAAGAATATCAACAACTTTATTGAAAATACCTTTCTTGTACCTTATAACCAATTTAAACTGTTGAAGAAATCTCATCCACCTGAAATGTCATGATTGCTGTAATTTTGTTTGTGACTGCAAGTACTGTAATAGTTGGTGATCGGTATGTATAATCGTCTCTTCACCCTTAAAGTATTGTTTCCAATTCTTGACGCTTTGTACCAACGCATACATTTCTTTTTCATATGTAGGATAATTAGTTACACCACCATTGAAGGTTTCAGAATGAAAAGTGATAAGGTTACCATGCTGCAAAAGAACTGCGCCTATGGCATAATCACTAGCATCAGTTTGTATCTCGAATGGTTGTCTCAAATTCGGTAATGCAAGCACTGGAGCTGATCTGACCTTGTATTTTAAAGCTTTGAAAGCTTTCTGTTATTTTCCTCCCCATTGGAAGCCTTTCTTCACACTTTCCACTGCATGCATAGGAGTTGTGATGGAAGAAAAGTTAGCAATAAACTTTCTCCAATACTGAGTTGCACCTAAGAAACTTCTTACCTCAGTTGTTGTTTTGAGAGTGCGCTAATTCACAATGGATTCCAGTTTAGAAGGATCAATTATCAACTCGCCTCCTCCTACAATGTGTCCCAAATAAACCAAAGAATTCTTTCCAAACTCACACTTTAACATCTTAAGAAACAATTTCTCTTTTCTCAAAACATCAAGCACCCTATTCACATGCAAGACATGTTCTTCTCTTGTTTTGCTGAAAATCAATATGTCATAAAAAATACACAATCACAAAGTCATCAAGGAATGGACGCAAAACACTATCCATAACACGCATGAAAGTTTTCGGTGAATTACACAAACCAAATGGCATAACCAACCACTCAAAGAGTCCTTGTTTGGTTTTTAATGCAGTTTTCCATACATCACTTTCTACAATTCTTACTTGATGATATCCACTTCATAAATATAACTTAGTGAAACACTTTGCTTCTTTCATCTGATCAAGAAAATCATCTATCCTTTGGAGTGGGTATCGACTATTTACCGTTATGTTGTTCAAAGCTCTGAAGTCTACACACATGTGCCAAGTCCCATCTTTCTTCGGAATCAAGACTATGGGTGAACTGCATGGAGAGGTGTTTGGCCTTATGAGTTCTTTGTCTAGCATCTCCTTGATTTTCCTCTTTATTTCAGCATTCTCCATTATCGACATTCGATAGATGCGATTTTTGGAAGAGGACAATCTTGCTGCAACTAAATCTCATGTTGAATCTCCCTTTTTGGAGGCAATCATGTGGGCTCCTGAAACATCTCATGATGTGCATCAACTACATCAAATAAATCTGATTTCAACTTAGGATCACAATCATCAAATGATTCATGATTATCATCAGCTTTAGGCTTAATCATTAGAAGAACAAAATTCTTACTTGAATTTACCAGCCTCTTTACCTGTCAAGCATTTACCATAACAATATTTGTCTTCTTGCGATGTGCTCTAACAATGTACTCCTTGCCATATTTGAATAAATGGTATTTTTTCTCATGGAAATGGAAGATCACTTTCCTGTCATACAAGTAAGGACTCGCCAACACAATACATGTTAGCTCAAGAGAAACCACATCTAATTCAATTGTGTCAACAAAATGTGAAGTTATTGCAAACCAAAATATACACTTCTTTGAAACCTGTAAATTTGCATCCTTACAAATCCAACCAAGTGAATATGGTTTTGGATGTGGTATGGTCTCAAGATTAAGTTTATTTACCAAGTCTTCATAGATTAAGTTTTCTTGTGACCCTCTGTCAAATAATGTGTCAATCTTAGTATGTTTGGATATGACCCTCACATGAAACAGTTCAATTCTCTCTTCTTCATTTGGAGCATGTATGTGACAATTTGATGTACTAGTATTGGGTTTAGTTTCAGTTTCTTTCCCCTTCATGTTCTTCAATCCCATGGTTGTAATTTTAGATTCATCACCAAAATCCTCTCCTAAATCATGTTGAGTTGTAGCTGTAGTTTTACGTTTCCCTTTGTTGTTGAAATATTTGGGCCTCTTTTCAGGATGTAATTTCCAACATTGATTTTAATTATGTCCTTCTTTTGAACAATGTTTACAAACCACTTTTTATCCCTCTTTATTAACAAACGAATTCTTTTTTCTTTTTCCTTTTGAGGTATTCTATTTGTTTTTCCCCTTAAAAGGTCTGTTCCTACCCTCATCAAAAATGTTTTTCCCTCTAGCTTCCAGATGTGTGGCATGAACACATACCTCATCTAGACTTGTGGGGTTAAACATGCAAATAGTATTTTTAAGGTAGCTAGGTAAGCCTCCTATGTACTTGAGAAAAGTATCTTGGCTCTACAAATCTACCCCTGATAAGAGAGCTCTTCTCCTAAATTCTTGGGTGTATTCTTGCACATTCTGTCCTTTCAATTGTCTAAAGTTTTGCTAGTTCATTATGGCTTTATGCATATGATCTAATGGATAAAACTGTCATTTTATTGCAGAAATGAAATCAGTTCATGATATAATTATCTGACCATGCTTCTTGATCTCCTCCTTTGTCTTGGCTTCCCACCAAACAAGTGTTGTACCTTCCATTCTCAATGAAGCTAGTTGGATTTTGGTATCATCATCTTGAAGGTTCTGGATTCTCAAATAAACCTCCAATTTCCTAATCCAATTATCAATATTTTCTGCATTAACTTCACCATTAAACATGGGCAATTCAAACTTAACATCAAGTTTTAAAAAAGGACTTTTACCAGTGTTCTTTGACTTGTGTTACTGATGTACTGAAAATGAAGTAGGGGATGATGATGATGATGAGGGTGAGGATGGTGACCTTCCACTGCCTCCATTTCCTCCATTTCTCTTCTTTTACTTATCTTCATCATTGTAACCTCCTGATGATCCCTATCATTCCTTATGAAGTTTGGATCCTTCTCCTTCTATTTTCTCATTCCTTTCTTGATAAAGGATTCTAACCATCTCAGTCATGTCAAGGTATGCTTTCGTCAATACTATTTCTTCCTCTTTGGGATCCACTTCTTCATGGATTTCTTCTTCCTCTGAAGGCATGCTTAATGTTGCTTTTGCTTCCCGAGGAGGTGCACTAGGTGGTGAAGATTGTGGCAGTCTTGCTCTGCTTTGATGTGGCTCACTTTGAGACCCTCTTGCTTCCACCAATGTGCCTTCTCCTCTCTTGAGCTTGAGCCTAGTAAGCATGTGAAACTTGCAAATAGTTAAACAAATATTTTGCACAAAACAACACTAGAGAATAAACCTGGATCTGATACCAACCTAATCTGAAAGGAATGTATTAGTTTGTTGTGCTAAGTGTATTTTCAGTGATAAAATATGTGCATACTTGTCTCCATAGTTTGCTTAAGTATTAAGGATTTTAAACCATGAAATATAAGTGATTTTAGTGAATTAGAAGCATGAAATAAGAGAAAATAACACTAAACAGCAGTGTATAACAGAGAAATAAAACCACACATAACATTTACATAGCAGGCATGATGAAGCATTTCACCCCTCCTAGGCTAAATCTACTGATCCAACTCCCAATGGCATGCCCATCTTTCATTATGCTCAAAAATTTTGCAAATACATGTGTTTATAGGCCTCTAATGGCTGTTTTCTCTGCACCAATGGCTCTAGAATGCTCCAATTAGTCTAGATAGACTCTTCATTCACTCCCTTTGGGTGAAAATTGACCCTCCAAATCATTTTCCCAATCACTCCTAGAAAACGTCCACCAATTTTGGTGAATTGCACTTATCTGCAATTAAATTTGGCCAAATATCCAAAAATTAAGGGTGCGCTAAACTTCTGCTAGGCTAACTGTTAAGCTTAATTGTTATGGGTAGGGGGTGGCCACATGCCAACCCCCGAATCCCACGGTTACATTAAATACAAGTGGAACTCAGGGCCAAGAACTGTGGTAAGAGTAACAAAACCCGAGTTAATAGCGGAGTTAATCCTAACCACATGGAGATCTCTGTGGTAATAGTTACATGTGTTAAGTTCAATGGTGGAGGTTATGGTTGATAAGTCTTTGGTTATCATATATTGTGTGGTTTATTACAGCGGCATGTGACCACACCGTGGGGCCACTGACGGGTTGGGACCACCGGTGGTCCAACCCCCAAATGAAAATGCTTCCAACATTAACATTAACCTTTGACCTTTGTTAGTTAAGATCTAATGTGTAGCTCAAGCAGTGTGGCGAGTGGCTGTTCTGTCAGAGGTTGTGGGGTCGAACCCGACGTCCTCCATAAATTTTTAACACACTGTCTAGGGGACATGTGGTGGCCTCAAGGCTTGCCACATGTCACCCTCTCATTGGTCCAACAAATAAAATGTACAATCCACCAACCAAACAAAACGTGACACTTTTCAACCTCTGACTAGCTCTGAGAAAAGGAATATTCTTTGGAATATTCCTTTTTTGCTGATTGTGCACCCTGCATGCTGACTGGGCATCCCAGTAAACCTTGTCATAAAATTTAGTTGTTTGGGAAATCGATCAGAACGCGATATCTCCCTCATACGACATTGGTTTTTAGAACCATTCCCGGTGCCGAAATCAAGAATACGAGATCTACACAAAAAACCTGGTTTCAAACCAATCCTATAACTTTCCATTTTGAGAAAAATTTATGAAATCTTGATCAGAGATGCTATGGGATATTTTGATAGTTTAAAAAATATATTTTTTAAAAAAATTGCATGAAACCATTCTAACAAAGCTCATACAATATAAATCTAAAGCCACATAATAAAATGTATAAATAGGAAAGCGATTGTTAATTCCATCATATATAATCACTTACATGTCCATGTAGAGCATCAAACAAGAGACCACATCATTACTAACTTTAAAGCATAAGAAAAGAACAAGTTTAGATGAAATGAGGCAACATACGTGGAAAGTTAAAGGACTAGTGTGCTCAGTGACCAAAAAATTGGTCAAATTGACAAAATATATTAGGGCCAAAATGAAAAGAAGATAATATATGATTTCCACATCCTCCCTTGCAAGTGTGATAGTTATCCCAAGCACATCAGGTTACATTAGCAATTTTGCAGGCAGCATAAGTGCTACTGCAATGGGAGCCATATAAAGAAGAGCAGCGTGCCAGCCAAGGGCATGTCCTGCATTTTATTCCTTGTTTATCTTTTGAAAAAGGTATCGGAATTATGGCTGTGCCCAAGAATTCCCTATCCATGGATCTGAATGGCTTACGTGGAAGAATAATGGGTATTATAATTAAAGTGTCAGAGAAGGTTTGATATATACTGCTGTGAAGACTTTAGAAACAGGGTACACACAGAGGCGTCTTGTAAAAGTTATGGATGATATCATAGTTAAATATGACGGGACTGTCAGGAACTCACTTGGTGATGTTATTCAATTTCTATATGGTGCATATGGTATGGATGTTGTTTTTATTGAGTCACAGAACCTTCATTCTCTGAATATGAAAAAAAAGGATTTTGAAAATGCTTATAGTTATAAACTTGATCAATAAAATTGGAATCTCGTTTTTTGTAGTCCTTAGTTGCTCTAGGTGAGATGACTGGCCGTGTTGCAGCGCAATCCATTGGTGAACCAACTACTCATATGACACTGAATAATTTCCATTATGCTGGTGTCAGTGAAAAAATTGTTACTCTCGGTGTCCCCGAGCTGAGGGAAATCATAAATGTGGCAAATAATATTAAAACACTATCATTGTCTGTGTACCTAAAACCTAAGGTTAACACAACAAAGGATAGGGCCAAAAATGTGCAGTGTGCTTTAGAGTAAACAACCTTTAGAAGTGTTACAGAGGCTATTGAAGTGTGGTATGATCTAGATCGAATGAGTAGTATCATTGAGGAGGACGTTTGTAATATCCCAAATTAGGAACATCTAGCAAGGCATGACTGGAAAACGTATTTTCTAGTAATGGTTGCTACAGGAATTGAAACCAGGACCTGGATCCCTTAGATCAATGTATCTAAGTGTTGAATCCAAAAGGAGGCTCCAAATAAATGTTGGCAATATGATGCAGAGTGTTGTCCTTGATGGCAACCCACTGAATAAAGATGAAGACATGCGACTATTGACATGTGTTGTCCTTGATGGCGAACCACCTGATGAAGTTATTCTTGACCTGTTGGACTTGGTAAATGATGTTTGCTAGCCATATGATGCTGAGTGTTGTCCTTGAATGGCATCCAACTTGATGAAGATGATGGCAACTTACTTGATGAAGTTGTGCTTAATAGAATATGTTCTTGATGAAGTAAATCTGATGTATCTACAGTGTGTACAGAAGGCAATGAAGAAAGGAATTCAGCATGTGCTAAATCTTGATGAAAAGAGTATGTCTCTAGGCATACGCGGATCTGCCTAGGGGAAGTCGCGTATGCACGTGGGAATAAATGTTCCAAGTCGCGTATGGGAAAAAGCGCTCTTAAAAGTGCAAAACCAGGGGTAACCACCATGGAATTGACCCATTGTATTGGGTAATGATTCGTCTAAATGACCCCGTCCAGGAATACCATCAGAAGTAATGTAGTTTTGGGCTCATGGTATTTTTTTGTCTCATGGTATTGAAAAAGGGGCTCATGGTATTGAAAAAGGGAGAACCTATATAAAGAGAAGAAATTCATTGTGCAAATGAGCGGTGGGAGAAAGATGTCTGAGCTTGAATGAATACTTCTCTATGAAGTATATCTGTATGGAAAGGGTAAAGGTTTGATAATAGATCTGAATCTATGATGCACCTATGAAGAAATGATGAAGCGGAATATCTAGATCTGGAATGTAATTGTATCTGTTAGATCTATTTATGGAAGGCTTAGATCTGATATGAGGCGAACATCTGTCTGAAGTAAAAGGGTAAATCTGAACTGAATATCTAATCTGAAGAAGTATGCTGCTCTATAATAATTGAAGATCTATACGCTAGTTTGCCGCAGAGGAAGCACATATATACGTGGCTTCGCTGAAGAGAAAGCGCGTATATACGCGGCTTCGCTGAAGAGAAAGCACGTATGCACAATGAAATATGTACAGAGGTATACGATGGTTTATGTGAACGGAAGCGCGTATATACGCGACATCAGTGAAAGGAAAGCGTGTATGCAAACTAGGGTTTGTTGAAGTCTGTGGTAAGAAATGTCTGATCTGTTCTGCTGGTTTACTGATATCTGTCAGTAAGTTATGTGTATCTGTTTCATGGTTGATTGTGCTTAAAAGTAAGGAAAGGGTCTAATCTGAAAATATGATGAAATGTGGCCTGCAAGTTGTGTTCTATTGAAGTTGTTGGATCCAGTGTGAAAATTGATGAAACGTGGTCCATAAGAGGTCCTGAGGGTTGTAGCCTTCAGTCAGGGGGTCGTAGCTCCCTTCCAGGTGAGACTGGTAAACGAGAGTAGGGGGTCGTAGCTCCCTTCCAGGTGAGGCTGGTAAACGAAGCGGTCGTGGCTCCCTTCACAGGAGATTGTAGCCTTCAGGTCGGGGGTTGTAGCTCCCTTCAAGAGAGGCTAGTAACGAGCGCGGTGGGTGCTGCGTCTTGAGTAGGAGTCTGCACCAGCACATATGTTGTAGATGTTTTCTCTATAATAAAATATTGAAGGCTGAGCAACGGCAGCGGTGGTTTTCTCCCGACTTGGGTTTCCACCTAAAAATCCTGGTGTTCATGTGTGATGCTTTGTGTGATGGTTTACTCTGTTCTTACTGCACATGTTTACTATTTATAGAACATCTAATGAATGAATGATGGAATGATATAAGTGAAGAACTAATGGCATAATTAGATCTCTGTGTATACGCGAGTTTTATGAATGATATTCGCGTGTATACGTTTGTTGACTTCAGCAAAGTAGCGTATGGGTTTTAGAGCATGAAAAAGTAAAAAGTTTCAGTTTGCCCTAAATACTGATTCACCCCCCCCCCCCCCCCCTCTCAGTATTTTTCCCAACAATAAATCCTTCTAGATTGGCTAAACAGATCTCCCACTCCTAGATGTCCTCTAAAAGTGCCTGATGAGGGACTGCAACAAATGTAAGCACATGTAATGGATTGACAGCGTTATTCTTATAACCCAGAACACATGAAGATATGTATAGCCAACAATTGTATAATATAGCAAAAATGAGATACAAATACCCTAGGAAAGAGTCTCTCAAGTAAGGCAATGCAGCCTCAATGGAGCATATACATCAAAATGAGTAAACATTGCTACATGTAGAAAGCCCTGGCTAAAATAACGCAGTTTATAGGAGTTACTCCATCATACAAAATGAAAATAAGATGATATGACAATATCAGCTCAAATAAATGAGGGGAAGCAAGCTCTCAACCCCTAAAAACACTAATACAACACTAATACACAATCCTTGAAAGGATTGGCTGCAATACATGTACAAATGGAAAATCTGCAGAAATGCCGGAGTTGCTGGGTAGCAGCTGCAACTCTGGAAATGAATGGAGATGGCTGAAGATGATATGCAATCTGAAATAAACCTCCTCCAAAAGATCTCTCAAGTGATAGGCTGATCCTATCCCTGAATATCTCTTCCTCCAAGATGATGGTGCAACTCCTCACTGCAAGTATGCACTGAAATAACGTAGTATGGAGAATGGACTACACTGTCTATGATGGGAGATGCTTGGCCTTGATGCCAAGGTGTGAAAATCAGCTCTGAAACCTCCTTTACTGATCTCATGGAGAAATAGGAACTCCCTCCTTTGAAAGATAAGCCAAGGAAAGGTGTTGTGGAACCCTCCACTGTAACACCTAGCAACACTACGTTATACTTCAGCAGAAATAACGCAGTGACTGATGGACGTGGCTTTGGCCTTGAGCCAAGATGTGGAGAAAATGAAGTGAAATCCTTCAAGAGGCCTCTCAAGAAGGAGAAGAAATCCTAAACAGGAATCCCTTGTGCTAAGCAGCTCTGCAACTCAGCTGAACAGCCGGAGACTGCAAATAGTCTAATCAGACAAATGATCAAATGCTCAAAAGATATCTCACTATGGCTGCCTCTTCCTCCTTTTATGCAAGTGAATGTCTCTTTGCCCTAGACCCCACACATTAGGGTTTCTTCCACAAGGAATATTCCTCCCTCTCAAACTGCGTTGTCTTCTCAAGCAAGCTACACCTCTTAGGCAGCGTTGTTGACTTGGTCAAACTTGACCTTGTCCTCATGAAAATTGCCCCTTTTCACACTGGAAGGTGAAAAATAAGCTGCTCCAATGATCCCTTTCACACTATGAGGGATTTTATTCCTACTCATGGGCCTTTTACCCATTTTATTCATCTCCTAGATGATATAAGCAAAAATTAATATTCAAATTTGCTGCATGCAAATTTTGGAATATTACAACGTTGACTTTGTCAAATCCAGTTATAAAATGCCAGATGAGGATATTGCACCAGAAAAAATATCTCCATGGTTGCTCTGTATAGAATTGAATAGAGAGATGATGGTTGATAAAAAATTGAGTATGGCAGACATTGCGGAAAAAAAATTAACCTTCAGTTTGATGATGATTTGAGATGCCTTTTTAATGACGATAATGCAGAAAAACTTATTCTACATTTACGTATTATGAATGAAGAAGGTATTAAAGGAGAGGTACAATACAAAAATTCTTAAGATGATGTTTTTTTGAAAAAAATTGAAAGTAACATGCTTACAAAAATGGCTCGAACGGGAATTCCAGATATCAATAAAGTGTTTATCAAGTCTAAAAAAATCAACAAGTTTGACGAGAATGATGGATTTTGGACTGAGGCAGAATGGATGCTAGACAAAAAAGGTGTCAATATGTTAGTTGTGATGTGCCATGAAGATTTAGATGCTACTAGGACAACTAGTAATCACTTCATTGACGTTGTTGAAGTGCTTGGAATCAAGGTTGTGAGGAAGTCTCTTCTGGATGAGCTTCGAGTTGTGATATATTTTGATGGGTCATATGTGAATTATGGGAATCTAGCCATTCTATGTGACACAATGACATATCGAGGTTATTTCATGGCTATTAATCAACATGGTATCAATTGTAATGACACAAGACCAATGATGAGATGTTCATTTGAGGAGACTGTGGATATCCTTTTGGATGCTACTACATTCGCTAAAGAAGACCCTCTCAACGGTGTTTCAGAAAACATCATGCTTGGCCAATTGGCTCCTATTGGTACTGGTAATTCTACCTTGTATTTGAATGACAAGATGCTGCAACATGAAATTGCACTCTAGCTACCTAGCTATATGGAAGGTTTAGACTTTTGCATGTCACCAACTCGGTCTCCTATTATAGGGACACCATACCATGATGCGATGATGTCACCAGATTATTTGCTCAGTCCCAAACTAAAATTTGATGGGGACATGATTCTAGCATCATTCTTCATGCACATAGTCGAAACAGGAAGAATGCATGCTGCCAAGTCAAAAGATGATGTAAACCACCAAGATGGTGCTAAAACCTTACACGCTCTAAAATATTAAACTATGATTGTAACAATATGTTATTTATTCACATGAAACTTCAATTCATGAACTGTGGTATATTTCAATATATTAATAGTATAAAAACAAAAAATGTTTCAATGTTTAAAAGCATGTTCAAACCTACAATCAAAAAGAGGAAAAAACATATACAAAAAACTAGATCATAATCATCAACAAGCTTCATCTTGAATTATGAAGTGTAAAGGAACTTACAAAATGTGACACTACGAACCTGGTCCAGCACACAAGCAAAATGATCCTGGACATGACCCTGGTTGACAATTTGTATTTCTCATGATGCAAGAGGATTTGTACCTGCGCTGCCAAGTCATTCAAAATCCATAATTATCTATACAATAAATACAAGTAATATTTGTAGTATTTTTTACTCTAAGATGAATTCTTATGATAATGTTAGAACATATATTGACAATGTCAAAACTTACCTGAATAATCTCCTCTTCATTTCAAGAAAAACTTATTGGAGTCACCTGAACTTCGAACAAGCCTCCCACGATCTGAAAGAGTAGCAACTAAGTCAACAGTGACTTTATTGTTGCTACGTTGGATCGAGGGAGGTTTGATCCAAGATTAAATCTCTCTAATAAATTATTCTCTACTAAACAGGGCCAACCACGTGAAGGTGGAAGCTCTTATGCGCCCCCCCCCCCCCCTCACATCACTCTCAATTCCCCAATACCCAATCTATATTTCATTTTTTACGAACATGAGCACAAAAAAAAAATATTCAATAAATAACTAAAAATCAATGCAACAAAAAGTACACAAGAAAACATTGAAAGTGTATGGCATAAAAATAGTATGATAAATTATTTTTTATATAACGCAAAAAAGTTTCCAAGTATGGTACGTCATTCATCATCTATCTTATAATAATATAATATTTTACATTATGAAATTTTATTTTTCCTCTTCTTATTTATAAATCTCCTAACTACATCATCATTGTTCTCTACTTTCATGCCTTTACCGCATAGGTAACCTAGTTGGGTACTCACGATGTCTGGTCTCATGGAGTGATGGGGCATCGCCTACAAAAACAAATAATATTAAATTTAAATTCCTAGTTTTTAAATATCATTGAATTAGTTCGGTAATATTAATAAAAAGAAATTGCAATGACATTATTTACCAAGTGCACCAGTTGTCATCGTTGGAACCATTTTCCCGTGTTCCTCTTCGATGGTAGGGTGCTCAAGTACAACATTCTCTATCATTTAAACAAAAAATGGTATAAGGACACAAACCTCAATGTATAATTAGAAAAAATTATAAGTAGAAATTAATTACCATCGTGGGCCTCACTGATAGCAACATTGTTGGCCTGGTCCCCACTGGAATGATCAGGGTGCACGTGAGGCCCATGTTCTGGCAATATTTCACTCTCAACGCACTGCTCTACAACTGGGTTATTTCGCTCATTGAATGTGTTTCTCCCCTGATTTAAACAAAGTTGTTAGACATTAAATTTATGGACGAAAACAAACATATTGAAGGTTAACTTTTTACCCTATCAGGCATTCTAGATATTGGGACCTGTCCCAAGCATTTACCACATTCAACTACGACTTGATAGCTGGAACGTAAAGATATCTCTCTATCTTCCTTTGTGGTTTCCATTCCAAAGTCATCACCCTACATTGCATATGATTATTTATTTTTAATGTTATTTGATGGGATTACAAAAATGTTGGAAAGTGATACAATTAATAATATTTTTATCTACTTACAATTCTAGATATCTTAGCTTGTGCTGGCCTTGTTTTTCAATCTTAGTTTTGGTTTCCCTCGAGGTGTCAGGAAACCTATCATCAAAAGCTTGAAGTCAGTTATGTAGCACACTTTTATTTTGGACATAGAGAAAATTAAAGCTATTGAATTAAAGTTGTAATTTACCTTCTGGGTCCAGTAAGCATTTTTCCTTCTTTCTTGGTCTTTTTCTCTTTTTCGGCCTCGATGAGTGCTCTCCACTCCCTCTCTAGAATTATGAGAGGACACTCATATCTAGAGTTCTTTTTCAAGTACGTCCTATAGGTTTCCTGCATATATTTCAGATATTTGTCAGCTGCCTGGGCAACCATTGTTCTATCAAATATGCCCACCCCAAAAAGGCCTTCTAGATAATCTAGAAGTTCTTTTTTTAGGTTGGAATTCTGGGAATTCCACCTTGTGCGTATGGTTGGGAAAAAAATTACCAACGCCTTGCTCTCCAATGCCCTATAGAAATCATTGTTTCCTACACAGAAAAAGATATTATCATTAATTTAAAAATATTAATCATGATAAAATATGTTTTAGATAGAGTACATGAAATAGTTAAAATATTAAAACTTACCTAGGAGTTGTTCTTGCTTTATAGGAACACCTTCATTGTTCACCAAAAACGTGCCTAGAATGGTCCCCGTGGAGGTGACATGTGTAGCTCCAGTAAATTAAATCATAAAGTTGGCCATGTCACCCTCATCACTACCACCACATTCAGCGGTTGGCTGTGTGTCTTCTTCGGGGTGTGTTTATTGTCTGCTAACTAAAGGTGTGTGAGGAGTACGAGGGGGTTCCTCAGGAATCTCTGGCCTTTGTGTCCCACTACCACCAACACCGAGGACAACAGGTTGCAGAAAATGCTACATGCGAAAGAATTTTTTTGTTAGTTTAGTTAATGTAAAAGTTATAAATCAACCTATCACAATTGATCTTATGCATAACAATAAAAATATCATTTTTATTTTTTGTTATTACCTCATATGTCTGAAGCTGGGTCATCACTTGTAATATCCTTTCTTCTAATTTAGGTGTTTGAGGCACAATGTCTACCAAATGCTCAAGTTCCTTGTTTGTGTTTTGAATCTTTTTTCGCAGCAAAAAAAATGGACTCGGGGATGAATACAAATATTCCTCATTGAGGGAATCATGATGCACACCATGGCTAGGCGTCTGCATATTTGAACAAAATTAACATTATTTCAATTATGTAAACAATTAAAATATCTGAAGATAAATCAAGGTTGGCACTTTACATGTTCTTCGGCTGGCCCCTTTCCGCGATCATCCTGCCACATTATAAAATAATAAGAACCATGAAATATATTAAAAAAAAATTGTTTAAGATCAAGAAACTAATTTGAAATTAAAATTTTTATTTGTTTACCTGTCCTGAGGTTGTTCCTGTGCCACAATCAGTCTGCCACATTGCAATAAAATTGTCCTCTCTCTTAAATTGATTAAGGAAGAATTATAAAAAGGTATGTGACTTCATCATGTCATATATCCTATCATCATATTGGTAGCAACCCCAATAAGGGACACCTATATCAAACCACAAATTTTATACTAAATCAACACTTTTTTGCACAAATCATGCCCAATGTTACCATTTTCAGTGTTGTTCCGATGCTCAGCTGGGGGATTTAAAAATCAAAACCTGTAAAACAACAATAGTGTATCAAATACATCAGCATAATTTGATTAAAATAAATGAGCATAAATCTGAGTAAAGATGTGAATTGATATGGCTACTATATCTTAGAAAACAACACAGGTAGACGAGAAAAAAAGAGACCAAGAAAACAAACTTTTTCTTCTAAAATATTATGGTTTAGAACCTTAAAACCTCACAAGAACAAGAGATAAACAAACCACATTATCACAATGTGCTATATTACCCTAGACAAACCAAGATTTCAGATATTCATTAACTCATAGATTTACAAAGAAACCAAAAACATTTATCTTAGAAGAGAGATGAACTTATATTCAACTTGAATGAAACCCGAAACATCCCACCTGAAAATGTATAGATGGAAAACAAGAGAACATGAATGCAATAAAGGACAACACTCGATTTTCTCCTGAGTTATAGGACCTACATCACTAAGGGCAGAAATTGTAGGATTTCAATCACTTACCACAAGTTCTTCAGAGTGTATTTCTTTTTTATTTGAACATGAGGCAAATAATGTGTCTGTCAATTAAAAAACCATATTTTCAGACTCAAGTCCTCTATGGATGTATTCTTCACTATATTTCTTAAGGGAATTTATGTCATGGCTTTGAGTTTTGATTTTTAAGTATATTTGAAGTTTTAATTTATTCTTCTTCATGGGACAACAAGTCACAAACACCCTATATAAAAATGTCCAAATAAATAACCACAAAGTATTCATAGTATAACTCCCTTTCAACTTTGGTTTTGGAAAATAAGTTAAATTTCATCTACTTCACAACTTTGATGCCTCTATAATGTTCCTTAGATAAATGAAACTTTTTTTACTATCAACTCCAAAATGAATATGTCAGTGTTAAATTTGGAAACTAGGGCCAAACTCCAATTTGGCCTATTCAGTTGATAGATATTATAAATCCATTGGATTCCTCTTTTTGAGAGGACTAAAATCGATGTAAATATCATCAAATTTGGCTAAGGAAATATTTGCTTATTCAAAAGAAATTGCTTAATTAATGAGGTTGTTTTGGAGGGAAAATTGAAATTTGAATTTTGAATTTTTCCTCCAAAAGTAAAGGTCGGATTCATCTTCTAAATTTTATATAAGGAACACTCTTCATCCCATTTTCATGCATTGACTTTTCATATCTGAGATAGGGATGAAGATCTATGGCAAGGGCTAGAAGGCTTCCAACATAGGATGTAGGAGAAGAATGTAGAGATCTAGACAACATATATCTAAGCTAGCGTTGAGGAGTTTCGGGACTGTTTTATGATTAATAGGGTTGCGGATCTCTCAGAATGGAAAACCATCTTTGGGTGTAATCTAAATCTTGTACCGAATGGCACTATCTCCTGCAACAATATTTAGGGGATATATATGTTCATACTAAGCTACACATACATCTGTCACAGTCTAGAGTCGACCTTTGTGCAAACTCTGTGTAAGCATTGAAGATACTTAAAATCTAAGGTTGATATAATTCTGGAAACGTTTAATTCGAAAATTCTTTTATGATTGAAAACTTGAGAAATTTCATACCTATTGGCATTATTCAAGTGACAGTATCTCAGCTCATTATTTGGAATCTTAAAGAACTCTTCAAACCTTGGCTCTGTGATAGTTGTCTACCTTATAATTTATATCCATGTGATATGAAAGTGTTTCTTGGGATATGCCTAAGATCTGATCTATTAGGAAATCCATTAGGGTTCAGTAGTTTTGCACCATCTCATTGATGCCTTGCCAACCATACCCTAACCCTTTCTCTGATATTGTTATCAGTATCATTATCATACTATGAAAGTGTGACTCTTGGTTCTTAGATCTGTTTGGCCTCCTTGAAATATGACATCATTCAAAGCACGGGTTGAAATAAAGTCAAAAGGTATAGGTATCAACTTGTTGAATATAAATACAGTTTGAAACCATATCAGTGACAATAGTTAATCAGTGACAAAAATTCAGAGGTGTCATGGCAATATGATCACCTGTATTGATGAGCAATAAAGGTTCCCTTTTTTTCCTTAGGTTATATCAATGATACACGTCATTTGTAGTCTATTGATCTAACCTTGTCAAAGGCAGTATCATTCACATAAGGAACAAATATTGCTTCACAGGGTCTTCCTGAACGTATGAAGACCTATAACTATCTATGTAGCAAATAACCTTAGTTATATGAGGCATTAACCCTACTATGCATGGAATTTTCCTATGTATGTCATCTCAACATTTACAGCTCAGCACCACCTGTGATATTGCTTCAAGTTCAGTAGCAATGGAGATATGTTATAATATTGTAAGCCAATATCTTTGAAAGATCATACACTTGGGAGAAGCTACATGGAATTGTCAATTAAGGAATTACAACAGCTTTGAAAAGAAGTGCAGCTCACTTAAAGCCTAGATTCTTGAATATCATCTAGGAGAAGAAGTGCATAACACTTTGGAACAATTCTTTGTATCTATAAACAAAGGTGTCTTGATGAAAGTATATGACAGTCTTGTCAAGCATGATAAGCTGATAAGACACTGATGGAGGATGTTTCAGATTCAATTTTTTTTTTTCTTTGACTTGTCTTAAAATTTTACTGTTGTAGATGCCTCATGGAAGCTTCAGAAATCATCTAAAGCATGGCTTCAGTGAGAAATATAAAATATCTGAAGTAATGTTAGGATGCAGACAACTCGATGAATACATTTTGGGTAAGGCTTATTTTCCAATATTCAAAGGGAGTTTTTCTTCCTTAGAAGTCTAATAAAATGGAGAAGTTGATCTAGATTTAGACATCTTGTGTGTGCTCTGAGGTGCTCTGAGGTACACGAGGTTCGCATACTCCCTAAATAGTTTGGACACATCTTTTTGCCTTAGGATATGGTTTCTCATTAGTTCATTAGTTCATTTGATTATTTCTCATCCATAATCTCATTCTACATTACATCAAACCTGTCACTTTGTAATCACATATCTCTCGTAACCCCATTATAGTGTGTTCATCATACCTCATTGAAGTGCCTTGATTACTAGTCCTTATTGAGCAATATTTTATCAACAATACTTTATTTCACAACCATTTGATAACTAACTCACCTTTCCCATTCAAATTATCCAACTCTCTCATCCTCACTTCACTAATCCTTTCCTGGCTAATCTCCTTTCACAAAAGTACATTAAAAAAACCAAAATTTCCCAATGTCAAGGAGGGAATATACATCCACTTGGGAAATGACATTGGGAAAGGAAAATAATAAGAATCTTATTAAATCAAGAACAGGGTGAGTGTTATTATACCTTTCTATAATTGTTGGTAATCTCAAAGTAAACTAATTAATCAATTTGATCCTCTTGGAAAGATCTGTTTCAAGCCGAAAGAAATAAATATTCAAAATTATTCTTTCCTCAAGACTCAATATAAAGGGATAGAGGGAAGTCAATGGTTCAAAACAACAAGAATCACAAAACGGGAAAATGACTCAATTGACTAACCCCACAACCTTGAAAAATATAGGAATGGTAAAAATGGAGGAGCATGCTTTATTTTACAACCCACTATAAAGGCAACAAAGAATGAAAATTAGTAACTAGCTTCATACGTATGTGTCAACAAAGTCCTCTTGCAGTCGCCACTTCAACTATTTCCATTATTGAGCTCTTTGAAATGCATATTTTTTTGCGGCCATAAACCGTTTTCTTAATATCTTACATGTCTGCAACTTTTGAAGAGACGTGCATGGAGGTAAATTGATATCTAATGATTACCCAAAATCCTCTCCCTTTTCAACATATTCTGTTGGAAACATGCCAATTTTTTCATTAATGTTTCCTTTTAAGGTTTTTTTAGCAAGTATTGAGTTTAGGAAATGGCTTATGAGTGGACCTCACAATGTTTTTTCATCAAAAATATGGTTTCATGGTGTGATGGATGAAACCATGAACAATAAGGAGAAAAAGTATAAGCTCACAAATGTTAAAGGTCTAATCCAATAAGGAGACACAACCTTTGTTGGCACATATGCAACAATTTTCCAATAGTAATGTTTAAACTTGGACTTAATTGATCATGGTTGTAAACACTAAAATTCAATTAAAGATGTGAAAATTTGAATATTGGACCCCATATCCAAGTTTGTAGGGGTCATCAACGCAAACTTGGTTATTGTAGTATACACTTTTTTAAATACTATATAATTATTTATGCTTTTTATTTACAAAAAAAATGATACCATTTTTTTTATGGAAACCAAACAATGAGAGTTTGTGTTGAAAATCTCATTAATGATATTTATAACTTGGGTTAGCATCACCAGTTTCTTGTTTTATCAAATGAGCTAAGAAGGATAATTAAATATGTTTTAGACAACAAGAATGATATGTTACAGATTTTATCTTTGAGTACAAAGATAAGTTATCGTTCTTTTACATTTTTTTATGAGCATGACATGGTTGAATCTAATGCTACAATATCGATGTCAAGGGAATAATAACCAACCCGACCCGCCCTTGTGAAAATAAATCTCGGTAAGACCCTCCTGAATAAAGGCTCAAAATATACCAAGATCTTCATTAGTGCACTTGGCATTTCCTTTTCCTTGATCTAAATTAATTCTATAAGCCTCACCTTTTGAAATACGGTGTTGCATTTCTATAAAACAAAATATATGTCCCAAGGTGGCAAAGCCTTCTTGGTTCTCATTTGTATAAATTAGAATAATAACTTGCATTGTTTCGACTTTTCTTCTAGTTGCACCAATAAGATGTTTTCTTCTTTTTTGGCCTCTAGAAAAATGTTCATTTTTCTTGTAGAAACTAAATTTGTTCCTATTTTTCCTCATTCAATATATACTCAATGATATTATCCTAGATGGTGTGTAAATTCACCTTTAGATTAGCCCTGGAAGCAGGTTTATTTTGGGTAGTATCCAACTCTCATTGGACTCAGTTATAGAACCTATTCTTTGTATTCTGGGCTTGGGCCTCTTGGATGACCCTGTAAAACTTCTTCAACATCTCTTCCCTCTATTTTTATACTTCCATTAGCTCCATTAATTTCAATTAAAGTGTCACTCAAAGTGCTTTCCTTAGTGTAGAGCTTCCCCCTAAGTGACTTTGGACTTTCTTCTTTGATGGAGCAAGAAACAAGTCCAGGGAGTAGGAGAAGTTCCACTAGAACTCAAGGATGGGGTAAAAAGTGATCTAAAGGAGGTACACTATGTTTTTTTAATAGGGACTTACCTCATTTCAGTACATTATATAACTACTCATGGGCTCACAGTAGAGTTTGAGCGGGACAAGTGCATTATCAAGAACGTGAGGAACAAGGTGGTGTGTGATGGTTACCACGAAGGGGGAATATACAAGTTTAACATAGCTCCAATATGTGTTTCTTACATTTCTTTAGAGTTGTTGATCGATTTTTGGTACTAAAGGTTTGGACCTCTGAACCAAGACAGCTGGGTGAAGAACACTAGTTCGATGGAAGGCTTATCGAGTCTTCAGAAGATGGATACAATTTACGAAGGATGCATGTTTAGGAAGCATCATCGACATAGTTTTATGAGTGATGTCAGCTGGAAGGCGGATAGACCTTTCAAGTTAATTCATAGTGACATCATGGGTCCAGTAAATGCTGTCACACAGGGAGGGAACTGATTTGTACTTACCTTCATAGATGATCACTCATGATATATTTGGATATACATGATGAAGGCTAAGCTAGAGGCATTGGACAAGTTCAAGTTTTGAGTGGATATTTGACCCACCCCAACATGATAATGTGATTCACCTTACCTACACCGAGATTGATCCCTACAACGAGCAGCTTGATGAGCAGGTAGTTTTTTTTTGGTCTACCTGCCATTAATTAATTACAAAATTCCTTCGTTGAAAAGCAAGAAGTTTTTTACATCCATGTGGAATGTTAGATCGAAATCAAATTGCAATAAAAAGCGATATCATGAAAGTTGAGATCCGAATCAATTTTAGTGTTCCACTACTTGCATTTAGGATATCAAATTTAGGGTTCCAGAAAAAGATACAAGCATAGGATCAATACCTCTCCAGAACTGGCAGAGGTTGTGAATTTGTGCTCTAGCCCCAATATAACCACAAAAACAGTGTGTCAAGCTGGTTAAAATCGCTAGTCGAGCTCACAAAAATCTCTAGTTCGAGCTCATTGTCTGGTTAAAAATCACTAGTCGAGCTCACCTCATGGTCTGGTTGAAGAAAATGCGGCCCGAATTTTTTTTTAAAAAGGCGGTAATATCGATTGTAAGGTTATATTAAGGATTATTAGGGCTTATTTGAAATATGGGTTGTAAGGTTATATTAGGGGTTTTAGGGTTTCAAAAGAGATAGGGATTAAAGGGGATAAATTTTAGGGTTTATGATGGTAAAATATTAAGAGATATAATGGTTATAGTATTATGGTTATGGTTTATATGTGTTAAGGAGTATAGGGGTCAGGTGTCAATTATTATATGTGTTAGATGTTAGAGAGGTAAATTCTTTTAGAGGATAAGGGTTGTGATCTTTAGGTATTAAGTGTGGCAGGGGTTATAAGGATTGGATCCTATAATTTTTAGAGGAATTAGGAGTTAGGATTAAAGTTCATATGAATTAAACGCGTTCGGGTGGGTCGGGTCAAGTCGGGTCATGCCGTGTGAGGGCGCCCAAGGAAATCTGTTCTGGTCGGGTCATGTGAGGGTGCCCAAGGAAACGCGTTTGTGTCGAGTTAGGGCGGGTCATGTGAGGGAGGCCATATCAAAAATGCTAAGTTGTGACTGCCTATGTGCCTCGTGGACGTTCGCGCAACTCGTTTTCCATTTTAACCCTTGTGCCTTCGTTCGGGTGGGTCAGGTCGGGTCGGGTTGTGTGAGGGCACCCAAGGAAACGCGTTCGGGTCAGGTCAGGTTAGGTTGTGTGAGGGCAGCCGTATCAAAAATGATAATTTATGACCATCCATGTGCCTTGTGCATGTTCATGCGAGCCGTTTGTAATTTTCTCCCTCATGCCTTCGTTCAGGCGGGTCGCGTCGAGTTTGGTCGTGTGAGGGTGCCCAAGGAAACGCGTTCATGTCAGGTCGAGTCGGGTCGTGTGAGGGAGGCCGTATCAAAAATGTTACGTTGTGACCCCCTGTGTGCCTTGTGCATGTTCATGCGACCCATTAGCCATTTTCTCCCTTGTGCCCGAACGCGTTTCCTCGGGCGCCCTCACATGACCCAACCTGACCCACACGAACACGTTTCCTTAGGCGCCCTAACACGACCCGAACCGATCCAGCCCACCCGGACATGTTTGCCTAGGTGCCCTCACATGACCTGACCTGAACCGACCTACCCAAACACAATTCCTCGGGCTCCCTCACACGACACAACCCAACCCGACTCGACCTACCTGAACACGTTTTCCTAGGTGCCCTCACATGAAACGACCCAACCCAACCTGACCCACCTGAACGCATTTCCTTGGGCGCCCTCACACAACATGACCTGACCCGTCCTAACCGAACACGTTTCCTTGGGCGGCCTCACACGGCACAACCTGACCTGACCTGACCCAACCCGCCCGAACACGTTTCCTTGGGTGCCCTCACACGACACGACGCGACTCGACCCCGACATGTTCCTTGGGCACTCTCACACGACTCGACCCACCCAAACACTTTTCCTTGGGTTCCCTCACACAGCACGACCCGACCTGACCCACCCGAACATGTTTCCTTAGGTGCCCTCACACGACCTAGCCCAACCCGACCCGCACGAATGTGTTTCCTTGGGCACCCTCACACGACTCGACCTGAACTGACCCAACCTGCCCGAACAAGTTTCCTTGGGCACCCTCACACGACCCAACCCGCCCGAACAAAGGCACAAAGGATAAAATGACAAACAGGCCACACGAATTCATTCACAAGGCACGTGGGTTGTCACAACTTAGCATTTTTTATATGACAGCTCTCACACAACTCAATAGTCAATTTTTTTCCTAGTAGAGAAGCCACCCTAATTGAGCTCCACCTCTACATGAAGGCCAACAGTGAAGTCCACCTCCACCAAAATCCATGTGATACGTTTATCTCTCTGTAATAGGCTTGCTTCCACTAGGAAAGAAAATTTACCAATGGAATTTTCAATCATCATTAGTGATTCACAGGACCAAAATACGAGCGGCAAACTAGGAATTTTAGCTTGAAACCAATTTCTTTCGTGGTAATTTCAGGTATGGATAAAATCCCCCATGTCAGTGATTTAAAGAGAGGAAACCACAACCATGAACCAAATATGATGGTTGGGTGCCCTCAGTACACAGCCCGACCCGACCCGACCCACTTGAACGCGTTTCCTTGGGCACCCTGACAGTACGACATGACCCAACCTGACCCAAACACATTTCCTTGGGCATATCACATGACACAATCCTACGCGACACGACACGACCTAACCCGACCCAACCCACCTGAACGCATTTCCTTAGTTTCCCTCACACAACCAGACACGACCCGACCCAGACACATTCCTTGGGCGTCGTCACATGACCTGACCTGACCCGACCCACCCGGACATCGATGGTACGAGGGAGAAAACGAAAAACGGGTCGCATGAATGTGCACAAGGTACACAGGTGGTCACAACTTAGTATTTTTTATATGACCTCCCTCACATGACGGTCTGACTCGAACACGTTTCCTGGGGCGCCCTCACACGACACGACCCGACCCACCCAAACGAAGGCATGAGGGAGAAAATGGAAAATGGATCGCACAAACATGCACAAGGAACACAAGCGGTCATAAATTAGAATTTTTTGTACGACCACCATCACACGAACCGACCCGACCCATCTGAATGTGTTTCCCTAGGCATCCTCACTTGACCTAACCCGACCCAACCCGCCCAAACGTGTTTTCGTGGGAGCCCTCACATGACCTGACTCGACCTGACCCGAACACATTTCCTTAGGTGTCCTCACACGACCCGCACGAACGTGTTTCCTTGCGCGCCCTCACACGACCCGACCCACACAAACACGTTTCCTTGGGCACCCTCACACGACCTGACCCGACCCAACCTGCCCGAACGCATTTCCTCGGGTGCCCTCACACGACACGACCTGACCCGACCCGCTCAAATGTGTTTTCTTGGGCGCCCTCACACGACACAAACCCACCCAACCCAACCCGCCCGAACGCATTTCCTTGCGTGCCCTCACTTGACACGACCCGACCTAACCCGCCTGAACACGTTTCCTTGGGTAGCCTCACATAGCATGACCCGACTTGACTCGACTTGACCCGACCCGACCCGCCTGAACGTGTTTCCTTGGGCACCCTCACATGGCACGACCTGACCCTACCCGCCCGAACACATTTTCCTGGGTGCCCTCACACGACATGACCCAACCCGACCCGACTTGCCCAAACGCTTTTCCTTGGGTGCCCTCACAGGACACGATTCGACCCAACCTGCTCGAAAGTGTTTCCTTGGGTGCCCTCACACAGCCCGACCTAACCCAACCTGCCCGAACATGTTTCCTTGGGCGCCCTCACACGACATGACCTGACCCAACCCGCCCTGTCCAAATGCGTTTTCCTGGAAGCCCTCACATGACACGACTCAACTCGATCCGACCCACCCAAACATGTTTCCTTAGGCGCCATCACACAACATGACCCAACTTGACTTGCCCGAATGCGTTTCCTTGGGAGGCCTCACACGGCATGACCCGACCAGACCATACTCGACCCACCTGAACATGTTTCCTTGGGCGCCCTCACACTGCACGACCCGACCTGACCCGCCTGAACGCATTTTCCTGGGTGCCCTCACACAAAACAACCCGACCTGACCTGACCCACTCGAACGCGTTTCCTTGGGCTCGCTCACATGACACGACCCAACCCAACCTTCTTGAATGTGTTTCCTCGAGTGCCCTCACACAACACGATCTAACCCAACCTGCTTGAACATGTTTACATGGGCGGCCTCACATGGCATGACCCGACCCAACCCACCCGAACGCATTTTCCTGGGCGCCCTCACACTACACAACCCAACATGACCCGACCTGCCCGAACGCATTTCCTTGGGCGCCCTCGCACGAAATGCCTGACTCGACCCACCCGAACACATTTCCTTGCATGCCCTCACACGGCATGAACCGACCCTACTCGACCTGCCCGAACATGTTTCCTTGGGTGCCCTCACACAACCCAACCTGCCCAAATGTGTTTCCTAGGGTGCCCTCACATGGCATGACCCGACCCAACCCGGTCGAACGCATTGTCCTGGGCGCCCTCACATGACAAGCCCTGACCCTACCTGACCCACCCGAACGCGTTTCCTTGGGTGCCCTCCCACGACACGACCCAACCTGACCTGCCCGAATGTGTTTTCCTAGGCGCCCTCACACGACACGACCCGAGCTGAATCAACCCATCCGAATGTGTTTCCTTGGGCGCCCTCACACGACACAACCCAACCTGAATTGACCTTCCCATATGTGTTTCCTTGGGCACCCTCACATGACACAACTCGACACGACCCGTCCGAACATGTTTTCTTAGACGGCCTCACATAGCACGACCCAACTCGACCCAACCTGACCTGCATGAACATGTTTCCTTAGGCGCCCTCACACAACCTGACACAACATGACCCAGACACATTCCTTGGGTGCCCTCACATGACCTGACCCAAACTGACCCGATCCGACCCGACCCGCTCGAACGCATTTCCTTCGCTACTCTCACAGTACGGCATGACCCAACCTAACCTGACCCGACCTGCTCGAACGTTGAAGGCACGAGGGAGAAAACGACAAAAGAGTCGCAGGAACGTGCACAAGGCACATGGGCGGTCATAACTTAGCATTTTTGATACGGACTCCCTCACACGATACGACCCGAACGTGTTCCATGTGGTGCCCTCAGACGGCATGACCCGACCCGCCCGAACGAAGTTACGAGGGATAAAATTGAAAATGGATCGCACAAACATGCACAAGGGACATAGGAAGTCACAACTTATCATTTTTATACGACCACCCTTACATGACCCGAACCGACTTGACTCGACCCGCTTGAACATGTTTCCCAGCGCACCCTCACACGACCTAACCCAACCCAACCTACCCGAATGTGTTTCCCTGGGCACCCTCACATGACCCCACATGAATTGCCCCAACCTGCCCAGATGTGTTTCCTTATAAGGTGCCCTCACACGACCCGATCACCCGACCCGCACGAATGCGTTTCCTTGTAAGGCTCCCTCACATGACCCGATCTCACAAGACCCAACCTGACCCAACCCGAACTCACACGACCTGACCTCACATGACCCAACCTAACCTGACCTAAACTTACACGACCCCACTTGACCCGACCCAACCTGATGGTTTCGTCGCTATTCTGACGTTTAGAGCGAGTTCGTCGCTATTACGACGTTCAGACAATTGTGTCGCAAGTCTGACGTTGGAGTTTTTCGTTGCTATTCTGACATTTCAAGGGTTTATTCGCAAGCCTGACACTATTTTTCTGACACTTTTTTGCGGGATTAAAAAATTTTAGAAAAATTTGGGAACTTTTCGACAATATGTCAAAGCTGTCGGAAATAAAGTGTCCAAAAATTGACCATATGTACTAGTGTTGGTGAAGCCACCCGATGGTGTACGAATGTGGGTTTGATGTGGTTAGCAAGCCCAACTGCTTCATGGCCTCTACTGAAATGAGGCTATTTTGGCTCCCACTGTCGATAATGAACTGTAGAGGGGAACCATTTACCCACATTTGGGAGTTGAAGAGACACTCCTCCTCCTCTAGATCTTATGTGTCCTCCTTCTGGATCTTCATGGTGGCAATGGTAGCATTAGGATCCACATCGATAATCTGCTTCCCTTTTTCATTCCCTTTGTCGGGTTCTAATTATGAATTGGAGCATGCATCTGATTTAGAAGCCTTCATCTCGGCCACCTATGACTACTTGGCCTGACACTCACTTTTGTTTTGAGTGGAGCTATTATGTAACTCACACACTTCCCTTTGTCCTTCTTCAGCTTCACTGTGTTGTTATTTTCTTGCAGCTTTGGCAGGTTGTCTTGGGCCTCCATGCCTTTTATTGTTCCATTGCTATGTTTTTTTGGGGCACCTTTCCCTTTCTTTTGAATCAAATATCCAAAGTCTCGATTTTTCTGTTTGAATTTCTTCTCAAAATTGGAAGCATACTAGTATTCTATACCAATAGAGGAGATGTCGAGTACTCCATTTTCTCCTAAATGTATTTGTGCAGGCAACTACAGTACTTCAGCACCAAATGTTTCTCCGAATTTTTGATACCAAAATTTTTCCACAGGGCATGGAACATATTCGTCAGCTCATGCACACCCCTTTGCTACCGAAGCGTAGTCCATTGTATGTACTTGTCCTCATAACTCCCCACGGGATAATATTATTCCTTGATGGCATCTCAGAAATAATTCCAATTCAGTACGGCCGAGAATAGAGAGGGTTCCCCCTCGTCCTTTTTATCATAATAGGTTTCCCACCAGTCCTTGACATGGGTGATGGCTTTGAGGAGTGAAAAATTTATCTTCTTTGGGTTAGAAAAATCATGAACCGAGAAATATCCTTCTAATAGATTCAACCATCTATCTACCGCGTCAACATCTATTTGGCCCTCAAATATGGGAATTTCTGTTAACACTGGAGAATCATACAGGTAGAAGACATTCAAAAATGTTAAGAAGAAGGTACAAATAAATATTTATAGGGAAGAAATTCATTAGAGGAGCTACAAATTTAGATTTTCCTAAGTTCAGCAGAATTTTTTTTGGACCGTGCACAGGAAGCACTGGCCTTGAGCGCGCATTGCAACTTTTCCTTCGATAGCCGCAAAGAGCGAGGCTATCCCTCCAATAGCCGCGTGGTCCTCGAGATGCAGAATGTAACTATCTGGGACCACTTGGCACACTTGGAGAAAAATATTCTCACTCAACCTAACCAAGTGCAGTCACCTTTCAACAACCTTGAGGCTTTAGTGAAACACACAAAGGAGTCATACCCCCACTCCTGTGTCACCATCCATCTTGGACCAAGAGAGGGAGTGAAAATTTGAAATTTTTCTATAAAAGCCACCCATGGGAAGAGAAATGGAAGAGGCATTGTTCTGCTGGCCAAATTTCCCATCAGCAAACCAGTTTGTGTTGTCCAGCAACAAGACGATTGGAAGGATTCAGTTTTTGGCCACCCAACACCTCAATCCAAGAGAGAAGAGTTCACCACGTGTCCTTCAATCTACCATCCTTTGAGAGGGAATAGAGGCTTGCTGAAAAATTGAGGGGAAGAGACCCCCTTGTCTTGGATATTGGAGCTTCGTAGCTTGAAGGATCCATTACAAGAGATTTATCATTCTATCTTCTACTACTACCAGCACCTAATAAAGGGAGAAAGCTCTCCATCGTTGAGTTATTAGTGTGTTTGCTTTATTGAGTGTGTTTCTTGTGCATGTTTTTTTTTTTTGTTTCATTGTTTATGTAGCATGTTATGTTTCCACTTAGCTTATTACATGTTCAACTTGTTCCACTAATGTTTGAAAAACCCCCTTGACCTGTGAGCATGTAGTTAAGCAGCCTCCCTACTAAGAAAAGTGTATTTCGTCCACCCATGCGCTGAATAAACTACCACAAGAATGGCAACTCCATTAGATTCTTTATGTTGAGTTAATGGTCGTTGATGCAGGTCCTTCTTCCTACTCAACTTGTTGCAAAATCACTCATGCTTCCTCTCAGCACTTTCAATCACCCTCAGTGAGAAATTTTTCTTAGAGAAGTAGGATTTTTTTTCTTCTTCCTGACCATGCGCATTCTATTGAGACAGACGTGCGCTTTGTGCCTATGGGTGGATAAGCCTAGCGGCAGGAAGAAAGCCCATTTTAACTTATTTTTTCTCATTTTTTTGCAGTTGTAAACTGTTGGCAACCAATAAGAAATTTTCCATCATTGTACTCTGGTATTTCAAGACTGGTTAGGACGCTTGTTTGCTAGAATTTAGATTAGAAACTAAGTAGTTTTAATTTTAGTTTTTTATTTTTTGCAAATCGCGCATAGTTTAAGTAGGGAAAAGTAAGTGGCCTTCAATCCACATATTCTTTCTAAAAAAACAATTTTATGATAAAATATACATAACTCAGAGTAATTAGCACAAAATTAAGTGGACCATATATCCACACATCTTTAGCTAACTCATGTTTTTTCAATTTTTGCATTAGATTAGTTCAAATTTTGCATTAGGAATCGGGACCATGACCAAACTGTCGAAAAGAAAGCAAGTAATATCTTCCACCCTTGCACTTTACGGTGAGCTTGAGTATTCATATGAGCGATTTCCTAAGACAATTTGCAATTTACCTATAGTGAAAACTTAGTCTAACTAGGAAAGTTGTAAGCGGCCCATAATCTGCACATCGTTTATCTTTGCAAGAAACAATCACACATGGGGTAATTAGAAAAGGATTGTAAAGGATCATCGCATATCCTCATCTCATAAAACTTGTGATTGTACACTCCAAAGAACACACGAAGCATCGGTAATTATTGGACCAAAAGGCATGCAGTGTGTTGGGACCTTTATCCTCTTCTTTCAGTTACTTCACCAAGGCACACCCTAAGAAAATTGAGACTCTCTAAAAATAATCACTAATCGAACTCACTAAATTATCCCCATAGGGGCCACAAAAGAAATTATAATTCAAGTTAGGACCATCGGAGGTAGGCATCCAATAAGCCATGATGGTCATTCTACATTTTGAAACATAGATGTTGACTTTTTAGGGAGCTTAAAATCCATCTATCTGCCCACAGAAAAAATACCCGAGCATTTACAAAGACCCATTTTAGAGGGGTTGAAGCATAGGCCCAGTGCGTGCGGTACTCTTTGGGGCTACCTGACCCATCTAGTGCTCGGTACCAGTAGTTGAATACCAAGAAGCTCAAGACTCTAACACTCATGTGGGACGACGATACTTTAGTGGCCAAAACTAGGGCGTCCTTCCCAATAGGTGATGGTGCAGACAACACTAGATCCTCTTATGATTACCTTGGTCGATTCTTCGACTATTGGAAGGCGTCGCCAGTTCTTTCGAGATGTTAGCCCCAATACCCATCAAAAGACATCTTTTCAAGGCCAAGTTACATTGAGAGTGTAAGGATTAGGTCTATTTAGGCTTTTGAGTATCATACGCAAAACAACCAACCATATTTTTTGCTTGCTTGATCACATAGCATTAATTTAAAGGAAAAATTACCTCTTATTTTTCACTATTTTTTATGCATGTGATTGTATTTTCTTTGATAAAAATATTCCTTCCTCCATCTAACCAAAATAATCACCAATATTAAGTTATTCGACACGATAATGGACCCAACGGGACCTCATCGATCTAGGCATTTCTTGGACCTCCCCCCATTAGAGGGAGGAGTTCCAGGTCTTTCGTCATTTAGGCATCTAAGATGACACATCACCACCATTATCAGTTCATCCTTTATCGATGCATATATGATTGGAAGCCCCCAAGGGTCACCCAACACCACACCAGTGGAAACCCCAACAGGGTCACCACACTCAACTCGTCCCACAACCCCCATAGGGAAGAGGAGCGATACCCCTTTGAGGAGTTAGTAGAACATTCAACAGGGCATGCCATAGGGTAATATTCCCCTGGCACCCCCCATAAACCATCACACTCAGACACCTGTGTCTCCACAGTACACAATGGAAATCAATACTCAGTTACCCTTCTTAGCATCTCTGAATCTTCCAGATCTAACAAAGTTAACTAATGAACCCATTGAACATAGCCTTAATTGGCCTCCCATGCCCACGAAGCTCCCTTCATATTACCAAAATTCAAATGGAAGCAAGCATAATACCCTAGAAATCATATTATGACTTTCCACTTGTGGTGTTCATCTAATAGCATCATTAACGATACTATTCAACTAAGACTTTTTCAACGCACACTAACAGGGCCTACGGTGAAATGGTATGTCAAGCAGCCTTCTTCTTCACATGGAACCTTTAGCACCCTCACTACTGCATTCCTCACTTATTCTAGCTACCCATTCACCATGATTCAGGAGTGAAACTACTGATTCATTTTAGGAAAATTCCAGTCGTCCATATATCGGACCATCTCCATGAATGGTGGCGACGTCGTATTTTGTGTAAATCCAAACTCAACAATAGAGTGTTGTTGGACCTATTTTTGAAAACTCTCACAACGAAGATATCAAAAGATGTGGCGATGCAGAAACCTACCTTCGAGGAGGATGCCATTCGCAAAGCCCGGTAGCTTGAACTCATCTACACCTAGTCAGGTTATATTTACAATGTCCTACCAAATGCCCCGTGCCTGCAAACTTATAGAGATATACCAGGCATGTTGAATACTGGAGACGGTTTGATTAGATCCTTGACTCAAGGTCACCTAGGCAGCAGTATCCAATACCTAGGATATTCATACGATTCTACCCAGAACATGATGCAACCTGAATACCAACAAATTCAATCTGCACCTTTGCAGAATATGACAAATAGGGTGGCACCATATCATCAACAGCAGGGAGGCTCATACCCTCCCTCGTAGGGGACCTAGTACTTAGATAGGAATGCTGATGGATGAGATCCCCTCAACAATCTTAAAATAACTAGGGACAGGGGAACCTATATCCCCCTTTCCCCGTACAAAATCCACCACTGCAAAACAATGCACCGATGAACCTAGTGCAACCATCCAAGACTCAACAGTGCCAGAATTAAAACTAGGAGAACCACAATAATGCTCCTAACGCTACAAAAAAGAATCCTATGAATAAATAAAAGGGAGACTCTGGATGGGGGGAAGTAATAAAAAATTCCCCTCACGATCTCAATCTAGGGGAAATCCCGACCGAAATCAAAACCAAGAGCCAAATAACAAGTCCCAAGGGAAAAATGAGAGATCCAGTCTAAGGAAAAATCATTTGTGTGCCATATGTGGTGAATACGGTCATTTTAGTCACCACTGTCCTGAACTCCCTGAACTAAAAAAACTTCAGGGTAACCGTGGACAAGGGGGACCTATCCAATAGCCTGATGTAATGCAGGAACATTTCCCCCACCAAGAAGTGGTTAACACCCAACAACAACAACCACCCCAAAACAATACCGAAGGCAGAAGCCACAAAATTTACATGACTAGCGAAGAAATGTTCTTCCAAACAAGGAATAGGAACTATGACGCCCCCCCGGACACCAACCCATCAGGTACGAGCAAGAGTGCACCTACTGTACCATTAACCATATCCAAAGTACCTATAGAGCCCCTTCCAAAAATGGTCAAGGGACCAACCAGGCGCGTAGGAAATCACTCAAAATTTTCTCATAGCCATAACATCGTGGATGATTTAGAAAAATCACCAGCTTCCATGCCAGCCTTGGAAGTCCTCTAATCATGCCTAAGACAACAGAAATCCATAATTTCCACAGTAGGTGCAATCGACCCTTCTGATTCGTGCCTAATGGTTTTTGACCTAGACAAAGCAAGCCTGAGGCTTCCTTCTCCGGTCACCTCCAAAATACCTGTTTCGGTCGAGAATATCACCATACACCAATGCATCATTGACGAAGGAGCATCCACATGCATCATGTCCAAATCCGTTTCGCAAAAGTTAGGACCACCTGAATTGAAACCATATGACATCATGCTTAGAGCATACGACGGTCACCATTCAACCCCCATTGTTCTATATCAAAATGTTCCTGTAAACCTAGATGGAAATATAGTACTTATAGACATTGAAGTCTTAGATGCATAGCTAGACTAAAATATACTCCTTGGGAAGAGTTATATGTACATCGTGACTAAAATCACGTCCTCTGTATTTTGGGTGATGATGTTCCCCCATGATGATCAGATCATCACCGTCAACCAGCTTACAAACTATGATAAGAAACCCATGACAGCTCCCGATGTTGTGTTACCATACGTAGGCACAACTACGGAACCGCTTACGCGGTACACAAAATTTGGCCTCGGCCATTTCAAACCATCATCAATCCTAGGATCATTCCTAGAAGATCCCCCTATCGTACTAGAGGTAGTCCTAGAAAGTACGGGGGCACCAATGTACATGATGCTCTCATCAAACACTGAAACTAACCCTGACATAGAAACAAGTAGTACGGAAACCGAAGCCACTGGCATGAAATTTCTACGCTATGCTTTCGCGCAAACCCCATTTTTATACCCCCCACATGGTTTTGTGTCAAATAAATTCTTGGAAAATATAACATTTCCAAACATGTATTTCACAAAACCTGTGTGGTATTTGGTCCCGCTAGCCATGCTAGGAAGTCTTGGAATCACTTCTATAGGGATAATCCCTATCGCCCCTCAGGAGGTCACATCGGTTAATGAAACAACCGTAGCAGCGCCAGCTAATGTGAACAAGAAAAAAAACAAAAAAGGGAAGAAAGTAAAAAAACCCCAAAATACCTTGAGCATTATGTCATATCATAAGCCATCCTACTAATATTTTCCTGGAGTTAGATGAATTAAAACCTCTTCTACACACTGAAAGAAATGTTGCGACCTAAATTTCCCATAAAAAGGAACAAGCAACAAAAAACAAGGGAAAGCATTACGCACCAATCATGCATGCGCCATATGCGACCATTATGGGCATTATACCCAGCATTGCCCAGAGATGCCATGATATAGGGATGCCCTACAAGTCATAGAGAAATCTTACCAATAGGACCCCTCAAATCCACCCATGCAAATGGATGAGGGAGAAGCTAAAACCATATTGTACCTACGAGAGGAGCCTACATCCTGATTGTACACAATCACCCCAATGGACCAAAGATGGAAAATGGAGGCCACTTGGCGGGCTCGAGTTTGTGCATTATGTGACGAGCTTGACCACTTAGTCACACAGTGTCCCGAATTAAGGGCATTTAACCATTGGTAACAAGTCCCTCATGCTGCCAAAAGCAACTTAGTTCGGCATCGATGACATAAGTGTCATATTTGTCGAAGAAACCACCACGTTCTTCGTTGTCCCCATATCCATCGATTTCAATCTATGTTAGATTTCATGCGATGCTTCATCATTGAAAACCTCGACATAGCCAGCTTGGACATGGAATCTGCGAATAGTACTACAAATCAAGGGACAGAAGCAAAAAGGACCATATTTTATGTGTCCGAGGAGCGACGATCACCTTAACGAATGCCTCCGCGTGCCCCCCCCCCCCCATAATCGTGCTCAAGCTCCAATCCAGCTCTGTGCCCTCTGTAATGAGTGAGATCACTTCATCACTGACTGTGCATCTCTAGAGTTATTCCAAATATGGTACCTAGTCAACCCAGTTTACTACGAAGACTGACGAGCAGTCCATTATTCATGCTGAGTGTGTTCAGGCAACCACCCAATTCATCGTTGTCCTTACATCCCTTGATTCCATTCAGCGTTAAATTGTTTACGACAGGCCATAACACACCTCGTCATAGCAGATGGATCATATTCAGAACCCATGGAGAGTTCGACACCTCAAGAAAATGAGGCAACTAGGTACATTTTCTTCATATCAACATAAAAACGGCCAACAAGGGGGCATATCATCGCCCCCAACTGCCCTCCATGGATAAACCCAGCCTGCACATTATTCGATGCCCACAACCATTCCAGGTCACCCAATGCCTGAATTTAAGATCATTCCGCAAATGGTACCCAATTACTCCAACAATCCAAAGGGTATGGAGAACCAAAGAGAAACAGTCTTTTATGATTTGTCACGACAACCACCACACTTGACATTGTACTTACATCTCCCAATTTTGACATTTGTTAGACACTAGACGCTCGTTGGTTACCTGATACCTGGATGTAATTGGTCTAGGCGCAAGGCAGCCTAGCACAAGGCAACCTACCCCCCATCGTTACCAAAACATTAGGGAGACTAAGATGACCCATTGTCCTAGCATGGTCCAAAACCAGCCAAGAATGGCATGTGTTATGTGCCACAGAAATTACCACGGGGCCAATCAATGTCAGGAACTCAAGAATCTCACTAACAATATTCACATGGTCACCACCATCTCATAGATCAATCTCTCCATTCAAGATAATATCACACGCTGTTATTGCAGGTTTTTCTTGCAATCACAACATACTATGAATTGTGAATACCTCCCAAGGCTATGAGCGGCAAGGGTAGCATTGATTTTGAACTCCCCAAAATATCAAAACCAACTAAAACCAAAGACTTAGAGATGGCAAAAGCACAAACATGCCCCAATGCCCAGTCATCTTCGAGCATCCACTTCGAGCAAAAAGAGTAGCGTTGGTTCTCACACCATCTACTCAATAAGAACCTTGACACCATGCACCATTTGCACAAGTCACAATCATGAAACAAAGCAGTGCCCCTTAATGGAAACATTTCAGCACCTCTACAAGCAACGTAGCTTCCAAATCTAGGAATTAGTGTGAGTACCCTTAGTACGTCGCGAGAAGAGTACGAGCTTACTCTCACAAAAACCACCACAATGGAAATTTCTCCACCATTCAACGTCGACGACACACAACACCATAGACGATTCATCTCATCATGCATGGGAACCATGACTCATGCTGTCTGCTCATATTTCATTAGTGTCGAGACTGCTATAACTACAACTGTAGTTGTACCATCGACGGTGTAAACTTAACCCGTCTGCACCCTTTCAAGCTAGTCTGGTTCCACAACATCAACTATGGAATCATATTCATGTCTATCAACCAGCACCATTAGGCCTAAACCAATTCCTCACGACTTCGCACAAACCAGTTTCCCCTTGTGTGTCTTGTTTAATTTAGACGAGGATATTCTAGAAGCCATGACGGAACCAGATAGTCTTTGGGACTCAATGCATCACTGCTCGTTTTTTCTTCCAGAAAAAAAAATTAAAAAAAATAAATAAATAATAATAATAAAATATAAATAAATAAATAAATAAATAATTGGCCCTAAAACCCAGAAACCCAAGAGATATACACCATTTAACCTAAATAATTCCTCCCATCTCGGAAGGTATACTGGTTCAAAAATCCCATGCCAGCGCCCAATGTGTTTGAATAAGGGAATATGTCGAATATTTTGCCAACCATTAAGGTGAATATCTCGAGAAAACCAGCCAAAATAGAAGAAATATCACTAGGGGTAGCATGCTCCCCAGACGAGGTAGTCGCTTACAAAATTTTTTTACAAGAGTACATGGACATCATTGCATGGGATTATTTGGAAATTTCGAGGCTTAGCCCCACTATCGTAGAACACCACATTGACACCTGGCCTGACATACCACTAGTCTGCCAAAAACAACGTCAATTACACCCATCTAAGGCAGAAGCAATCAAGAAAGAAATTGACCAGCTTCACAAAGCGGGGTTCATCTACCCAATCGCTTACACATCATAGGTTTCCAACTATGTTCCCGTCATGAAAAAATAGGGCACCATTCGAGTCTACACCAATTTTTGAGATTTTAACAAAGCTTGTCCCAAGGACAACTACCCTACCCCATTTATCGACCAAGTCATTAATCCTTGCGATGGTCATGAGGCCTTGTCCTTCATGGATGGATTCTCGGGGTACAATAAAATTCAAATCTGGCACACAAATTAGTACAAGACAAGATTCACTACCCCTTCAGGCACGTTTGCATACTAGGTTATGACTTTCGGTCTTAAAAACGTTGGAGCCACCTTCCAGCGGGCCATGAATTATATCTTCCATGACCTGGCCCACCTAATCTTAGCTTACTTGGACGACCTCACCGTACGATCCAAGAAACGAAGTGATCATCTAGAGAATTTATGGTTGGTATTCAAATGGTTTCGACACTGCAACCTACGCTTGAATCCTCTCTAGTGTGTCTCATGCGTCAATGCAGGTAGAATATTAGGGTTCATCTTATCTGAACAAGGGATCAGAGTGGACCCCCTCAAGGTCTAGGAAATCAAAGAGTTGCCACCACCCAAAATCTCAAGCAACTCCAAAGCTTGCAGGGGAAAGACAACTTCCTAGGACGCTTTGTCCCTAACTATGCCACTTGTGCATAAGGATTCCTACACCCACTCCATCAGGATATCTCATTTAAATGGGATGAACAGGCTCAACAATTATTTGAGGCGTTAAAGGGAAAATTATCTTCAACCCCTTTGATCAACCCACCAAATTATGACAAATACTACACCCTATACCTATCAGCATCATACACTTCCATAGCTGGGGTGTTAGTTCAAGGCAGACCAGATGGTAAAGAACACGTAATATATTACGTTAGTAAGAAATTATCTAGCCTCGCTTTGAAACATGAACCTGAAGAAAAAACTTCCCTAGACCTTGTACACGCAGTATAAAAACTTCGGCATTACATCATCATGTAGACTACAATAGTCATAGAAAATATCAACCCCATGAGATACCTGCTAATCCATCATCTGATGAACCACAAATATGCTCGATGGGTAGTCATATTGCAGGAATTCGACTTGCATTTTAGCTCTCCCAAGAGAAAAAAATATTTAATCTTATCTTATTTCATCACTGACCTCCCAAGTCTAATTAAAGGATCCTTAGTTAATGACTCACTACCACATGAACATCTATTTCTAGTGACAAATGAAGATCCTTGGTACGGAAACATCCTCCAATTTCTACAAACTAGAAAGTTCAAGCCAAAGCTCACACGGGACAACCAAAGGCACATATGCCACCAGGCCCCCCGATACCTCCTCATGGGGGATGTCCTTTATCGACAAGGCATTGACACTTTCTTACGCTAATGCCTCATGTACAACCAAGCTGAGCAAGCCCTAAATGAATGTCATATTGGGGCCTGTGAAGGCCACCTCTCAGGGATGGCTATCACAAAAAAAATCCTACGGGAAGGTTATTTCTGGCCCACCTTATTCCATGATTGCATTCAAGAAATCAAATGGTGTGAGCGATGCCAACGCTTCGCCCACCAGGCAAGATCACCTCTAGCTCCTCTGCACCCAGTCATTATAGCCAGTCCCTTTTGCAAATGGGGAATCGACTTTATGAATTACAACCCTACGTCATTTGGCAACCACAAATACATCATTGTATCCATCTACTATCTCACCAACTAGCAAAAGCCATGCCCACATATGACAACATGGCAGAAACCATAGCACAGTTTCTCTTCAACCATGTCATCACACGATTTAGTGCGCCTAAGGAATTATTCTCCGATCACGGAAAGCATTTCAAAAATGAAATATTAGAGGAGTTTTCTCATCACCTAGGATTCACACATGAATTTGCATCACCATACTACCCCCAGTCCAATGGACAGGTAGAATTTGTCAACAAAGTACTCAAAACAATGTTACAGAGTATGCTCAATAACCATAAAATAAACTGGCACGATATGTTTTCTTCAGCCCTGTGAGCATATCTCACGGCAGTCAAAACCTCAATAGGAGTCACACCTTTCCAACTAGTGTACGGAGTGGAAGTCGTGATTCCCATTGAATGCGAAATCCCCAACTTACACGCAGCCATCAAACTCCTCGATGATACCTAGCCTTTAGAGAAATGGTTGGTACAGTTAGAACTCGTCGACGAAAATTGACAAGAGTCGCTCCAACATAATGAAACACATAAAAAAAGGGTAAAATAACCATTCGACCACAACATCACACCTCACTTATTTTCAGACGGGGAGTTATTCCTCTGCTACGATGTTGCAAAAGGCCCCTTAGGACCTGGGAAATTTGAAACATTATGGAAAGGAAAGGTCCTTACATCATAAAAAATTACCTCCTCAAAAGAGCATACATCTTGTCAGATCCTAATGGTACATGCCTAGCTTACCTCGTCAATGGGCTCTACCTCAAAAAAATTCACCCATAAGGGTGGGAAGTCTCAACCTTAGAGATAAGATGCATGTAACATAATTTTTTGAGATGATCAAAATCATCATGGACTTGTTCCAAAAAATGCTCTAGTGTCACAGATAGATCGTCCCCCCATCAACTATTTTGGATTCGTTGATGGAGCCTCACGATGGTCGCAAAATATAGTAGTAATCGCCTGGGCCATATAATATACTGACCGATCACCATTCCTCACCAACAGAGTATGTATCAAATCATCTACCAAATAATCAAGCAGAATATGATGAAGTCATCGAGCTATTGAGAGATGCCTCCAACCAGTATATTCACCATCTACATGTCTATCTTGATTCCCAGCTAGTGGTATCGCAGTTAAACATATATTTTGAAGTACAAAATTCACACCTATTTAGGAATTACTTGGATGCACGATGATTAAGTCGTCATTTTGATCACATAACATTTACACATGTACCAAGAAATCAAAACCAGACAGTCAATCACATATGTTATGAAACCAGCTCCAAAAATAGAAGAAAAAAGAGATCAACGCCTTAGAAATCAGCCGCTTTGAGGGGTCAACCTCCTTTACATTACATAAATGAAAAATTCTTGGATGATACAAATAATAAAACCTCCTTTCTATATATAGGAGTCTATGGGGTCACAATATAACCCTAGCCGACCTAACAATAATAATGTAAGGGCACAACAATAATAATAGTGGATTTTATGGGGCACAATAATAACAATATGCGGGCTACAGGGGTACAACAATAAAAATAAGGGGGCTACAATAACAATAATAAGGCGATACACTAGTATTATAGGGACCTAATATGCCCCTCTCCTTCAAACAATTGTTGCCCTCAACGCTTGATTATTTCTGGATGCTTCTGTATAAAATTCTCATCCTCCCATGTGGAATCTTAAATGGGTATGTTCTTCCACTTGTTGAGATACTCTGAAATTGATCGATTTCATATTTGTCAAGTTCTTGTTTCTGTGACTGCTTCAGAACTTCTTTCGATTTGATGTTGATATTCATGTTGTTTCATTCGATTATGCACCAAAGTTAGGTTATCCTTTGAGAGTTGGAGAACTTATTGTTGATGCTCGATGTGATCTTCCACTACTTTATCATTCATATTAGCTTTCATTTGATCCTTCAAACCGTCCAATATAGCCTCCATTTTTATTTTAAACCATCTATGTCATCTTTGATTGCTCTTTGTAAGATCAAATTTTGTTGCATTTGGTACCGTAATTTTGATATATCATACTGCAATTCTTCCTCTTCATGCATCATAGTAGAGATTTATAAGGGCTTAATGGGTGTGAAATTATTTTTAGGAGACATTTTAGAACCCAATACTAATATGTGTGCTTCAATATTCCCTTGGAATCACTTCAAACTTTTTTTTCAAACAAGACTTATGCAATTTGAAAAAAAAATACACACATTTTTCTTTCTTTTAAGGAGCTCAATATTGCAACTAATGTATCTCTGTAATTTTGGATCTTAAAGATCTAAATTTCTATTATGTATTACCCCTCTAAGTCCTATTTCCAATGCCACAGGTCATACCTGATTTGGATTATTCAAGGCGAAGTTATGCCCAATCTCCAGCAATGGCCTAATTATGGATCAGTTCAGTAGAGCAATCTTGTACGACATGCCACGTGTCATTGTTTCCTCCTTCAGCGTTGAAATTGATACACAGAAAATAAATTCCATTTACTTGTAGACACTTTTTATAGAATTCAAATCCAATGCTCATAGAGAGGGTTATGATGATTTTCCCAAGGTCACCTCTTTGAGAAGAAATTCGAGAGCCTGCAAAAACCCTAACTTCCACATATCATATCTTCGAAAATATTGTGAACCAAGATCGAAATTTTTTACACGAAGTTACTCAGGATTTATTCACAAATGGATTTTTTTTTAGCTTCTAAAACATTGTAGAAACAACTTTATAGTGAAAATGCCACGATGACCTATCTGAAGCAGCGAAACCCTAGAATCCAATGCTCTGATACCAAATGTTATGAAACCAGCTCCAAAAATAGAATAAAAGAGAGATCAATGCCTTAGAAATCAACCACTTCGAGGGGGAAACCTCCTTTACATTACATAAATGAACAGTTCTTGGATGATTGGCTTTTATTGGGCACAATAATAATACTATGGGGGCTACAGGGGTACAACAATAACAATAAGGGGGCTACACTAACAATAATAAGGGGATACACTAGTATTATAGAGACCTAATAACATAGCTCACCACATCCTAGACTAGGATGCATATCGTATAAACCACAATCCGTACAAAATGAAAACATGAAAACATAAATATCCATCATAGGGCCATAACATCGATCAATAAATACAAATAATAGCCACAGACACATCATAAGAGCCACAAAAAATATACATCTCGCATATATATATATATATATATATATATCAAAAAAAATATGAGTCCTAGTATATAAGTCATGTCCCTGACCATAATGTCAATCAAAAAATATATCTACATTTCATAAAAATAGTGAAGCATCCTCATAATGGGTGCTTTCCCTGAGCATACAAATATCCCTAGGGTTGAGCCCCTCTTGGTGGGTCCTCTCGACTTATGGCTACACCCGGTGCCAGTACACGTGCAGCAGCCAACACTGCAAGTGTCACATGATGCAAAGTCACGCGATGCGCCCTCTCTCGAGCCATCACTGTCTCGAGCCATACATCATCTAGATTATAAAAAAATCCCCAGGTCGGCATACCCCAAGTCAATATCTCTAACCAACTCCATGAGTCAACTAGACTAGTTGTGTGAGCATCCACAGCCTCGGCCTGAGTCTCTGTCGCCAACACCCTGAGGTCAGCAGCAACCAACTACTCCTCAACCATCGCAACACGAGCCTCAACCGTTGTTGGGTGCTATTTTTGTACTTATTTCCTACATCTATTTCCCCCATTTTACCTTGTGAATACAACCATTGGGATTATATTTACCTCTTTTTCCTACCTTTATATCTTAAATAGTGTTGTTTCACCTTATTTTCATTATCTTTCCATTTCATTGATTATTATGATGTATCATGTATTTTTTATGACTAACTGAGGATGAATGTTTGGAGAAGTTCTCTGGCATTTTTTTTTTCCTTCCAAATATTATTTTTTAGCACAAAATATCTAGAGCATGAGGCATACAAGATCAGTTAAAGGCGTGTTGTTACAGTGAGCTACTATACCATGGCACTGTTACATCATGATGTTGTTACATACCTACTAGATGAACTGTTGTTACAGCTCTACCGCTGACTGGATATTGTCAACTTCTATTGCCGACCTATCCTCTATTGATGTTACACTACAACTGTGATTTTCCACAATAGTTGTAGAAGTAATTACGTATTGTATTTTAGGATAACAGCCTTTAGGCGGTTTTGATTGTAATCTATATTCTTCCAGTCAGACTTTTATTAAGAAGTGGTTGTAACTATATGTATTCTATTTTGATCAGCATGAGAATCATAAGATTCTCATGACTAATCCATCCCTCGTTTTTATGAATATGTAACCACTATATAATTCTCAACCCTGGAGGTCGAAAGGTTAGTGGAGAATAGTATTACTTTGGCTTTGTAATTTTAGTCACATTAATACAAGTTATCATGTTGTTGTTTTTACATGCATTATCTGGTTTAGTTTTCGTTTAAGTTCTTTCTCTTCCTTCACCCTGCTAGGGAGGAAGGGCCCTCCTCTTCAGCAGGGATTGCAGTAGTTAAGGTAGCTGTATATATTTCTTAATTGATTTATGTATTCGTGGAAGTGTTGTTGTTGTTGTTTTAGCTGTGAATAGATCTGCTTCAATTCCAATATTATATATGTTGTTACACATGTGGGATTAGAGATACCAGTTGGGAAATTGTTGTGTGGCGCGGTAGGTATATATTAATTGAGGTATGATCACAGTCATGTAGATAATTTTATTTTTGCATGAGTGACTCCTTTTAGCATTTAATTCAACAAAAATTTCATTTATTTGGATTTGCTTCTGGTTTGATGTATCGGCACAGATAGTGCAACTGTCATTGAAATAAAAGACATCCCTGGATTGATAATTTATGTGTAACTTTTTATTCATTTAACAGTGATTAATATAGTCCAACATTTTGGCATTGTTGCCGGGGATGGCAGTGACAATATAATAAACCAGAGTTGTTTGTTATATGATAGAGTGTACCTAGTCTACAACTATTGGGCAGTAAGATGAGAGGTAAGAACCTGCGCATCACTCTAACATACCTGAGCAGGCTCACCATTGCTACAGTAGTGCACTTAGAGGTGCAATTTTTGTGTGTTTTTAGTGTGTCTTCAGCGATAAAATTTCCGAGCAGTAAGACGAGAGGTAAGAACCTGCGCATCGCTCTAACATACCTGGTCAGGCTCACCAATGTCTTGCTGGGACACTTAGAAGTGTGAATTTTTGGGTGTTTTCTTTAGTGTGTCTTCAGCTATACAATTGTTGGGGGGTAAGACGAGAGGTAAGAACCTGTGCATCGCTCTAACAGACTTGGGCGGGCTCACCGTTGTAGAAACTGAAGCACTTGTAGGATGAATTGACACACATAGGGTCCATGTGTGCCAATAGGATGATAGAAAAAATCCACAAACACCCCCCACTCTACTAAATACAGGAAAGACGGGTCGTAAAAAGGAAAAGAAGAGTGCATATTTAGGAAGAAAGTCATTCTTTGGAGATCTGATCTAAAAAGCAGAAAAGTAACAGTCTACTTCCTACACATATAATAGGAAGATGGGACCACATAAATTTGTTACTATATCAAAGCCTGAGGCGTCAGTGCCTTCCGTGTTTGGGCCTCACCACCCTTCAAACATCATATCCACTCCTGATATCAATACTCCAGATCTGAAACAACACTGTAAAATAATTGATCAAGTTCTGAGAATTGAAGGACAAGGGGAGACCAGTGGGGAGCATCAGGGACCTGAGGAACAACATTTAGTTGATCATCATTTAGACGCCGGTAGTGCAGTTAAACAGTTGGTCCTGGAACAACCTGATCCTTTATTTAGTTTTCAATCTCCTACATATTCAGAGGTCATTTCATCCCATAAGGAAGGATCATCCATGGGGGCTGAGAATGTTAAGACAAATATCTCTATTACTTGTGAATTCCCGATAGTGGTGACACGAGATGAATCTCCTATGGAAAACATTCCTTTATCATCCATATCGTCCTTTCAAGGGATGGCTGTTGAAGATCCTGATACCTTTTTGTTTGAATTCTATGTGTTGTGTAGAGGCTATGACTATACTTCAGATGCCCAAAAGCTGAAATTGTTTCCTGCTACTCTGAAAGAAGCAGCATTAAGATGGTTCATGAGACTAGGTGCTGGCATGATTTGAACTTGGAATGACATGAGGGAGGCCTTTCTCTTTAAGTATCAGGATTATTGTCGAACCAGGGATTTGAAGGAAGAGATCTTTAGAATTGCATAGAAGGAGGAGGAGAGCTTGGAAGACTATATGTAACGATTCCATTACAATTTACAAAGGTCTAAGTTTAGTAACTTAGCCCCAGAAATTCTGAAACCAATATTCTTAAGATGTATAAGAGATGACAATATGGAGCATTTGAATATTTTGGGAAAAGGAGACATATAGCAAGAACCGCTTCAAGAAATAATGAAGCCCTGTCTGCGGAGTTCAAGAGAATTGGTCAAGGGGAGAAGTTTAGTTCGGGATCCTTCAGTCCGGATACAAAAATCCAGAAGTGGAGGAGTAGCAAGAGAAAATATTGGAAATCTATTTGAGGATTTTAAAACCGACCTCCTTAGCACTCTCTCTTCCCATATCACTATGGTACAAGTTAAGAAAGCACAAGCAGAAGCTGAAGTAGCCTTAGCAATATTCTATCCTCGATGCAAAACAAAAAAATTAGAAAGAGAATGTGGACTGAATAGTGTCAACCTATGCAAGGTCTGTGAATTGGCACACTCTACGAATCAATGTCCTGAACTGCCCAGACTGAAGGTTGTACTTCAAGAATCAAGCGAGGATGTCCAATATTCCTACTTCATTGAATCAAAGAGGTCATGGCAGCCATGACCTATAGGTATGCCTCCAGATTTTTCCTCTTTTAATCCTTGGAATAATTTTTATAATAGTTAGCAATTTCCGTAGCAGTATCCTACTCCTTCCTCAACACAATTCCTTCACCATGGAACCAATGGCCTTCCCCTCCACCAATGCAATATCCTCCATCGCAATCTCATCCTTGGAGCCAGAATTGGAGAGGCAACTGCCAAGGTCCAGTACCCCCTGCACTACCAATGCAGCAGCAGTTACAACTGCCTTCTCTTCAAAATACTACACCTTTTGTCCAACCCCAATTACCTGTGCAACCTAACCCAAATCCAAATAATAAGGCAGCTCAGAGCATAGATGCATCGATTACATTCTATACTTATCTTATTACTCCTATTGGACTCAATGAGTTTCAACTTCGATCGGGAAAAGTAATCAAACCTGAACATACCCCCATTATTACCGAAGAAGAATGTGAGTCGCCTAGAAAGGATATAGTCGATTCTGAGACAGTTGTTACACATGTAATAGATAATACAACACCTGTTGTTACACCTGTAGCAGCCAGGTCGGGAAGTTCTGATGTTTCTACATCAGCCAACCCGAGCAAGGCTGGTCCATCTGTGACAGCGGACTTAGTTGTTAAGGTTCAGGATCCTCCATACCCTCAATGATTAATTGAAATTGGGCCAACCTCACAAACTGAATTTGAATTCCTCAAGAAATTGAAAAATTTGTATGTGTCGATTTCGTTGTTACAAGCTCTTAAGGAAGTACCTATCTATGCTAAAACAGTGAGGGATTTGTGTGTCAAAAATCCTAGGAGAAAATTGAAGGACCCTACTACTATCCATGTTATGGGGAAACTGTCTGAACTTATGATTGATCAATATTTTTTGACTAAATATAATGACCCAAGTTATCCTACAGTGACTGACCATATTGATGACAAACCCATAACCAACATTTTGATTGATTTGGGGGCATCCATTGACGTAATGACCAAAGATATCTTTATCTCCCTAAGACTTCATGGACTTAGACCTACATCCACAATGCTTGAATTAGCAGATAGGTCTCGTGTCAAGCCCGAGGGAATGATAGAAGATGTGGTGATCATTGTGGCTTCTTGGAATTATCCAACTAATTTTCTTATTTTACAAACCAAATCCAACCTAGGGGGTCATCCTTTAATCTTGGGAAGACCATGGCTAGCCACTGCAGACGCATATATCAGATGTAGCTATGTATATATGGTGATCTCAGATGGGTAGGCCACTCAGAACTTGAACCTTTACCCCCAAGAAAAACCTCATATGGATTTGAATAGTCCCTGGTGTGACGAATTTGAACCTGAATATGATCTTTCCCTACCTCTCCTCACACTTGGAAAATCACAATATTTTAAGGATGAAACAGAGGATGATATCATTAATGGTTTTATTAGCAATTCACTCTCTATTGCCTCCATTAGAGATCTGGGGGAAGAAGATGAGGTAGATTATGTATTTATTGAGCATTTGAAAACTACTCCACATACTACCAGCAGTCCTATTGAAATTGAACCTGGGAAATATTTAAACATTAATCCTAACTGGACTGTAGAACAACACAGATTTCTGATACAATTTTTGCAGAAATATAAAAAGGAATTTCCATGGGACTATACTGATATGAAAGGAATCCACCCTGGCCTATGCACTCACCACATTTACCTTAAAGAGGACTGCAAACCAGTTAGACAACCGCAACGCCAAATGAGTCCTGCACCTAAGGAGATAGTGAAAGAGGAATTGCAGAAACTCCTTAATGCTAATTTCATCTACCCCATTTCTGATAGCCAGTGGGTGTCTTCGCTTGTCATAGTTCTGAAAAAAGAAAAAAAAGTGGAGAGTTTGTGTAGACTATAGAGAGATTAACAAGACCACTCAAAAGGACCATTTCCCCTTACCATTCATTGACCGGGTCCTGGATATTCTCTCTGTGATCAGGAGATCATGTGTTTTGCTAAAAATTTAATGTGCTTGAAACTGTACCGAACCTGAGTGACCAGAAAGGTCTCGTCGTTGCGATTCCAGAGCTGCAAATGGTTCAAAAAACCAATGTCGTATGAGGAAGATATCGTGTTCTGTTCGTTTTCCTAAAAAACTAAAATTTTGTGACTGGGTGACTGGGGTGCCTAGTCAGCATGAAGGTACAATTAACAGGTGGCTTATACTGGGAATATTCCTTTTTCTCATAATAAATCAAATCTCGCCATTTGGCGCATCCAGGGCCATTGATTTGGTTGTATGAAGTTTTTTGAAGGATGAATGGATGGGTGACACGTGGTCAGCCTAGAGGCTGTCTCATGTCCCCTGTATGGTGGATCAAAATTTATGTGAGGTATGGGGGGTTCATCCCCGTGACCTCCGGCACGCCAGCATAGCCCTCCGCCGTCTCCGCTATACTTTGTTTCTTAACCTATAGTTCCGCCGCATAAATTTGTCTTTTTAAAGTTTCTAAGTTGGGGGGGGGACCGTCAACGGTCCCAACCTGCCAGTGGCCCCGTGGTTGTTGGTCACATGGAATGGAGTTAAACCAAAACATTTAATATGGCTCGACGGTTCCACAAGCCTTAACATGAAACTACTCCGACAATCTTGGACACATGTTTATTCGCATGGTTATAACTTCCGCCAACCATTTTAAAACCTTAATATTTAACACCACTTCAATGCAGTCACATGCCTTGGATGTTGCGGTTCGGCACGATGGTTAAGCTGGTGGTTTTGGGAAACTCCAATTAACTGTATTGTCCACGGTAGTTAGACCTTGAGTTCCGCTCCAAGAGTTATGACCGTGGGGTTTCTGGGGTTGGCATGTGGCCACTCCCTCCCCAACATTCGATGTTAATGTTAAAAGAACGGTTAGATTTGGAGCGCGCCATTAAATTTAGGGGTTTTGGCCATTTTTGGACTATGGATAAGTGCAGTCTCCACTTTTAGTGGATTTTTTCTAGCTGATATTGGGAAAAATGCTTTGGGAGGTCAATTTTCAACCAATTTGGGTGAAACAAGAGTCTACCTAGACTAATTTGAGCATCTTGGAGCCACTAGTGCAGAGAAAACAACCATTACAGGCTTGTAAACACATGTATTTTCAATTTTGAGCATAATGACAAAGAGGGACATGCCATTGGGAGTTGGACCAGCAGATGTAGCTTGGGAGGGGTGGACTGCTTCATCATGCCTACTATGTAAAACTTATGTGTGATGTTATTTCTCTATTATACACTATTGTACAATGTTATTTAGGCTTATTTACATGCTTAAAACTCACAAATTCATCTATGTTTCATGGTTAAAATACTCTTTCCTTAAGCAAACAAATGGAGACAAATTGTACATGTTTTTATTACTGAAAGGACACTTAACACAATAAACTAATACACTCCTTTCATACCAGGTTGGTATCAAAGCTAGAGTTTAATCTATGGTGTTTTTGTGTTCAAATATTTGTTTAACTATTTGGAAGGGTTTTCAGACTTACTAGGCTCAATCTTAAGAGAGGAGAAGCAAAAGTGGTGGAAGCAAGAGGATCTCAAAGTGATCCACAACAAAGGAGGGAAAGATTGCCACATTCTCCACCACCTACTTCACCTCCAAAATAAGCAGAATTAGCATTAAGCATGCCTCCAAGAGAAGGATAAATCCATGAAGAGGTGGATCCCAAAGAAGAAGAAAGAGTGTTCAGGAAAGAATTCCTTGACATGACTGAAATGGTGAGTCATTTATCAAGAAAGGAATGAAAGACTAGAAGGAGAAGGATCCAAAGTTCACAATGAAGGTCAGGGATCATCAGGAGGTCACAATGATGAAGATAAATCAAAGAAGGGAAATAGAGGAAATGGAGAAAGTGGAAAGTCACCATCCTCACCCTCATCATCATCATCCTCTACTTCATCTTCAGTACACCAGTCATACAAGTCAAAGAACACTACTAAAAGTCATTTTCTAAAACTTGATGTTAAGTTTGAATTGCCAATGTTTAATGGTGAAGTCAATGCAGAAAATCTTGATAATTGGATTAGGCAATTCGAGGTCTATTTGAGAATTCAGAACCTTCATGATGATGATACCAAAATCCAACTAGCTTCATTGAGGATGGAAGGTGCAACACTTGTTTGGTGGGAAGCCAAGACAAAGGAGGAGATCAAAAAGCATGGTAATATTATCCTATCATGGACTGATTTCATTACTGCAATAAAACAACATTTTTATCCATTAGCTCACATGCAGAAAGCCATAATGAACTGGAAAAATTTTAGACAATTGAAAGGACAAAATGTACAAGAATACACCCAATAATTTAGGAGAAGAGATATCTTATTAGGGGTAGATTTGCAGAGCCAAGATACATTTCTCAAGTACATAGGAGGCTTACATAGCTACATAAAACATACTATTCTCATGTTTAACCCTACAAACTTAGATGAAGTTTGTGTTTAGGCCACACATCTAGAAGCTAGAGGGAAAAACATTACTAATGAGAGTAGGAAGAAACCTTTTAAGGGGAAAAACAAAGAAAAGACCTCAAAAGGTAAGGGAAAAAAGAATGCATTTGTTAAGAAAGAGGGATAAAAAGTGCTTTGTAAACATTGTTCAAGAGAAGGCCATGAAGAGAAAATTTGTTAGAAATTACATCCTGAAAATAGACCCAAGTATAACAATTACAACTCAACATGACTTAGGAGAGGATTCAGGTGATGAATCAAAAATTACAGCCATGGGATTGAAGAACATGAAGGGGAAAGAAATTGAATCAAAACCCAGTACTACTACATCAAACTGTCACATACAAGCTCCAAATGAAGAAGAGAGAATTGAACTGTTTCATGTGAGGGTCATATCGAAACATACCAAGATTTACACATTGTTTGACAGTGGGTCACAAGAAAATTTAATTTCTGAAGACTTGGTCAAGAAAATTAATCTTGAGACCATTCCACATCCAAAACCATATCCACTTGGGTGGATTTGTAAGGATGCAAATTTACAAGTTTCAAAGAAGTGTTGATCATCGGTTGTCATTGATGTCAACCCAAGCAGCACCAGGGGCTAACCCAATATTTCATGAGAATTTTTACCTACAAAATTAATATACTCTGGATCAATAATGCTTTTTATGGTTTCTACTTGTCGAGATGTTTCCGTTGATATATGGCATGCCATGTAATTCTTCACAGTTTGAGAGATATTCATGTTTGAAGTTTGTACCCCTAGTTACTGGGCTAAAACCCCATGGGGTTGGGGCATGGCTCATTGAAAAGTCATAATTAATATTTGTTAAGCTCCTAAAAGCCCTCCCACGTTCACTTTTTGAAGCCCCTCTCAGCCTAAGAATTTATATAAATTGTGATCCTCATTTCCTCCTTATGCAAGGGATTTCGCCATATGAAACAGGTCATCGTGGAATTTTCGCTCTAAATTTTTTTCTACGAAGTTTTAGAAGCTGAAATTTTTATGAGGAAAATCTGAAATCTTGAGGAAGCTGCTGTAAAAATTTCAAATCAAGGTGCGCAACATTTTTGGAGATATGATCTGTGGAAGTCAGGGTTTTTGCAAGCTCCTAAAATTCATCTCAAAGAAGTGACCTTGGTAAAATCATCATAACTCTCTCTCTGAGTATCGGATTGAAATTCCATAAAAAGTGACAGATAGTGCACATTATGTAGTTTTTTATCTATCAATTTCAGATCCAAATGAAGGAACAGTGACACATAGCACGCCGTACAAGTGCGCTCTGCTGAAACAATCCATAATTAGGGCATTGTGAGAGATTGGGTATAACTCTCTCTTGAAGAATCGAAATTGGGTCAGACCTGTGGCATTGAAAATATGACTCAGAGGAATACTACAGGACTGAAAATCAGATATTGAGGATCTGAAACAACAGAGATACACCAGATTCAATATCGATCTCCTAGAAGGAAAAGAAAAAGCTATATCATGTGTTGTCAAGGGTTGCAAAGGACCAGACTTTCTAGAGCAGAAAAGCAAAGAAAGGTGAAGCAGAGGGTAGCATGAAAAGAGCATCAACCAAGGTGCATAACAACAGCAAGAATTTCATCCTATGAAGTCTTCAAGTGGGTAGCACTGCATACAATCATTGTAAAGGTATCATTGTACTAAGTCATTGTAAATACATTATTGTAAAAATTGTACCAGTGTCTATCTGCCAAGGGTTGAAGAGGCAGTGTTGGGAGGTCTAGGATCATCATTAGGTGGTTGTGTCAAAGTTTGGGTTATGGTCTATTATATATTATTCTTCTACATCATTCTATATCATTGTAAAGTGGACCATTTTCCCTGGTACGGGAGTCCATTCTTATTTTATTCTTCTATAGGGTGGTAGGGTGGTGCTAGGGTGAGTTGTAGCTCATTGTGTGTTGGGGCATCCATTCAGTTGACTACTGAATAATCTCGGGTGTTGGAGCGTCCATCCAGTGGGAGATGGAGAAGAATTATTTTCTAGATTCTAGGAAGTTGGAGCTTTATTTTTAATTGGAGTTTAATATTAAAGAATTATTAAAAAAACATTAGGTGGTTTTTGTCCCGGAGTGGCTTTCCACCTTAAAAACTGTGTGCATTTGTGTTCCTCTTGTTTGATGCTATCATTGTATAAACACTGATAATAATTGAAGATTAAATAATGCTCTAATTGAAAGGAATACTGATGCACCCCCCCCCCCTCTCAGTATTTCCAACAAGAAGTGCATATTGCGCTTTGCAATAACTGCACATTTTGTTGACACAGTTGAATTAGATGTGGTTCCGCTTGATATTATAGGTATTGTGTTGGACAGTCCTTACTTGTATGATAGGAAAGAAATCTTCCATCGCCATGAGAAAAAATACCATGTATTCAAATATGGCAAGGAGTTCATTGTTAGAGCACATCGCAAGAAGACAAATATTGCAATGGTAAATGCTAGACAGGTAAAGAGGCTAGTGAATTCAAGTAAGAATTTTGTTCTTATAATGATTAAACCTAAAGTTGATGTTAATTATGAATCATTTGAATATTGTTATCCTAAGTTGAAATCAGATTTATATGATGTAGTTGATGCACATCATGAGATGTGATAGGAGCCAACAGGATTTCCTCCAAAAAGGGAAAGTCAACATGAGATTCAGTTGCAACAAGATTGTCCTCTTCCAAACATCAGCATGTATCGCATGTCGATAATGGAGAATGCTGAAATAAAAAGGTAAATCAAGGACATGTTGGACAAGGGACTCATAAGGCCAAGCACTTTTCCATGTGGTTCACCCGTCTTCTTGATTCTGAAGAAAGATGGGACTTGGCGCATGTGTGTAGACTTCAGAGCTTTGAACAAGATAACGGTAAAAAATTGATACCCACTCCCAAGGATAGATGATTTGATAGATAAGCTGAAAGAAGAAAATTTTTTCACTAAGTTAGATTTACGAAGTTGATATCATCAAGTAAGAATTTCAGAAAGTGATATATGGAAGACTGCATTCAAAACCAAACAAGGACTCTTTGAGTGATTGGTTATGTTGTTTGGTTTGTGTAATGCACCGGCGAATTTCATGCGTGTTATGGATAATGTTTTGCATCCATTTCTTGATGAATTTGTGATTGTGTATTTATATGATATACTCATTTTCAGCAAAACAAGAGAAGAACATGTCTTGCATGTGAAAATGGTACTTGATGTTTTGAAGAAAGAGAAATTATTTCTTAAGATGTCAAAGTGTGAATTTGGAAAGACTTATTTGGTTTATTTGGGACACATTGTAGGAGGAGGCAAGTTGAGAATTGATCCTTATAAAGTGGAAGCCATTGTGAATTGGCCCACTCCCAAAACAGTAACCGTGGTAAGAAGTTTGTTAGACGCAGCTCAGTATTGGAGAAAGTTTATTGCTAAGTTTTTTGCCATAGCAGCTCTTATGCATGCAGTGACAAGTGTGAAGAAAGGCTTCCAATGGGGAGGAAAACAACAAAAAGCTTTTGAATCTTTAAAATACAAGATCATTTCAGCTCCGGTCCTTGCATTACCGAATTTGAGACAGCCATTCGAGATATAAACCGATGCTAGTGATTATGCCATGGGCGCAATACTTTTGCAGCATGGTAAGCCTATCACTTTTCATTCTGAAACATTCAATGGTGCTGTAACTAATTATCCTACATATGACAAAGAGTTTTATGCGTTGGTACAAAGAATAAAGAAGTGGAAACACTACTTGATGGTTAAAGAGGCGATTATACATACTGAACACCAACCATTCCAGTATTTGCAGTTGCAAACAAAATTGCAGCAATCACGACATTTCAGGTGGATGGGATTTCTTCAACAGTTTCACTTGGTTATAAGGTACAAGAAAGGTCTTTTCAATAAATTTTCTGATATGCTTTCAAGACCAATTATAAGTGCTTTTACTTTACTTAAAAATGATTCTATTGTACATGAGAGTTGCATAGAACAGTATGCATCTGATGTTTATTTTGAAGATGTGTATGCTAGTTTAAGTGAAGGGAATCAAGTTGAGGAAAATGATTATCACATTCATAAAAAATTGTTGTTTCATTTGTACAAGTTTTGTATACCACAAGGAGAGAGACTTAGTGTCATGAGAGAGGCTCATTCATCTCTTATTGCTGGACACTTTGGGGTAAGAAAAAAAGTGTCGCATCTACAGAGGTATTGCTATTGGCCTCGCATGATAGATAGTGTGTCACGTTTTATAAGAGGTTGTTCTATGTGTGCAACAAGCAAGCCTAGCAATAGGAAGCTTGGGTTGTACATGCCACTACCGGTACCATCAAGGCCATGGGAGAGTGTCTCCATGGACTTTTTTGGAGGTCTACCTATGTCAAGAAAATATCATGATTATCTTTATGTAGTTGTGGATATATTTAGTAAAATCTGTATACTTATGCCATGTAAGAAAACCATTACTGCTGAACAAATTGCTAAAATTTATTTTCAACATGTATGGATTCATTATGGTTTGCCAACTTCTATTGTTAGTGACAGGGATTCTAGGTTTGCTGGGAAGTTTTGGTCCAATCTTTGGAAGATGATGGACACAAAGTTGAAAAAGAGTATTGCTTTTCATCCACAAACTAATGGCCAAACTAAGGTGGTGAACAAAAAACTTGTGCATCTATTGAGAGGATATTGCAGCAAACATCCCAAGTTGTAGGATGAACAACTGCATTACATTCAGCATGCTTATAATCGAACAAAGCACTCTTCTACAAATACTTCACCTTTTGAAGCCTGCTTTGGGTATTTTCCGAAATCGCCATTAGAATTCATCTTTGAGAAGGATGTTGCAATTGATGGGCATAGTGATATTGACAAGGCTTGAAAGTTCATTGAGAAAATTCATATTATTCATCAACAAGTTCAAGAACAGCTTGAGAAGAGTCAAAGAAAATACAAGGAGAGGCATGATAAATATAGAGTTGATCACAAGTTTCAAGAAGGAGATGAAGTATGGTTGCACATAAGCAAAGAAAGGATGCAAGGAGAAGGTAAAAAGATAAAGCCCATTCGATATGGTCCATTCAAGATCATCAAAAAAGTTGGTAATAATGCATTTCAACTTGACTTGCACTCATATATGAAAATTTATTCTGTTGTCAATGTGGAAAATTTACGTTTGTATGAGCCTCCTTTGATTGATGATCAAGGGAGTGATATTCAGCTGCCATCTATAGAAGATTTCTTGCCAGAATTTCTAGATGAGCTTAAGGAGGATACCATCCTTGACAGGAGGACACGCACTTCTAAGAGGGGAAGTGTAGATTATCTTCGAAATTGGCTCAAGGGTAGCAAACCAAGTAAGGCAAGATGGATGGAAGTTGAAAATGTGAGGGATTTGTACCCTCATCTTCTGAATAGGTAATTAAAGTATTTTTGGGTCCAAAAGCTTCCCAATGAGAAGGTGTGATCAGGGGATCATGTGTTTTTCTCAAAATTGAAAGTGCTCGAAATTGTACCGAACCTAAGCGACTGGAAGGTCTCGTCGTTGCAATCCTGGCATCGTGAACAGTTCAAAAAACCAATGTCGTATGAGGAAGATATCATGTTCTATTCATTTTCCTAAACAGCTAAATTTTTTGTGACAGGGTGACTAGGATGCTCAGTCAGCATGAAGGTACAGTCAGCAGGTGGCATATACTAGGAATATTCCTTTTTCTCATAACCAATCATATCTCGCCACATGGCACGTCCAGGGCCATTGATTTGGTTGTACGAAGTTTTTTGAAGGACCAATGGATAGGTGACACGTGGCCATCCCAGAGGCTGCCATGTGTCCACTGTACGGTGGATCAAAATTTATGTGAGGTTCGAGGGGTTCGACCCTACGACCTCCGGCACACCAGCATAGCCCTCTACCATCTTCGCTATACTTTGTTTGTTAACCTATAGTTTCGTCGCATAAATTTATGTTGTTAAAGTTTCTAAGTTGGAGAGGGGGTGGACTGCCAGCGGGTTGGGTGGTTGCTGGTCACATGGAATGGAGTTAAACCGCAACATTTAATATGGCCCGACGGTTCCACAAGCGTTAACATGAAATTGCTCCGACAATCCTGGTCACATGTTTATCTGTGTGGTTATAACTCCCACCAACCGTTTTAAAACCTTAACATTTAACACCACTTCAATTCAGTCACATGACTCAGATGTTGCGGTTCGGCGTGATGATTATGCCTGTGTTTGCGAGAAACTCTAGTTAACTGTATTGTCCATGGTAGTTAGACCTTCAGTTTCGCTACAAGAGTTATGACCATGGGGTTTCAGAGGTTGGCATGTGGCCACCCCCTCCCCAACTTTCAATGTTAATGTTAAATAGATGGTTAGATTTGGAGTGTGCCAATAAATTTAGGGGTTTTGGCTATTTTTGGACTGTGGATAAGTGCAGTCTCCACTTTTAGTGGAATTTTTCTAGCTAATATTGGGAAAAACGCTTTGGGAGGTCAAGTTTTAACCAATTTGGGTGAAACAAGAGTCTACCTAGACAAATTTGAGAATTCTAGAGCCACTGGTGCAGAGAAAACAACCATTAGAGACTAGTAAACACATGTATTTGCAATTTTGAGCATAATGAAAAAGAGGGACATGCCATTAGGAGTTGGACCAACAGATGTAGCCAAGGAGGGGTGAATTGCTTCATCATGCCTACTATGTAAAACTTATGTGTGATGCGATTTATTTTTTATAAACTATTTTACAGTGTTATTTAGGCATATTTACATGCTTAAAACTCACAAATTCATCTATGTTTCATGGTTAAAATACTCTTTCCTTAAGCAAACAAATGGAGACAAATTGTACATGTTTTTATTACTAAAAGGACACTTAGCACAACAAACTAATACACTCCTTTCAGATCACTCTGGGAAAAATTTCTTTTCATTCCTAGACAGGTTCGGTGGCTATAATCAAATACAGATTGCCCCAGAAGACCAAGACAAGACAACCTTCACTTGCCCATGGGATACTTTTTCATATAGAGTCCTTCCTTTTGGCCTCTATAATACGCCAACAAATTTTCAGAGGGAGATATTGGGTATTTTTTCTGATCTTTTGAATGATTGTCTTGAAATATTTGTGGATGATTTTACACCCTACGGGGATGCCTTTGAGACAGCATTAGTTAATTTGGAAAAGGTGTTGAAACGTTGTGAACAAACTAATGTTGCTTTGAGCACAGAGAAATGACACATGATGGTGACCGAGGGAATTTTGCTGGGATATTTCATTTCGGCAGATGGAATCAAGGCAGATCCTACAAAAATTAAGGTAATCTCGAAAATCCCAACTCCTAAAACTCTAAAAGAGGTATGTAGTTTTTAGGGACATGCAGGGTACTATAGGAGATTTATAGAATTTTTTCAAAGATTACATCTCCTCTATTTTCTTTGCTCATGAATGATGCAGAATTTGTGTTGACAGGAAAGTGTGAGCAAGCCTTTCTGAAGTTAAAGAACTGTGTAACAACAGCACCTATTTTACGAGGGCCAAACTGGAGATTTCCATTCCATATCGTTACGGATGCATCTGACATAGATGTGGGTGTTGTTTTGGGGCAACTGGAGGAAAAGAAACCTTATGCCATTTATTACATCAGCAAGAATTTAACTCCAGTCGAACTCAAATATACAGTGACTGAGAAGGAATTCCTAGCAGTAGTGCATGCTATCAACAAATTTCGGCACTACATCACCGGGTATCAAGTATTTGTACACACTGACCATGCCGCAATTCGATTTTTAATGAACAAACCTCTTACTAATGGTATAATTACACGATGGTTATTGTTGTTACAGGAATTTGATATCACTAATTTAGATAAACCCGGAAAAGATAATGTGGTTATTGATTCTCTTTCTATATTAACTATAAATGATGGTTGCACTCATATTGAGGATTCTTTTCCAGATGAATATATTTTTTCCATCTCTACTCACTCACCATGGTATGCAAATATAGCCAATTATCTTGTTGCAGGAAAATTTCCACACCATATATCTTCCAAAGAAAAGAGGAAGATCATACAACAATGTTCTACCTACCCCTGGATAGAGGGAAATCTCTATCACACTGGACCAGACTTTCAGATTGGGCGATGTGTTAGAGAAGATGAAGTATTTGAGATCTTGAAAGTTTTTCATGAAGAACCTTGGGGAGGGCACTTCACTGAAAAAAGGACGAGATATAAAGTACTCTCAATAGGGTACTACTAGCCAACTATATTCCAAGATGCCAAAATTTTTGTGAAGGGATGTGATAGCTGCCAAAGAATGGGCCAACCTCTAAATTCAGATGAGATGTCATTGTAGCCTCAGATAGTGATATAACGATTTGAGAAATGGGCCCTAGACTTTGTAGGAACAATAAATCCTTCATCACAACAAAAATCATACATATTGGTCTGCACCGAATATGTCACAAAGTGGGTCAAAGAAAAGGCACTAATTAGAGCTACAGAGCAGGATGTTTCAGACTTCCTGTTCGAAGACATCTTTGTTAGCTTCAAGATACCCAAGGAGATAGTGACGAATGAAGGGCCTTAGTTCACATCTCACTTGATCAAGAAGCTGGTTGAGAAGTATGTAATTCATCACAGGATCACTTCACCTTATCACCCACAAGAAAATGATCAAGTATAAAGCACCAATAAATTCATTGAGGGAATCTTAATAAATACATTAGCCAGCCACCAAAGCAATTGGGCTGAGAAAATTCCAGAGGTGTTGTGGGCTTACAGAAAACATGGAGGAATACTACAGTCTTCTCACCATATGAATTGGTGTATGGTAAGAATCCTTTATTCCCCATAGAGTTTGAAATAAAAACATTAAGAACAGCATTGCAAGTCAATCTGGACTCAGGCACAACACAAAAAAAAAGACTAAACTAGCTCAATCAGTTGGAAGAGAAATGGCTAGCTGGCATTTAGCAGATAGTGATCATTTAGCAGCAGAGAGATAGATGGCATAACGGGTTATTAAGATGAAGAAAATTCCAGAAAGGAGATTGGGTTCTCTTGTACGATTCAAGGTTCAAGTATTTCAAAGGCAATCTCTCCACCAGATGGCTAGGTCCTTATGAAGTAGACATGGTCTTTGACAATGGGACTGAACAATTGGTCACCATCGACAGTGCCAAGACACTGTTACTGGTTAATGGGCACAGTCTGAGGTTATATCATCAACCCGCTTCGAAGGAAACATTTGTTAACATTGTCGTGGACTCTGATCTTCATGTTACAGCAGCAGGGGAATGTTCCCCTGTGCAGCCTGAAATTTGAAATTCCAATAAGTACAGTAGCTAAAAACCACCTTTGTGGTAGTTGTTACACCTGTTAAATATATATACATATATATATAAAAAAAAAATGATAATAAAAATCTGATTGTGAAAACCTCTTTCCAAGGCGCAGTTAGACAATTTGTAACAGTTGAAAACCACTCCTGTGGCGGCTATTACACCCATTTTTTCCCTTTCAAAAAACATCATCCTTCCTTCATGATACATTTTACAAGATGATGTTATTCATTTGTTTTTCTTTCTGTATCTATCTCTCCTAATCATCATTTTTTCTGAAGAATAATACGAAGGTTGTCTTGTTTGCTACACATGTAACAACCGAGAGCCACAAATATTGTTTCTTATTTCGTCGCATGAAACAATAATTGTGCCAGCCAAGCGTGACCACCACGATCACTGCAAGCAGTACGTTGCCAATTCAAATTCCTCCTCCATGTCGCTTCAGGTACGTCATTCAAAAGGTAATGTCATCATTTAATAGTTTGGTGATTAATGCCAAGTGATGATATTCCCGTGACGGCCGTGGGCGGCCATCACCATTAAAGCAGAGGGGATATATCTTGTAATCATTGAAATAAATCCATAGTTATGAATCGTTATTAACCCCACATGCATCTAATTAATAGCACAATAGCCAATGATGACCAAATCCGGCCAGAAAAGGCGTGTGTACCATTAGGGGAATTCTGAGGTCTAAAATGGGCCTCCTAAGGAAATTATAAAATAATAGTGAAAATAATAAAATAATATTTGATTACATCATCAAAATTTAAAGGGAAAAAAGAAAAAACTACTTTTCAACTCGTATTTTCAACTTATCTCCCTATGGGTTTACTCAAATTTCCAGTGGGAACACTTGTTGGATGCAATTATCATCCAAGGAGTACCCATGTTTCATACTATCGTTAGACCCTACTACATGAAAAATGAGAAATACACGAAAAAAGTGATTGCAATCATGTTTTTTCATGTATTTCTCATTTTTCGTATAGCAAGGTCCATCAAAAGTATGCAACATGGGTACTCCTTAGATGAGGAATTAAATTTTGCATCCAACGAATACTGCCACTCAAAATCTAAGTAAAACCTTAGGGAGATAAGTTTAAAATACAGGTTGAAAAGGTAGTTTTATTATTTTATTATTTTTTAATCTGTTTACTTTTTTATCCAAAAAATGGTGAATCATCCCCCATGGTTGACATCATCATCTTGAATCCTGTTGGTTCTTATAAAATGTATTTTGGTTGTACATTTTTCTTAGGAGGCCCATTTTAGACCTCAAAATTCCCCTAATGTTAGAACCCATTAATTTCCATAATGGGACATTTATGAAGAAATGTGTGAAGTACAATGCGGTAACCTGTAAATCTTGTCACCTCCAATCACACTCCTCAAATGAAGCCTTGTATCCTCATCTAGGAATCTTCATCTGAGATAAGCAGAGTAAGGTGTCGAAAGGAAATAATTAATGAAGCGACATTACAATGGCTTGAGCAATAAGGTGTGAATTCAAAATAACAACAAGATGGGTGGAGCAGCAGTAAGACAAGATCCAGATTCCATGGACGCCTTGTAGAATTTTCCGGAAGCCTACCAGGTATTTAGAGACGCCGAGTGGATTGAATATTTCAAAAATTGGAAGGCTCAGATGAGGCTGTTGCAATTAAATTCGCTCAGAATTTTAATAACCACTAGACCCGAGTCAGGGGCCTGCAAATTGAGGTGATAGAAGAAGTGATCGCCCGAGTAACCATATTTCCAGTAGAGGGACGGAGATGGTTTAGCAGGAAAATCAATGACCCCTCTTTGAAGGAAGACTTCCTAGAAGGAGAAGAAAAGTTGGAAAAGAAAGGAAGAGGAATTGATAGGTTATCACTCCCTCAGCCATGGGAAGATGTTGCCTTGGGTTTAATAAAATACATTACTTGCGAGGGAAGATCCACAATAATTTTTAATTATCACTTCCCTCTACTCAATCATTTTTGGCACCAGCAAAAGATTAACCTTCCATTCTTCTTATTGGGAAACATTAAGCATATGGCAGCAGCGGTGAAGATAGCAGCACATCCAGAAACATGTGTGACCAATATGGACTTATCAAATTGATCGTGTTGGATGCCCTAAGATAGCAGGGAAGGATCTGGGAATAATTCAAGTGAAAAAGGCCTAGGACAAGCCGGAGAAAATAGATCGCAACTTTGGAAGGAAGTCAAGCAGAAGCTGAGACCTAGACTCGACCTGTTAGGGTCATAATTGGAAAAGAACCCACTGACAAACCAATTGGGGAGAGACGACTAAAACGGAGGGTGAAAGTTAACTTTCCCATAGAACCTTTGCCCACAGCCGAAAAGAAGAAAGAATCAGAAGGATCAGAAGAAGAAGAAAGAGAACCCTCCTCATCAGGTAAGGACAAAACTCATGTCTTACTTTTAGAACTTGAAAATCTAAGAATTGAAAATGAACATCTGAAACAAATATTATCTGAGGGGAAGGAAATATTGGTACCTATATGAACGGCATGTTCTCAACGACTAACAGCAGCATGGTATAAGGTATGTCGGGAAAACACCAGCCCAATGGAAACATAAATAGAACTTCAGGAGGCTATTACACAAGAACCAACAGTTAAAGTAGATCCTCCTGTAGTAATCGACCTAGAGGCCGATACACAAGAACCTGTGGAAGCCACTTCTGTTACCAAAGAAACATCAATGGACACAGAGGCTACTTTAGGCAAAAATGAAGGGGCTGATACTAAAAGGACCCACTGATGAAGTTGTTGTTACACAAGAACCAGCAACATACGTGGAGCATACCCATTCAATAGAGGTTGTTACACCCATTATTGATGTTGATATTGAATGTAGAGGAACACCGAGTCCCATCGTGGGATGGAGTTCTGAGAAAATCTTGTTAATTTCCGAATTATAGAAGTGGAAACAGGAAGAAATCTCCCTTCAGGAGGGGGTGATTTTGTTGAAATAACATCAAAAGGAGATAAGCTCTTTATAGGAAAAATGGATGAAAGAAGATTTGAAGAATGGATGGGAAGACTATAAGAGGAAGGAAGCTACAGAGAAGCAGAAGCAATAGTTGTTGTTGTTACAGCAGTAGGTTTAGGATCTAACTATGGATAAGAAAAAACTCCATGACCTTGCCCTCTATCTATTGGGATGCAGACGACCTTCCCCATCATACCCCATTTTTCTATGGGAACGTTATTTACTATTTCAGTTAAAAGCCATCATGGAGAACAAGCCCTATCTATGTTCTTCCACTCGCACATTCTTAGATGTCTTCCATGATTCCGATTTGGATGAACAAAGCCTGCTGTGTGAGTTATTCTTGCACAATATCATTTCCGAGCATGTAAGTATGAAAATGGAAATGACTATATTCTCCTACATGGGGGATTTGCAGTTGCGAGCCTTTGTGTCATTCATGAAGAATCGGATTGAGTGGAATTTTTCCACCAAATCTATGGATGCCAATGAAGAAAAGATAGCATTATGGATCCGGGCAGAACCAAGACGGGCCGCCGAGTTAAAACATGAACTTAGGAGAATTTTGAGCACTCCTGGGATAAGGGAACCTACTACCACTTACACAAGAAGGATTGTGAACTTCTACCTTAATCAGTTCTCAGTAATGAAAAGTCGAGCTCTGACTGGGTGCTTGAAATGCACAGAAGCCATCATCATTTAGCTGTTGAAGAGGGACCCATTTTCATTTCATAACTTTGTGGTAGTCGTTACACATGTACCATCATATGCACAGATAATACAAACCCCTGGTGCTTCCTAGATTGGGTTAAGGTTCAAGTTCCCTTTGATTTGGATGCCAATAGAGGATTACCAGATTAATTATGAATTGAGCAAGTATGAATCAAATTCTTGGGTACAACAGCTGATGGCTACTCAAGGGTACAGGTCTACAGATGAAGATATAGTCAGCGCTTATGACCTCACTAACCTGCGCCAGAGATATTCTCAGGGGAGATGATATTTTGCAAGAGGACATGCAAGTGCTTCAGCTGGGGGGAGATGTTGGGTGCCAGTTTTGTACTTATTTCCTACATCTGTTTCCCCCATGTTACCTTGTGACTAAAACCATTGGGACTATCTTTGCCTCTTTTTCCTACCTTTCTATCTTAAACAGTGTTGTTTCACCTTATTTTCATTATCTTTCCATTTCATCGATTATTATGATGTATCATGTCTTTTTTATGAATAATTGAGGATGAATGTTTGGAGAAGTTCTCTAGTATTTTTTTGTCCTTCCAGATGTTATTTTTTAGAAAAAAATATCTAGAGCATGAGGCGTACAAGAGCAGTTAAAGGTGTGTTGTTACAGTGAGTTGTTACACCACGACGTTATTACATCATGATGTTGTTACAGACCTGCTAGACGAATTGTTATTACAGCTGTACCGTTGACTAGATATCGTCAACTTATGATGCCGACCTATCCTCTATTGTTGTTACGGTACAACTGTGATTTTCCACAATCGCTGTAGGAGTCATTACGTATTGTATTTTAGGATAACAGTCTTTAGGCGGTTTTGATTGTAATATATATTCTTACAGTCAGATTTTTAATTAAGAAGTGGTTGTAACTATATGTATTCTATTTAGATCAGCAAGAGAATCATAATATTCTCATGACTGACCCATCCCTCATTTTTCTGAATATGTAACCACTATATAATTCTCAACCCTGGAGGTCGAAAGGTTAGCGGAGAACAGTATTAATTTGGCTTTGTAATTTTGGTCACATTAATACAAGTTATCATGTTGATATTGTTACACGCATTATCTGGTTTAGTTTTCGTTTAAGTTCTTTCTCTTCCTACACCCTGCTAGGGAGGAAGGGCCCTCCTCTTTAGCAGGGATTGCGGCAGTTAAAGTAGCTATATATATTTCTTAATTTCTTTATGTATTAGTGGAAGTGTTGTTGTTTTTTTTTTAGTTGTGAATAGATCTTCTTCGATTCCAATATTATATATGTTGTTACACATGTGGGATTAGAGATACCTACTGGGTAATTTTTGTGTGGCATGCTAGGTACAAATTAATTGAGGTATGATCACAGTCTTGTAGATCATTGTATTTCTGCATGAGTGACTCCTAGCATTTAATTCAATAATGATTTCCTTTATTTGGATTTTCTTCTAGTTTGATGTATTGGCACAGACAGTGTGACTGTTATTAAAATAAAATACGTCCCTGGATTAATAATTTAGGTGTACCATTTTAGTCATTTAACAGTGATTAATATAGTCCAACAGCCGCCTTAGCACGGGAAAGGAGGGCATCATCCCCTCCAGAGATGCAGCACTGATGCCCTCCCCTGAAGGTCCCCCGGCACCTCCCTTCCCCCAAACTTGGGCCTAACTAGCCCCACCTGGGACCTTCCTCAATGATTGATGTCCCACCAGGCGAGAAGTAGGATGCCCGGCCAAACCCACATCTGCAAGAGAAACAAAAAATAGTCAGTGTCACCATAAAAGACATATAAAACTATACATGATAATGCGGAAAAAACATCAAATATCGTACCTATTGGGCCCCATGCGTAACCAATAGGAAGACCCATATCTAGGTCCCCCCAAAATTCCATCCCTGAGTAGGGGTAGTCCAGAAACATCTGCGGGTTCGCCCAGAACCACGCCTCAACGGTCACATCCCAAATGCGACCAACCACCTCTCCTCCCCCGCGGGGCATCACAGGTGCCCACTGCCGCATCTGAGGACCCAGGGGCACTGGCACAAAATTTCTAAGCATCACCACCCTCTCATACATAATACTACATAAGATGCTCGCATAGGTGAAGATCTTGGAAGACCCCCTCTAGGCCTTCCCCAGTTGTGTCACCATGCCATCATAGACATGGCGAGCCCAGTCATAGAAGTGACCGGCCCGTATTCGGTGCAAGACACCAATATGTGGACCTGACACCCTATTGGGTGATGAAGACCCTATGAGGCGAACTATCATCACCAAGGCACCCTCTCATCTAAATCTATCGCAGAGATGATGCGAACACATCCTTGTGTAATCGCTTCAGGACCACAGTGCTCCTCAGCCCAGCGCTGGATGTTCACTCTCCTAGGGGGGCGAGTGGGTGTGGAAGAGCCTCCTCTTGAGGTAGTAAACCATTCATGAAGTAAATTTCTCTCTCCGGCTGGATGACACCATATCTGCGGCACAACACCATAACGCGTCATCTCCTGTTCCAACAACGAACTAGGAACGGAAGAAGACCATCCTGTGACCTCAGCAGGTTGTTCTCAAGAAACTTGAGCAACCCATATTATGCCAAAATCCCTGAGCACCAAGGTCTTGGGCCACATCTGCTCGAAGATTGGCCCAATCCCTCTCATGCCACAACATCATGTTATCAGAGAAAAAAGAAAAATCAGGGACAAAAACCCAAAAACTAAAAAAATTTCAAATTTGTTAAGCATCGTCACGCCTATGTAGAGAAGAGGCAAAATGACCATGCGTTTGTATCAGATATAGATGCGTGAATCATCACACAAATCCTTTGCCAAGCGCGAAGGCCTTGAATGAAGATTTCCTTCTGCGCGAGGACCACGTGGGTCAACCTCGATCGCCTGCATGGTCGAGGCAAAAAATATATATAAAATCTGTATAAAATCACATTTGTACTGACCCCCCCAGGAAAAAAAGTCACAAAATTGAAAATCTAGACGTTCATGACCCTACCTATCACTAACGACACAAATCCCATGTACTCAGGCTGACCGCAACAACAATAAGGATAGGGAGAAAGGGCTCAGCTCTAACCTCAGACTCTCAATCGACACAAATGAGTTGAAATGAGCCATATTAGCCCATATATCACCCTTTCCACCTTAATCAACAGGATATAACTGGAGCTCAGAAATCCCAATTTAAAAACCACGAGAAACACAATGATCAATACTTCATCATGTTCAAGCTAGGCCCCATACATCCCCGCCTCAGAAAAAGTCATTTTTTCAGTAGCAGGTATGTCCTCTCTTATTGCTTTACATTCAAAGTTAATTTCGATATTTTTGAAAATAAAAATATGCTTTTTACTTGGGGTATTGGTTGTAGGTATTACAAACATGCCGAATCACCATATGCCCCAACCACTAAAGGTACAAGAGCAGGTATCATTCTATCCCTACCATGATAGACTCCCCAAAGAAGCTTTGTATATCCTGACATCATTTCTCCACAGAAATCAACCATAAGTTTCATACACCCGACCATGTTTATCATCTCCCCACCTTGCACATGATAAACATTCTCACAGGGCAGTAGAGCCTCACCCTCCATGGCATCCATCACTCATGTAGACCATACAACAAAGGTCTGGAGCATGGCCATAAAATCAAATTCTGGGAAGTACTTCATGTTCATTAATTGTAATACATCAAGTCAAGTTTCACCCATGTCATATTAAAACCCCTTTCCCAGACTACCATTCTCATAAGCAGATCAAATACGCGTTGTTAGCACTCCACTAGTTCTTTGAAGGCTGAAGAGGAGACCAATAAAGGTAACACAGACCGCTTTGACCTAGTAGCTATCCCTACTAGGCTGAGAGGGCTCTCCCAATGATATCACATACAATTTACTGGAGCATGCTTTTAGGCTAGATATGCAAATTAGGGTTTGGTTGATTTGATTTTTTTGTGCTAGATGTTGGTTTAGGTCTAGGAAAACTAGGTCAGAGCTCTGAAAATCAGATTTGCAGAGATGTAATGGGGCAAGGTAGGCACACACTTTAGCACTTTAGAGGTATATTTTTGTATAGGGTATATTGATAGGGTTTCAAAATGAGCATGAATCTCATGAATTTGTTTATATCAAAAGAAAATGAACATAAATGTGAAAGCTTCTTCAAAACAGAGCATTATATCAATGAATTATGTTTATCATCTTAGAAAAAAAACACATAAGGCATAGAAATGGAAATAGAAGGTACAATACATTCAAAGATATGATCGCAGAAGAATAAACATTGCTAAAGCACATACCACATGAATCCCACCACGATAGCTGCAAATTTTTTCTATTAGTTCCTGCCAAATTCACAAATATACTAGTGTCCAAGGCTTAATTCCACAACATCCAACCTTTCAAGCTGATTAAAAAGTGCCTCATATAGCCACTGAGGTTGAAATACTCCCTTGGAGGTCGAATTTACAATAAGAAAAGGTAAATACATGCACATATCCAAAGTCTGCTACACACTAGGGAGGTTACTCAACCAATTCCTCCTTTTCCTAACCATCATGAGACATTTCCTCAAAGCATTAAATGGAGGATAAGACACCTAAGTAACCCTATATTATCCATTTACATTTACTTTTGAACATTTACATTCATATACTTTGACCTTTTGACTTTTACAAAATTCAAACTGAGAATTGCAAAAAATTACACAGTGAAATTTTATCAAAAATATCAGCAAATTGCAGAAGCGCAGCGAGCTGTTTGAGGCCATTTTGGAGTTCCTTTCTGAAGTCCAAATCAAAATCTGAGACCTATTATGGAACACTGTGAGAGTTTATATCTATTTTAAATATTGTTGCATGAAAAATTACCCATTTGTTACTGAGTTATAGCCATTTTCCCAAGGTATCTCCCTGTGCGCAATGAAAGACAAAAAATGTGGCAGAATGTTGATTTTTTAACACTTTTTCTCATTTTTCTCAAAATATGATCCTTGAACAAAAAATATGGGAAAATGGGTTTTGAGAGGAGGCCAATATATTTCTATAAATTTCAACCATTTTCCATTTGGAGGCCTGAGGAAGAAGCGTAGCGTGATCTCGCTGCACTTCTGGAATTTGTCAAATTTCTGAATTTTTCAAATTTGCACCTAATTTCACCAAAATACAAAAAATGCCTCAAATATTCTCAAAATTGGTCCAGAAGTGTTAAATTAGGTGTGTTATGCTATCATGGTTGCATCAACAATTAAATACAACTTACCCTTCTCCTCATGGCTGATTAGGGTTTCCTTTAGCTTATCTTGTAGCTGTTTGACATTGACATTACAAATCTGATTTAGGGTATAGTAATGATCATCCATGTGCTTATGAATCTTGTTGTCCCTGTTGGCCTTTTCAAGGAGCTTCTCCAAGTGTATGTTGACCTTTTCAAGCAAAAACTCCATGTTCTCATTGATTTCATTTGCAATTCTGTCTTCAAAACTGAGTTCTTCATCTGTAGGGTTTTACTCTTTTTCCTTCTGCAATGCTTTTGTGAGACCCACGGTTCTTGGCTTCTTTATTCTTACCTTTTGTTCATGCTCATCATGTTTTTTTATGTCAACCACTACCTTTCCTTTCACATCATTCTTTCTTGCCTCAAACTGACTTTTCTCCAAGGACAATTGTTTTGCCTTCAACTGTTGGTTTTCTTGCTCTAGGAAAGAAATGATGAAGTTAGCTCTTCCCAAGTTTTCTTGGAGCTCTTTTATTTGTGCATCCTTGTCTTTGATAACCTTCTCTAAGTTTCCAATCTCATCACTAGCCTCCAAGTCTAATAGGTCAAAATCATGATCTTCCTCATCATGCATGGATGTGTCATGTTGTACTAATGGCAATACCTGTTCTGCTCATGTGGGCTTGGCCCCTTCCTCAATTTGAGGAGAAAACACAAGCCTTGTGCCTCTCTGATATGTATGAGTGACCTCAGGCCTAGGTCTCTTTTTTATTTCTTTTTCCTTTCTTGATGAACCAACCTCCTACATGGTAGGTGACATGTTTTACTGCTGACTTGGTATAGTAGTTATGTGCATTTGCAAGGTTGCCTCAATGGCGAAATCCCATGTCATGTTATTTTCTTCCAACTGGTGGAGAACTATGACCTTCACCGAAGTATGATGGAATAGACTAGGATTATGCTCTTTGTTTTTCATTTTCACATTTTCAGACATCTTGATCACACTCCTATACAAGAAATTGCACAAATTGAGAGACTTCACAGTTGTGAAGTGCATGAGCAGTCTAATATGGTATTGATACGATATTGAAAACATGCCCTTACATGTGAAAAAATTCATGATAACCTTCATTAATGGTGCATATCTCTCTATCAAATATTTGAATGGTAAAATATCTGAATGAACTCCTTTATACTATGATTTCAGGTAGGGTTTGTACTGCTTAAGGTCTAGGTTCATGCCTTTGAACCAATACTCACAATGGCTTGGTATTCCTGTAGCATGAGATATGGCATCTACTAAGAATATGAAATCAACCCCTGCTATGGTGACCTTTTCCCCTTTCAAATTGGTGGCAAACATATCTATGAGTTGCTCATGAAAACCTACCTCCTCCACTCTTTGACAAAACTCTAAACAACTGACATCTTCAAATCATTTTCTGATGAACGATGAGGAAGTGATTTCATTATAGTTTGAGGGCTCAAACCTGAATATCTATCCCCCTTTGTTGTATTTTATTTTCTCTGATGGTGATGAATCAACTTCCACGATGAAACACTAGATGATAGGAGGGAAAAATAGGGAAGGGAGTAAAGGGATTTAATGAGAGAGTTAGGGAATGGGGATGGGAGTAGGAAAATTTAGGGAGATGGGCAGGTGTCTTAGGGATATTTAGGGAGTGAAATGGAGAGAAATGAGAGAGGGAAATGGGCCAGGAAATTCAAACACGGTCCTAGCTAGGAAAACTACCCAAATTGGCAGAATAGGGCTAGGGTTTATAGGGAGACTGATGAAAATGAAGGGAAATGGGTATGTAATGGATGGATGTGATATATAAACTGCAAACAAAGGTATAGGAGTAAGAAAGATGGGGTTTGGTTCAACAATTTAACACTTGGGAAGAAAAACCACAAATTTAAAGCAATCTGTTAGGAGGAAATTTGTTTCATTAAATCCTTTTGAGAAACAATGCTAGGGTGGTATGAAAGAATTCACTTACCTTTGGAAGAAGCTTGGAGACTAAAATGGATGAAGAGGAACCTTAAAAAACCAAGTTTTATGGCTAAAAAATGAATTATGCAGCACTCTTCTCTGTGCACAATGAAGGCCACCTATGTGCAGCACCTGTGCGCAACGCAGGCTTCCTATGGGCTGCATGCTCCTCCAGAGGTGCAACATAGTTCTTCTATGCGCAACAAGGGCCATTTTTTTCTAGTGTGAGGTAAAAACTCGATTTTTCTTGCCAAAATGAGGGATGAGCTCGATGGTAGGAGAACATAAGGGTGCAAATGAATCTTCCTTATGTCTTTTTGGGCTTTTATAAACATGAAATGACTCCTTTGAATGAGGATGGGCCCCACATGTATTTTTCAAGCATGACTTTCATTTTTTAAACTTTGTAACCTTTGACATTGTAACCTTTTGGAACTTTGTAACTTATTTGGAATCTTGAATCTCTTTTTGAAACTTTGAGTTGCAGCTTTAGGAATATGAAGTACTTATTACATATAGAAACATAAAATTAAATTTTGAAATGAAACTTTATTGAATAAAATTGTCTATTACCACTCCATTCTACCGGATTTTATGCATGAAATGGCATATTTGGTGACTAAAACCCTAATGATGTAATGGAGACACTGAACTGAATGAAATCATGATGGTGATGACTAGAAATATGATGATAATCTCTAAATGATGATACACTCAACTGAGTGATGACATGGACCAACATGTGAAAATTTTGGAAGGAATGGAAAATAGTCCTGGACCTAATACCAAGTGACCAAATTTTTGCTTGAAGACCTAATGAAATGACAAAAATTTGACTATGGGACCCTAACATGACATGACAAGAGTTCATTTCATCACTTGTGATAGGTTGTAAAGACTGACACTAACATTAGATCTAGCTAGGGATTGCAGCTCCTTGGAGGTGTTAAGAACATCGTAGACCAAGTAGCCTAACCATTCTAACCATTGGGCATGGAGTCAAAAGTTAAAAACCAAACTGAATACTGAAAACTTAACATGATAAAATGACTGACTCTGGCTGAAATAAAAACTTGCAAAACTTATTGATGGCAGCATATCATCGAGACATGAGGGCTTAAAATCCTGATGACAACTACCTACCTACTGAATACATATGTACAATCATGTGAAGTGATCCTTTCAGTGTAACCAATCCAACATATGGCTACTTACTTGAATTATTCTCTCACTTTCCTCGAGAAGGAAAAAAAATAAAAACTAGGCCACTCTGAGTGTCTACTGAACATGTGCTTCTGGTCCATGAAAACAAGAAAATACATCTTCCCTGCTAACGGTAGCAAATCAGTAAAAGGATCTTCAAAAATATGAAATGTTACCTTGTCTTGAGATCCAACAAAAATACAAGCACACCCTTCATTCTGATCTGAAATAACACTTGGTTGTTGATCCATAGGAAGGCATAGGAAAGTATGACCTTATGCTACCTAAGTGTTGGCTGTAAATTCCTCAAGTAGGGCAACTCTGACTCTATGTCTGGCATACTATCTATCTCAGACACATTCTCCTCCAATTCATAGTCTAAATTATCTTTGAACATAAAACATTCTTCAAGATTGTTAAACATGAAAACCTTATCATCTTCATGAAATAAAATAGTCCCTATTAGCTGATCTCTTTGCAGGAAATCATCATCATAAATTGGCTTACTCACAAAAAATTCATGTCTAGTTTCATCAGTCTCATGGTTGTCATCATTTAAACTTAGATTTACATTTTCAATAATGGAAGAAGTTTCACTAACACATTCTTGACTATGTGAACACTGAAAACTTACATTATCTCGGGCTATAACATGACTTTTCAAGAGTTGATCTATTTCATCTTCAGACAAAGGAGAAACTTGAGTTTTATAGCAGTTAACATTGGCTTGATGATTTTAATTTTCAAGATCAGGAATAGGATTTTCTCTGTTTTGGTCCTAGTCTATTTCATCCAAGGAGGAAGCTACTGATTCTTTTTGGGATGAAAAAATCATAAAGGGCTTCTATGATCTCATCATCTAAACACTCTTCATCCCCATACAAATTTTCAAGGAACTCAATGAAATTTTCAAAAATCTCACAACAACTATCAATCATCGACAAGGAAGAATTAGAGCTTTGATAATGTTGAATGAAAATTGAATGAAATTCCTTTAGAGAATATAAAGTGGCAGGTGATAGAATCTCATACCATGATCTAAATTTTTCCTCCAAGGTAGCCATGAGCATCTTCATCAGAAAATCTTCATGAAACTCAATCTTTAGTCTGTGAATATGAAAATGAAATTTGACCAAATGCAAACTAGCATCTTCTCCGTCCTGACCTTTAAACTTTGGCAGTCATGTTTTCCAATCTATACAAGTAATATGATTCGAAAAACCAGGAATATGAGCTTGATTCATAGGAGAATACCTTCGAGTAGTTGAATCCATTTTGACAACAATGAAGTCGCCAAGAAGTATTCAGACTACTGGTTCTTGAAAAGTGCAGTCACCATTTGGATTCTTCGACACTGGAGTCGCCAGGTGAAAGATGCACAACCTTCTTTTGCCTGGTCATTTTTCATCATCAGCAATCAGATATGATCCTTTCATTCTTTCCCAGGGAATATATGTCACCTTGCTCCCCGACAACGACGCCAACATGTTAGCACTCCACCAGTTCTCCGAAGGGTGAAAAGCAGACCAGCAAAGGTAACCACAAACCACTTTGACCTAGTATCTAGCCCTACTAGTATGAGAGGGCTCTCTCATTGAGATCACAGTCAATTTACCGGAGCATCAAATATTTTAGGCTAGATATGCAAATTAGGGTTTGGTTGATTTTATTTTTTTGTGCTTGATGGTGGTTTACGTCTAGGAAAACTAGGTCAGGGCTCTAAAAATAAAATTTGCAGAGATGTAATGGGGTAAGGTAGGCACACACTTTTGCACTTTATAGGTATATTTGTGTATAGGGTAGATTGATAGGGTTTCAAAATGAGCATTAATCTCATGAATTCATTTATATCAGAAGAAAATGAGCATAAATGTGAAAGCTTCTCCAAAACAGAGCATTATATCAATGAATTATGTTTATCATCTTAGAAAACAAACACATTAGGCATGGAAATGGAAATGGAAGTTAAAGTACATCCAAACATATGATCATAGAAGAACAAACACTGCTAAAGCACATATCACATGAATCCCACCACAATAGCTGCAAATTCTATCTATTAGTTCCTGCCACATTCACAAATACACTAGTGTCCAAGGCTCAATTCCACAACATCCAAACTTTGAAACTGATAAAAAAATACTTCATGTAGCCACTAAGTTATAAATCCTCCCTTTGAGGTATAATTTCCAACAATAAAATGCAAATACATGCACCTATCCAAAGTCTGCTACACACTAGGGAGGTTACTCAACTAATTCCTCATTTTCCTAACCATCATGAGACATTTCCTGAAAGCATTAAATGGAGGATAAGACACCGAAGTAACCCTATCTTATCCATTTACATTTAATTTTTACCATTTACATTCATATACTTTGAAATTTTTACTTTTACAAAAGTCAAACTGAGAATTGAAAAAAAATACGCAGTGAAAATTTATCAAAAATATCAGCAAATTGCAGAAGCGTAGCAAGCTATTTGAGGCCATTTTGGAGTGCCTTTCTGAAATCCAAATCCAAATATGAGACCTGTTCTAGAAATATGGGAATGTTTATATGTCTTTTGAATATTTTTGCATGAAAAATGGCCCATTTTTCACTAAGTTATATCCATGTTCCCAAGGTGTCTCCATGTGCACAGCGAAAGTCAAAAAAGGTGGCAAAATGTGGATTTTTGACCACTCTTTCTTATTTTTCTCAAAATCTAAGCCTTGAATAAAAAATCTATGAATTTTTTTTTTGAGAGGAGGCCAATATATTTCTATAAATGTCAACCATTTGACATTTTGAGGCCTGAGCACGAAGCATAGCGTGAGCTCACTGCGCTTCTGGACTTAGTCAAATTTTTGAATTTTCAAATTTGCACCAAATTTCACCAAAATACAAAAAATGCTCCAAATCTTCTCAAAATCGGTCCATAATTGGTAAATGAGGTGTGTTATGCTATCATGGATGCATAAAAAATTAAATCCAACTTACCCTTCTCCTCATGGCTGATTAGGGTTTCCATTAGCTTAGCTTGTAGATGTTTGACCTTGACATTACAAATCTGATTTAGGGCATAATAATGATCAGCCATGTGCTTATGAATATTTTTGTCCCTGTTGGCCTTTTCAAGGAGCTTCTCCTAGTGGATGTTGACCTTTTCAAGCCAAAACTCCCTATTCTCATTTATTTCAGTTGCAATTCTCCCTTCAAAACTGAGTTCTTCATCTGTAGGGTTTTTCTCTTTTTCCATGTGAAATGCTCTTTTGAGACTGATGGTTCTTGGATTATTTATTCTTACCTAATGTTCATGCTCATCACGCTCTTCTATGTCAGCCACTACCTTTCCTTTCACATCATGCTTGCTTGCCTCAAACTGCCTTTTCTCCAAGGACAATTGTTTTTCCTTCAGCTATTGGTTTTCTTGCTCTAGGAAAGAAATGATGAAGTTAGCTCTTGCCAAGTTGTCTCGAAGCTCTTTGATTTGTGCGTCCTTGTATTTGATAACCCTCTCTAAGTTTCCAGGCTCATCACTAGCCTCTAATTCTACTAGGTCAAAATCATGCTCTTCCTCATCATGCATGGATGTGTCATGTTGTACTGATAGCAATACCTGTTTTGTTGATGTGGGCTTGGCCCCTTCCTCAATTTGAGGAGAAAACACAAGCCTTGTGCCTCCCTAATATGTATGAGTGACCTTAGGCCTAGGTCTCTTTTTCACTATTTTTTCCTTGCTTGATGAACCAACCTCCTGCATGGTAGGTGACATGTTTTGCTGTTGACTTGGTATAGTAGTTATGTGCATTTTCAAGGTTGCCTCAATGAAGGAATCCCATGTCATGTTATTTTCTGCCAACTAATGGAGAACTATGATCTTCACCAAACTATGATGGAAGATACTAGGATAATTCTCTTTGTTTTTCATTTTCACCTTTTCAGACATCTTGATCACACTCATATACAAGAAATTGCACAAATTGAGAGACTTCACAGTTGTAAAGTGCATGAGAAGTCTAATATGGTACTGATACAATCTTGAAAACCTTCCCTCGCATGTGAAAAACTTCATGATAACCTTCATTAATGATTCATATCTCTCCAGCAAATATATGAATGGGAAAATATGTGAATGAGCTCCTTTATACTCTGATTTCAAGTAGGGTATTTACTGCTCAAGGTCTAGGTTCATGCCTTTGAACTAATAATCACCATGGTTTGGTATTCTTGTAGCATGAGATATGGAATCTACTGAGAATATGAAATCAGACTTTGCTATTGTGACCTTTTATCATTTCAAATTGGTGGCAAACATATCTATGAGCTGCTCATGAAAACCTACCTCCTCCACTCTTTGACAAAACCCTAAACAAATGACATATTCAAAGAATTTTTTGATGAATGGTGACAAATTGATTTCATTAGAGTTGGAGGGCTCAAACCTAAGTATCGTTCCCCCTTTGTTGTATTTTATTTTCTCTGATGGTGATGAATCAGCTTCCATGATGAAACCCTAGATGATAGAAGGGCAAAATGGGGAAGGAAGTAAATGGATAAAACGAGAGAGTTAGGGAAGGGGGATGGGAGTAGGAAAAATAAAGAAGATGGGCAGGGGTCTTAGGGATCTTTAGGGAGTGAAATGGAGAGAAATGAGTGAGGGAAATGGGTTAGAAAATTCAAACATGGTCCTAGCTAAGAAAACTTCCCAAATTGGCAGAATAGGGCTAGGGTTTATAGTGCAAGTGATGAAAATGAAGGGAAATGGGTATGTAATGGATGGATGTGATATGTCAAATAAAAACAGAGGTGTAGGAGCAAGAAATATAGGGTTTGGTTAAAAAATTTAACACTTGGGAAGAAAAACCACAAATTTCAAGCAAACCCTAGGAGGAAATTTGTTTCATTAAATCCTTTTGAGAAACAATGCTAGGGGGGTATGAAAGGCTTCACTTACCTTTGGAAAAAGCTTGGAGACTGAGATGGATGAAGAGGAACCTTCAAAAAAAAAAATTTATGGCCAAAAAATGAATTCCTCACCACTCTTCTTAGTGCACATCGAAGGCCACCTGTGCGCAGCACAAGATTCGCAGCACAAGATTCCTATGCGCAGCGTACTCATCCAGAAGCGCAACGTAGTTATTCTATGCGCAACAAGGGCCATTTTTTCTGGTGTGAGGTAAAAACTTGAGTTTTCTTGACAAAATGAGGGATGAGCTCGATGGTAGGAGAACATAAGATTGAAAATGAATCTTCTTATGTATTTTTGGGCTTTTATAAACATGAAATGACTCATTTTGAGTGAGGATGGGCACCACATGTCTTTTTCAAGCATGGCTTTCATTTTTTAAACTTTGTAACCTTGGACATTGTAACCTTTTGGAGCTTTATAGCTTCTTTAGAACCTTGAATCTCTTTTTGAAACTTTGAACTATAGTTTTAGGAACATGAAGTACTTATTCCATATATAAACATAAAATTGCATTTTGAAATGAAACTTTATTGAATAAACTTGTCTATTACCACTCCTGCATTTTTCTGGATTTTATGCATGAAATGGAAGATTTGGTGACTGAAACCTTAATGAACTAATGGAGACAATGAAATGAATGCAATCATGATGGTGATGACTGGAACTATAATGATAATCTTGGAATGATGATACACTCAGCTGAGTGATGACATGGACCAGCATGTGAAAATTTTGGGAGTGAAAAATAGTCCTAGACCTAATACCAAGTGACCAAATTTTTGCTTGAAGACCTAATAAAATGACAAAAATTTAACTATGGGACCCTAACAGGACATGATAAGATTCCATTTGATCATTGGTGACAGGCTGTAAAGACTGACACTAACACACGCCACCGTGTCTCGCACTTGACCTATCAAAACCTCACCAGCATAGTCCATCTGCGAAAATTTTTCAACCGCTTTATCACCCCTGCACCGAGACCAACCAATGGGTCCCCACCCTAATCAAAACACCTTCCTCACACCATAGTGGCAGATTATTTTCAGCTTTATAGGGGCACCCATCTCTGTGCTTGTACATCCAAACCCATTCTATATTATTTTGGCTAGTGTACAATTTTTTTTTAGGAGAGCAATCCCACCCATCCATTCACATTTCTCACCTGGCAGCAGTTCCCAATCACCCTTGTTCGAAGCTACGCATTATTTAACACCCCCACCATGACACTCATAACGACCATACACCCACCCTGGATGTCCTACTGACTCCATGGATTTCCTCACCAGAAATTGTTATGACTGTCGCCACTCGCATTTACATCTCTGACCTCGGGCCACTTAAATACCATCATCAGTTATAGCCATTTCTTGTCATCATGCCTAAGTTAACCTATCAAACCACACCATATTACATCAAGAACCCTAGTCCCTCACATCAGTACTCATCTCGGTCAATTGATGCTTCCTTCTTGTCGACCACAGCAAAAATTTTCAAAGAAGGAGGTAGTACATTGGATGAATCCTCACCTCAATAGGGGCATCCCTGGATGGAACGATGGGAATCATCATTTCCCATTGATTTCATCAATCCTCTTGACATTCTACTTCAAGATAAACTTTCATGTTAATATGGTATCGTAATTCATAACTGTTGCACTCTATCAGAATTAGTCGAAGACCCATGATTTGATAAGCATCTCTTTCAGCAAATTCTTATAGGGGAAGGTCCCCAATAGTCAAAGACCCATAATACAATGAGCAAATTTTTCTAAAAAAAATGCCATACCAAGATTATGCATGTGGGCACCATATTCAACATTATTTCAAAGAAAAAACACCCCTTAGGGCGTCAGCAACCATTGTCATCAACCAGCAGTAGCTCACTACCAACAAGTGAAATAAATAGAATCACTATATGTTCGATAAGATTAACTATTCAAAACATCACGAGCATGCGACATGCCTGCCTCGTAGAAATATTTTATTCATTCTATCTCTTGCAGGTTTCCAACAAAGAATGGTGTCTTTTCTACTCACGGCAAGGGGTCTCCAACCTCAGTTCTCAAGCAAGTTACTCTCTCTCTCTCTCTCAAAAGGAATACACAGAAAAAGAAATTATAATTTTTTTCGGCTATATAGTTCTTCCTAGACCTCAAACATTAGGGGGAAACTGTTAACACTGGAGAATCGTACCGGCAGAAGACATTAGAAAATGTCAAGCATAAGATACAAATAAATATTTATAGGGAAGAAATAAATTAGACGAGCTAAAAATTTAAATTTTCCTAAAGTCAGCACACAAATTTTTGGACTGCGCACATGAAGCACTAGCCCTGAGCGCTCATTGCAGCTTTTCCTTCGATAACCATGAAGAGTGTGACTATCCCTCCAATAGTCATGCGATCCTGGAGATGCGTAATGTCACTATACGGGACCACTTGGAACACTTGGAGAAAAATATTCTCACTCAACCTAACCAAGTACAGTCGCCTTTAAGCCACCTTGAGGCTTTAGTGCAACACACAAATGAATCATACCCCCACTCTTGTGTCACCATCCATCTTGGGCCAAGAGAGGGAGGGAAAATTTGAAATTTGTATATAAAAACCATCCATGGGAAGAGAAATGGGAGACACATTGTTATGCTGGCCAAATTGCTCATCATCAAAACAGCTTGCGTTGTCCAGCAGCAAGAGGATTGGAAGGATTCAATTGTTGGCCACCCAACACCTCGATCCAAGAGAGAATATTTCACAACATTTCCATCAATCTACCATCCTTTAAGAGGGAAGAGAGACTTTCTAAAAACTTGAGAGGAACAGACCCCCTTGTCTTGGATATTGGAGCTTTTTAGCTTGAAGGATCCACTATAAGAGATTTAGCATTCTATATTCTACTACTACCAGCACCTAATAAAGGGAGAAAACTCTCCATTGTTGCGTTATTAGTGTGTTTTCTCTATTGAGTGTGTTTCTTATGCATGTTTTTTTATTTTTGTTTCATTATTTATGTAGCATGCTATATTTCCATTTAACTTAGCTTATTACATGTCGAACTTGTTCCACTAACGTTTGACAAACCACTTTGACATGTGACTTGATGTAGGTAAGCAGCCTCCCTACTAAGAAAAGTGTATTTTGTCTGCCATGCGCTGAATACCTACCATAATGTCAAAGTTTACTTGTACCTTAAAAGGAGTGGCGCCTCCAAAGTGACTGCTGGATGTAGATGTGTCGTCGATGGGCAGCCGTTGAAGGATATGGGAAAAGTTATCCATCCTCACGTTCCTTTGTTTCTTGAGGGCCTCCTAGAGAAATATTTTGATAGGATATCCTTCTCCCTCATCTTTCTTTTCTTCCCCCATGGGTGATCGTCGGGGTTTGTGAGGCTGATCTTGCAAAGGTTCAACCAGATTGAGCCCTAACTCCTTATACCCCAACCTTGTTGGGGACATGCAAAGAAGGATCGAGAAAGAGCAGACTGCTCTGATACCACTGATCCGGATTTATGTAGGAACACAATGAAATACAGAAATACACATAAAATCAAAGATTCAATAGAAACAAAACTTCATTTCATTAATAAAAAATAACTGAAATATGCTTATAGAGAGAATGAAAATAAACAAGCTAGGGCGCTGGTACCTTATCTCTGAGAAGAGATGTGGCGTCTGCAAGCCTCTGAACTGTGTTATAATGAGGCTCAATTGGCCTATTTATTATTGAGAAAAAATGGAAAACCCTAAACATCCAAAAACCTAAACCTAGGAGATGAAGCGTCTAAACTATGGGCCTCGTTTGGGTAAATTGGTACATCAGTCTTCCCGGGGACATAAATTTGGCATACGATCTCTGTTTGACACGCACAATACCTCGTTAGAAATATCTATCCAAGGACTACAAATTTTTATGTGATAAATATCAAAGGAACTTCCATGTTGCTCCTGGATTTTCCAAAAAACTTCGTTTAGGGCCTCAAAATGGCTCCAGAAGTTCAAGACCCAAAAAAATGCTAAAAATAGTAAACTGTGCTACAATCAAGGAAATTGAAAAACTGAAAGAAGCAATGGTGGGGCCCCAAGTGGAATAGGCGGGTGGCCACAAATGTCCACTTGTATCAAAATTCCTGTGAGAAGGTAGGGTCTTCCTTGAACAACCTCATATCCATAGGCTCATATCTAACAACAGCTCCACCTTTATGCAATTTCTTTTGTGATGCCATGTCTCCAAAATATTTTCATCATCTCCTTCCTTGACACTTGTAAAATCTTTTGAGACAACACGCAAAATATTTGACACAAGTAAAACTTAGCTTGAGACAACTGCTAGACAGAACCTAGACCTCTTGACCGTTGGCAAGACAATTGAAGCAGATTACAAGGAAGAGGGTAAAGTGTTTTTGAAATAGGAAATCATAATGAATAAGTGACAAAGGGAAATAATGACCAAGCATGTGTATGCAATGTGATGACAAATAACAGAATGGAGCAATGATGAGCTAATATGCTCTAACAAACAACTGATTTGAAATTATGACAAAACCACATCCTTTTCCCACTGTTAGAAGAATAAAACAATTTTCATAGTGCATCATGTGTTCGGGATGGTGAATTCGCTACATAAGTGTCAGGAACATCCGTAGCAAACCAGGGTTGTTTTACACTGATTTTGCTGCAAAATTTGGTAAAAGTGTCGAATGTACTGAAATGACCATATTTACTCATGCATGAGATATTTTTGGATTTTGTTTGACATTGACCCCTATCACATAAATGATTACCTTCAAGACCACCCAAATATGTGCATTTTTTGAAAATTATGAATTCAAAAGACCTTATTCAATCCTAAGTGACTCAACCTAATTAACTTAAGACCAACCTAATAGTTATCATGGATAGAAATGGCTCCAATGGGGATCTTGCACCCCTATGGTGCAGTAAAGAACCAACAGCTCCAGTGCCTTATTGAAAATGAAAATTACAACTTTGATGATGTCCTCTCCAAGTATTTATGGCCTTCACCTCGAGCTCAAACTTGTTGAAGAGATCATCCACACTTGCAACTTTGAACTATTTGCAACCAAACCAAACTGCAATCCAAGATGAAAATTAAATATGTACATGCTGAAAATATGCTCATAATACTTGAGCTTATTCACACACACACCTACCCACCCTATACTGCTGATAAGCTACTGAATCAAATGACACAAAAATTCCATTGAAGTCAGTCAAATCACTACTGAAATAAAAGGACTTCTTTACTATGCACCAAAAAATCAAAGATGGAAAATATAATGGAAATTGACAATGGATCTGTCTCTCACAGTGAAGACATGGCTGAAAACTCAGAATGAAAAAAATCTCCATATATTATGCTATAGGATCAATAAATATATGATTTTTTTGATGAATATTTTATAAATCTTGAGCAAAAAAATCCTCATAGTTGAACACTTCACACTTATTTTCCATGGCATCATATATTTTCAGTTGTGTGTCATCATATTAATTTTTTAAAACAAAACATTTCTCCATCTTGATGTCAAAATACAATACCTCCTCTGCTTGTTTTGGCTAGAAAAAACTTTCAACATGTTGCATATGATCTTGAAAATGATAAGACTAAATTTGAGCTTCAACATCTTCAATATCATTTTCAAGCTCACGAGCCAATTCATCAAAAAATATGATCTTATTTTCAGGATTTTGTTTATATGACTTTAAATAAAAAGATAGTGACGAGGAAAAGTTCTCACCAACTTCTACATCAGAGCACATATCATTCCATCTTGTGAACTCCTGAATGGAAAGAGAGCCTGCCACAAACTCTGTCTTATCCATCCATGTTTCCAAGAAAATAAGCCAGAAAGTTGAAAATGATTTAATAGATCTAACAGGTAACCTTTCCTCCCAGCTTTTACACTTTCCTTGAAATGAATCATATAAAAGCCTAATGAATACATCTTCTTGTCTGACTATAAGGAGCTTAGTAAAGTCATGAAACTTTGATACATGCTCTAAATTCAAGATTAAATCTTCTCCATCAAATTTAGGGCCAATACTTAAAAGATATGCATCCCTGGGAAAAATATTTGGAAATCCATAAATTTTTGAAAAGTCCACACATGCATACCTTGAAGAAATTGTAGTTGCATCTAAGTCTCTCATTTCCCGGTAGTGTTACCATGAAGCTATGAATTCCTGAATTCTTCAAGAATGGAGTCGCCAAGGTATAAGTACAACCTTCGAATTGTCAGATCTCCTGCTTCTTTAAAGAGCTCAGTTCCTTTGACAAGAATCACCCAGGATGATATGACTTTCAAACTCTCGGCAAATGCACCAAAATGTTATCACTAATATGGAACCAGTTGGGCTGTTCAACTATCAACCTAGCACAACTATTTCAAACCACTTTGGATTGGAAGTTAGCCCTTCCAATTAGAGATGGATCTTTCAAAAGAAAAATGAAATTCTCAAGGTAAAACTTATATTGCATATGGCTAATTTTTTTTGTGTTTTAAGTGATTTTGCAAGTGGAAGAGTGTATGAACGCTACCATTGGGCATGGAGTCAGCTAAGGGAATTCAATTAAAAACAAATGTAATCCATGTAAACTGAGGAAATTAAGCTTAAAAGATAAACTTTTACAACAAAAACATAGTACATGAAGAAAATTGGACCATAAAACTATGAATTCTAAGTAATCATGATACTATGAAGTTGATGACAATATGGAAAATGGAAAGAAAAAAACACATAAGCTCAAAAGAAATATTAGGTCTGAAAGACAATTGCTGCAACTGTATATTAGCTTTTTAGAAATAAATTACATAATAGCCTTCTCATTACATTCATCAACCATCCAATCTCAAAAAAACTCTCATTTATGGAGTGAGATTTTTTTTATAAAGGTCTGCCACCTGGGCTAGACTTCGATGCTGACCTAGAGACCTAATTCAAATAGGATTACATCGTATGGAGGATTAATATGGATATTTTCTATTTTAAAGGAGTTGCTAATAAAAAAGGACTCTATGACCATTAGTAACCTCAACAAAGCCTCAAACAACCCATGCTTGTCATCCCTATTGAACCAAACTGCCATGCTGAGGTGGCCAACTGATACAGTGGATTTAAGGTCATTATAAACTTGAATTGATGATGAGATTTCCAATTTGTGAGCTGGCATCATGATGAGCTGTCAGCCATCTCAGGCATGTGGAGTATAAGTGTTGAGTTGTCCCCATCAACAAGTGGCACAATAATATTCCTGATCTCATTTGATGACTCAACCACCTCTTCACTGCATTGGCTATTTAAAAATATAAAAAACACATAACGCTGTAATAAAAACATAGTATAGGAACTTTCGTAGAGTGCTTTCGTAGCAACCTCAAAAATCAACTTTCTCCACAATTTTTAACTTTTTTGACTGTTGGAGGATCTTCCTTGGGACTAATTAAGTAAAAACATGCTCCAAGTCACTCTTTTTCTAATATTTTTTAATAATTTTACCCTCAAAGAAACATACATCACTTTCATAGCAAAAAATCATCTTTAAGCCTGGTACGCGCTACGAACGTACCTAGTTCACTGACATTTTTCTCCTCCTTTTTTTTACCTCAAAAACACTTCTAAAGCATGTAAATGCCTGGTTATGATAGCATAAGACAAAATTTGATACAAAAATGTGTTTCCTTACCATGCTTCATGGAGTAACATCATAATCTTGCACAATCATCTTAAGACCCTTTTTCTGCAATTCTTCTTGTACCATCTCCATCTGTGATTCCAAGTTTTTAACTTGATCTTGCAGCTTCCTTCTTTCTACTTGTAGCCACCTATTTCTCCTATAAATATGCTTCATCAACCTATATAGAGGAAGTGTCATATCCAACATCTTCCCTGACTTATCTGTCAATTCATTGTAAAAATATAGTTTCTTTCTCACTTCCTTTTAAAATATTCCATCTCCAACCTTTCTTTTTTGAAATATTCCAATTCCAACTTAGCTTCCAGAACATCTTCTCTAGCTTCCCTCTGTTGCTTTTTTAAGAGCTCCAACTCAGTATTTTCTTGAACCTTCTCTTTACAATTTCTTCCCTTGATTAACCTTGCCTCTACTGGAGATAATTTCTCTATTTCCTCCCCTGATGGAAACTATTCCTCTTTTGGTTTCTTGTGCATCTTCTTTGACATTTTTCCCTTAGACACTTGTGACCTAGTGAATGGCTTCCTAGGTTTAAAGATAAACCTTGAATCTTCTTTTGAAAAGTCCAATTTCTTGGCCTTAAGGCTCTTATTTTTAGTCTCTGCTCCCTTAGTTTCCACAGGCTTTACAACAAGAGTCTCTTCAATCTCAATTGCCTCCAGGATGTTTGCTAACTTGCCTCTTCCCTCAACCTGTCTTCTAGTAATTAAGTCTCTTGTGGGTCCTTGTGTATATTTTTACCTCACTGCAAGTAGAAGTCTATTTTGGCACCATGTTCTTTTGCACTTGTTCAACCTCCATCTCCATAGATTTTACCGTAGGCTGTAATCCTGCCTCATCATCAACTACAGGTTTAGCTCCAGACTTCTTATTTTTTCTTGGTGTATTGGACTTGGATTTTGGTGTCTTCTTAGGAGTGAGGAAATCAAATTCATATCCACTCATAAACAAGAATGTAGACTAATATCTTTTGAGTTTATTCAATCCTTCCACTACTAGAAATTTGATCAAAGCATGATGAAAGACAGAGGAATCACTGGTTTCAGGTTTTTCCTGAACCTTATCTGCCATTTTTCCAAAGCTCCTAAACAAATAAAAAGGAATGTCCAGTGGTTGTTAACCTGTGAATTGTAGTAGTAGTTTAAAATGATACTGATATATCATATGGAATCTACTTTCACAGGTGAAATATTTCTGAATCACCATTAAGAACTTGGATTAATTCTCCTTAAGGCATGTTCTAGGTGTTAGTGTCCAATATTCAGTGATCAAATGTACTCTTTCATATTTGCTTAGTAGTGGTCCTAGGTCAAAATTATATATTTTCAAGGCAGTTTTCAAATAAAAAAAAATTTGCTGGATATGTCTAGGTCTTAAAAAGCTACTTCCTCCAGTCTATTCATGGTCATTATCATTTCATGAGTCATGTCCTCCATTATCATCTAGAGTCTTAGGCTAGTCACCATGCTTTCACCTAGGTCAGTGTCTAGGTGTCTTTTATTTCGCCACCATAAATGTCCAAATTCTATCATAAAGGAGGTGAAAAAAGAGTCATTTCCATCATACGAGTTATCTTCAAAAGGGATTTCAGACAAAAAAGGAAAAAAAATTTCTCAAAAGATCATGATTTCACTAAAGGACAAAAAAGGGTGTTTTATAATTTTATAAAGGGAAAAAGTGATTTCTTCCACTCATTTTATCCTCTCTTGCTCGATAGAGCTCCTCTCTCACCTTTAGAAAAATCTACCATTGCCAAAGGTGGAATAAAACCAAAGAAAATTGCAAGAAAATTCACTCAGTTACGTTTCTGGAGGCAACACGATGTTTTTGTGAAGCAACGCAATGTTTCTGGGGGGCAGCGCTATGCTTCTGCCACTGTGCTACGTTTCTGCCAAAGGCGCTATGATTTTGGGTTTCAACCTCCATTTCAACTTTTCAAGGTTCAAAACAAGGGTACAACGCTTCTGTGGCATCTTCATCAGTAAGTGGACACTCTCAGAACATTATTTAAGTCAATTCATCAGTGTATGAGTGATTTATCTCCTTAGGGTTTTTGCTCCACTACGTTTTAGGGTTTCCTTTTCTTGATTTGTTTTATCCATTAAAAAAACTTATTCCAACATCTAAAACCTTCACATATCCTCCACATACCCTAATCTAACATCCCCTATCAGTCATAGTCCTCTTTATTATTGTTTCCATCAAAACCCTAAATTCCCACTACATTTCCACGAGAAAACTACAAAATCCATGTGTTTTCACATTTTGGTCCACCTCCCCATACCCATTTCAAGAAATTTCACTTTTAACCTCAGGCTAGCACATCACCCTACCTCCTCAATTTTTTGGGGAATTTTCCTTAGCTTTATTACACCTCATTATAGCCCCTAAAGTCACCCTATCCCTATCCCTTGTTTTCCCAAGATTCATTGTCCCTACCCACTCCATCTAGCTAGGGTTTCATCTTGTTCACAATCACTATGGAGAGTGAAAAGAAGGTTCACAAGGGAGGCCACCATTACAGGTTTGAGCCATCCACATTGCAATAACTCAATGCCATCCCTTATTCCAAGAGATGTTTTGAAAACAGTTGATGTTTGAGATTTTTTGAGATAATCATGGAGGTAGGTTTTCATGCTCAATTGAGTAGCCTTTTTTCCACTAACATCAGTAGAGATAAGGCCATCATAACAGACATTGAATTCACTCTATCAGCAGATGTCATCACTTCAGCAACATGTATTCCAAATGAAGGGGAATTTTGGTAAAAAGGCATGGAATTGGACCTTGAGAACTACCCAATGTTCCTAAAACCTCATTGCAGAGATGAACCTGAACATGTTTTCCCTTTCACGAATTTACTTGATAAGTATGCCCCATTAATGAAGCTAATCATGAAATATTTTACATGCGAAGGGAGATTTTCAAGACTGTACCAATACCATGTCAAGTTACTAATGCACTTCACAGCCACCAAATCACTCAATTTTTCAAACTATTTATTCAGGAGTTTGGTCAAGATGACAGAAAAGGTACAGAGCAAAGGTAAAAATCATCATCCTAGTTTATTCTGCCATTTTTTGGTCAAGCTGGTTTTTTTGCACCAACTCTCAACAAACAATATTACCTAGGAAACTTTCATGGAGAAAATAGCATCAACACCTCCTACTAGTCCACCGTTTGTTCATAGCACATCATCAGTATCTGCACAGCCAAAGGAAGTTGGCTCTTCAAACAGGAAAGAAGAGGTTTCAAAAGAACCTAGGGTTGAGATCACTCAAACCTATGAGAAAGGTAAGAGGATAGTTTTTCTTCCTAAGACCATCAAAGGTGTACTTGCATGTGAAAATACACTTGAGCAAAGACAAACAGTAGAGCAACCACCTAGTCATGATGGCGAGTCACCTTTGCAGCAGCATGATGAAAAAGCACCCCTAGAGGTTGACATGGTCAAGCATGTGAAGGATAAGTCAGCTGAGGAAATAATAAAGGAAAAAGATGAAGAGATAATAGAGTTGAGGGAGATTTTCTCAATGGAAAATTCTCAGATCACCATCCTACAACAAGAGAATCTTCAGTTAAAAGTGAAACTAATCCTCCAAGACAAGCCAAAGGTGCATATTGAGGCAGATAAAGGCAAAGGAAAAGAACTGGTAGATGATGATCAGTTGGAGGATGCAGAAGTTGAAACAAAATCAAGGAGACCAAGGACAAGAGGTCTCAAGAGGGTGCTTCAGAAAGAAAGAGAATCAACTCCTAAATCAGTTTGGCAAACGTTTGATGAACTCATTCTTGCTTAAATCAATCAAGATAGAGAGTATTTGCTTGACAGGGTGAATGGAAATCTTGAAAAGCTTCTAAAGAAAGCCAAAAAGAACAATGACCTCTAGAGACATATGGAAAATCACTATTGCACCAGAAAAAAATCTCCCAAATCAGACTCAAACAAATGAACAAAAAGCTTAAGGAAGCTCAAAGAGAAGGATAAATTACACCTACCTATTGAGGCATCCTTGGATGTTTATATTATCATCCGCATGTATCATAAAACAAATTTTGAGCATTTTTGGCATTTTTTGGTGATTTTTAGAAAATTCAGGAAAATTGGTCTCCATAGAAGCGTCGCGAAACGATGTGAGACTTTTTCTCAGGGAACTCAAATGAAGAATGGCTTACATGGTTGGATGCCATTTCACTTGTGCATTTCATATCAGGTCCTGGTTTTTCATGGCACCCCTTGGTTGTGGAGAAAAAGCCAAGAAACTGCCTCTTTTTCATCTTCCTGCCAGTGTTTTTGACCAGGCGCGAAACTTCTAGAGTGAGCTTGGTAAAATCAAGTTTTTGAGGTTTTCATGTGGGTTTTTTCTCAATTTTGAAGGTGCATTGGAAAGTAGACACATAGGGATACTCAACCCAACCTTCATACTTGCAATTGGATGCTTTAAAGTGGGTCAAAATCACCTTTGAACAGGCGCGACGCTTTTGCCAAACCGTCGCGACACTTCTGCTAATGGCAGTACGTTTCTGCATTGGATTCCCTTCATACAACTATCAAACCGGGAAAACTTTAGAATTCAACGCTAATCTATCCCATGAGGTGTAATTTGAGTATTTGAGTTTTTTTTTGCCTCTTATGATGAGGAAACATGTAATTTAGTGAGGGAGACACACACTCCTAGTATTTAGCTACATTTTAGGGGATAGTTTCTAACTTCCCTAGATTCTTGGAAGTGACTCATCTGATGTAATTGTGACGCTTTTTGGATAGGATTTCGACCCTATGAGGTTTCATGAACTCTATTTTCTGTAAGTAGTCCACCTCAAGTCATTTTAAGGGTTGGATAGTTGTTATTTACAGTGGAGCTATTGTACAAGCTTTTTCTGAATGAAATCAAAGACAATGTTGCAAGCATAGTGTTTAGACTCCAGTTGTATGACTTTGAGCATTTTTTTTTCTCTGTAAAATTATCATTTTTAATGTTATGTTATCCATATTTCATATACGTGCTTCTTTATGTTAAGTCTTATCAGTTTATAGACAGAAATCATGCTTTCCATGCTTTTTTTTTATAATATTTACATCAACATGTCCCTGCTCTTCTAATGAATGAATTCATTTTAATTCTCATTATGGCCCTTTATTTGTTCACCCTATACAAAATACAAAATTAAGCATGCATCTAGCCTCATCCTTGTCTCTGCAACTTAATCTTTGAAATATGACCTAAACCCTCATTCTAGTTCCTTCACTGTCATTCATATCCAACAAAACTTCAAACAAACAAAAACCCTAATCTACTGAGCATAATAACTATCCTAAGAATAATATATTCAGTCATCTCATTGACTACAAAGTGGCATTGAGAGAGCCCTCTCTGGTTGTGGTAGGGCTAGCTACCTCACCTAAAGTTTGGTTTGTGGTTACCTTCCTTCAGCTCCATTCTCAACCTGGGAAGCATGGGGGAGTGATAACACTAGGGATGCATAAACTCATATCCATGCCTCTGTGGTCCTCTTTCAAAAATTCATCACAATTTTGCAACTTGAATTTCATCACCTTTTACCATGACTCTCTTGATCTTGGGATCTTAGTAGCATGTGCAATTGTGTCAGGAGACACAAAAAATTTCAATATGCCTACTTTTGACCTTGTACCAATAAAATTAACAGCAAAATCCTTCGAAACATGTGCATGATATCCCCGTATCTTTTGGCATAATCGAAGGCATCCCACATTAGCAAATTCCTGTGAGAAGGTTGGGTCTTCCTTAAGTAGCCTCATATCCATACGCTCATATCTAACAACAGCTCCACCTTTATGCAATTTCTCGTGTGATGCCATGTCTCCAAAATGTGTTGATTGGCTCCTTCCTTGACACCTGCAAAAGCTTTTGAGACAGCACACAAAATATTTGACACAAGTAAAACTTAGCTTGAGACAACTGCTAGAAAAAACCTAGACCTCTAGACCATTGGCAAGACAATTGAAGTAGCTTACAAGGATGAGGGTAAAGTGTTTTTGAAATAGGAAATCAGAATGAATAGGTGGGAAAGGGAAATGATGACCAAGCATGTGTATGCAATGTGATGACAAATAATGGAATGGAGCAATGTTGAGCTAATATGATCTGACAAACAATTGATTCAACCTTTATGAAAAAACCGTAGCCTTTTCCCATCATTAGCAAAATAAAACAAGTTTCGTAGCACATCATGTGTTCGGGAGGGTGAATTCGCTACGGAAGTGTCAAGAACTTCTGTAGCAAACCATGACTGTGTTACACTGATTTTGCTCCGGAAGTTGGTAAAAGTGCCAAATGTACTAAAATGACCAGATTTACTCATGCATGAGATATTTTTGGGATTTTATTTGACATTGACCCCTATCACATGAACGATGACCTTCAAGACCCCCCACATATGTGCAATTTTTTAAAATTGTGAATTCAAAAGACCTTATTCAACCATAAGTGAATCAACCTAATTATCTTAAGACCAACCTAATAGTTATCATGGATAGCACATGTTATTTTCACCTCATCCTAATTTGAATCCATTACCTTTTTTTTGTTATTATTGTTTTGAAAAGTTTGCAATTTTGCTAGGATAGTTTGTGAAAATCATAACTAGCAAGTGATGAAGAAAAACATACATAATATTATTCCTTCATTTTTTGTCTATTAGGATAGTGGTTTCAATATTTTTTTACTTCATAAGTATATAGTTTCTATTTTATATATAAATTGATTTAGGGGTTGGTTGAAAATATTTATTAAGAAATATAACCTCCCAATTATTTTGACAAAAAATAATTTTTAATATTATTTCTTACAAAGAGTATCTTTGTTCACTCTCTTCTTTTGTTGATTCACTTGGCAAGTTCTTATACTTCCACAATTTTTACTTTAGATTAATGTAGAGAAAGAGATGAATATAAAATTAATATTAATACAAAGAAATAGATGAATACAAAAATAACACAATAACTCCATGAAAGCCAAACTTTATTAATGAGTCAATAATAAAAAATGTTACACTTGACAAATTTGTCATTCACTATTCAAGATTCTCAAAGATGATTGTATTGGTGGACAAGTTTCTTTTCCTCAATAAAGTTTGGCCCATCTACATAAACAAATGTTATTAATAAATCAATAAAAAATAATACTACACTATACAAATTTGTCATCCATTCTTCAAGCTTCTCAAAGGTGATTGTAAATAGGTGTATACATTTCTTTTCCTCGACAAAGATTAGCCCATCTACTCAAATGGGTAATAATTTCATTCCATTGTTTTGAGGGTTTAAGAGAGCATAATGTTTTTCAAGGTGTATGGCATGCAACTATATCTCCTTTTACAAATAATTTTTTTTATTGAAAAGTTGTTATAATTAGAATTATTGCATGTTCAATCTATTCTATGTATTTCATTGTAATCACAATATCATAAATTCATACAATAAGTTAGGCATTAAGATAGAGTGATTATTTTTGCCAAACAATCTAATTAGTTGATTGAATAGTGAATATCCCAACTATATACTAAAGATAAGAGCTAAATATAACTAACTAGCAATCATATATGATGATGAATATCATACAGTAAGAACAAGACAAGTAAGAATTAATATCTCCAACACTTGACGAATACTTGTCTTGATATTTGTCAGATAAAGTACTCATCAACATCTATAACCTTTTCAAAATCTCGTAGATTGAACTCCGTCAAGTTGTCTTATAACCCTTGTAAAGTTGTAGTACCCAAGTTGAATTCTTAAGTCCCGAATTTCCACCTCCCTAAGCTCCTGAATCACAGATCTCTCGAATTCAATTATTGAACATCATTCCACCAATTGTTTCATAACCTCACTAGTAGACTGCAATCCACACGTAGGTCTCTACAACTAATGAGGAATCCTTCCCCAAATCCACAGCTTATGAAGTAATTGGAAAACCATCCATATTTATTTATACTTCCACTTGATCCCTTGAAGATACAGTTGCTTCATACCATTCAATCAATTTGTTATTTATAGTGACTGAACTACTATCCATTCTATTGACATACATCCATATACTAAGATACATGGGTGTCATTCAATGAACTCGTCAACGATGTAGGAAAGTAGTCAAAATATTAAATGTATTCGGGTCAATATTACAACATGAGCTCTTGTATTTCTTATTTTGGATATTCATCATTATTTATTCTACAAACAAAGATAATGTTAATGCATATTGACACTAATTCAAGAAATTAACTTTCTACTAGAAATAATATGACCACACCATCATCGAGAGCTCCTAACACATCATATCATACACAGGCAACTGAAATCTTACAATGTCTTAGGATCCCTTTCCTTTAGGCTCTCTATCCTATCAAACTTATATAGGAAAAGGCCCAAAATGATGAAGAACCAACGTTGTACTGGAGAGTGAATTTCTCAAGGCGAGGTTGAAGGTTTGCAATGGAGAATTCACGTCTTTGTTTTGAGAATTGTAAGCATGTATCCCAATACAACATTGTTACCGATGAAATAGGTAACTGCACTAGTACCTACTTTTTGATGTAGCAAGAAAAACACCCGAATTTTTTTTTTTTTTTTTTTTTTGTGATGCTTTTTATATCGATTTTGAATAGTGGTAGCGTATCATTGACACTATACATTTTCTAATGTCTTCTTCTTCCGTGAGATGTTTATTTTTAAGTGCATTTATGTACTTGTGTTTTAAAAAAGAAAAAATATTTTTTTTTAAATAAAAATTTGTAATAATATCTTCACTTTTTCACATAGATAAAAAATGAAAAAAGGGTCAATATTATAAAGTTTATATTTTCTACAGGTTTATGTATTGCTAATTAATTTTTCAATGCACATCAAATAATTGTCACCAAAAAACCAATATTTTGAACGATATGACAAAAAAATACAAATTTTCAATACAAATATAATACAAAAAGTACACTTTTAGAGACTTTTTGTTTAAAAAAACATGTTAAATAAACTAATTTTTGGGAAAATCATAACAAAAAAACTTAAGAAAATAGCATTTCTATTGAATTTTATGTCAAAAAATAATAGTAATCACATGTTTTTTGCAAAAAATAAGGATTCTTCTCATAAAATATCAAAGTCTAAACATTACAAGTAAAACTGATTAATAGATCTCAAAAATGAGCTTTGTTTGCAAGCATAACTTAAAGATCCTCAACGATATCAACTAATACATGTTCAACAACATCTAGAACATAATTGATGTCTTCTTCTGCAACATTTTCTCTTCATTTTGGTCATTTTCATCTTCTAATGGATCTTTCATGTCTGAAAATCTTCCAAAGTGTCCCTTTCCAATCATTCCATATTATGGTGGTTGAGGTTCCTTTGCTTTTTTTGCCACACGTGATTCATTAAAATCCCCTTCCCTCAAACCAACTTCTTGCTTCGCATCTGGAAGGAATTCAAGAACGTAATTCTTTGTTGAATAAATTTGCATTGCATTGGGTCTTTCTTAATGGCAATGCAATTTCTTCCTTTTGGTAGGAAACATGCTAGTGTTGTACCTAATCATCAAGTACAAAAGAAATAAGTAAGAAAATTAGTATAAAGACATAAAAAGTAAAAAAATAAAATATTTAAATTTAAATTTGTATAATAAAACTTACCTGAACCTGAAAATAGATCCAAAACCCAATCTCCTTCATTTGATGGTGTCGCCCGACCTGCCTCCGGCCCCCGGCGGGGCAGAGGGCAATTCCGAGAATCGCCCTCCGACCAGCCGGGGGCCGGAGGCAGTCTAGGTAGCCCTCGACGGTGCCACCTTGGGTGGCCTCCGCCCAGCTGGGGGCGATACTCGGAATCGCCCTCCACCTAGCCGAGGGTGATTCTCGGAATCACCCTCCACCCAGCCGGGGTTGATTCTCAAAATCACCCTCCGCCCAGCCGGGGGCCAGAGGCAGGCCGGGTGGCGCCATCGAGGGCTTCCCAGCATGCCTCCAACCCTTGACTGGACGAAGGTGGGCCGGGCAGCACCGTTGAGGGTTGCCCAGCCTGCCTCTAGCCCCCGGCTAGGTGGAGGGCGATTCCGAGAATCGCCCTCCACCCAGCCGCGGGTCAGAGGCAGGCAGGGCATCCCTCGACGACGCTGCCTAGCCTGCCTCTGATGAGAATCGCCCTCCACCCAGCCGAAGGTCGGAGGCAGGCAGGGCAACCCTCGATGGCGCCGCTCGGCCTGCCTCCGACCCCCGGCTGAGCGGAGGGCGATTCCGAGAATCACCCCCCGCTGGGCGGAGGGCGATTCCGAGAATCACCCCCAGCTGGGCGAAGGGCGATTCCGAGAATCACCCCCGGCTGGGCAAAGGGCGATTTCGAGAATCACCCCTAGCTAGGCGGAGGGCGATTCCGAGAATCGCCCCTGGCTGAGCAAAGGGCCCTCTGCTCAGCCGCGGGCGATTCTCGGAATTTCCCTTTGCCCAGCCAGGGGTGATTCTCAAAATCGCCCTCTGCCCAGCCGAGGGTGATTCTCAGAATTTCCCTCCACCCAGCTAGGGGTCAGAGGCAGGCTAGAAGACGCAATCAAGCGCTGCCCAGCCTGCCTCTAACCCGCGACTGGGTGGAGGGAAATTCTCGGAATCCCCCTCCGCCCAACTGGGGGCCGGAGGCAGGCTGGGCATCCCTCAACTATGCTGCTCGGCCGGCCTTCGACCCCCACCCGGGCGGAGGGTGATTCCGAGAATCTCCCTCTACCCAACCGGAGGCCGGAGGCCAGCCGGGTGGCGCCATCGAGGGCTGCCCAACCTGCCTCCGCCCAGCCGGGGGCTGGAGGCAAACTGGGCAGCCCTTGACGGCGCCGTCCGGACTGCCTCCAACCCCTAGCTGGGCAGAGGGTGATTCCGAGAATCACCCTCCGCTTGGCGATTCCGAGAATCACCCTCTGCCTAGCCGGAGGGTGATTCTAGGAATCGCCCTCCGCCCAGCCGAGGGTATTCTCGAAATCTCCCTCCGCCCAACCGATGGTGATTCTCGGAATCTCCCTCCGCCCAACCGGGGGTGATTCTCATAATCGCCCTCCGCCCAGCTGAGGGTGATTCTCGGAATCGCCCTCGGCCCAGCTAGGGGTGATTCTTGAAATCGCCCTCCGCCAAATCGAAGGTGATTCTCGGAATCGCCCTCCGCCCAACCGAGGGTGATTCTCGGAATCACCCTCTGCCCAGTCGGGGGCCGGAGGCAGGCCGAGCGGCGTCGTCGAGGGCGGCACAGCCTGCCTCCGACCCGCGGCTGGGTGGAGGGCGATTCTCAGAATCGCCCTCTGCGCAGCCGAGGGCCGGAGGTAGGCTAGGCAACCCTCGACGGTGCCGCTCGGTTGGCCTTCTGCCCCCGGCCGGGCAGAGGGTGATTCTGAGAATCTCCCTCCGCCTAGCCGGGTGGCACCATCGAGGGATGTCCAGCTTGCCTCTGCCCAGCCGGGGGCCGGGGACAGGCTGGGAAGCCCTTGACGGCGCTGCTCGACCTACCTTTGGCCCTCAACTGGGCGGAGGGCGATTCTGAGAATCACCCCCAGCTGGGCGAAGGACGATTCTGAGAATCACCCACTGCCTAGTCGGGGGTGATTCTTGGAATCGCCCTTCGCCCATCCGGGGGCTAAAGGCCGGCCAGAAGGCACTGTCGAGGGCTGCCCAACCTACCTCCGGCCCTTGGTGGGTGGCAAATTTAATTTTTTTATTTTTTATTTTCAAACACAAACTATTTAAAAAATTCAATTTTTTTTTTTAACAAAAACTATTATAATTAAAAAAAAAAATGTATATATATATATATATATATATATATATATATATATATATATATATATATATATATATATATATATATATACATATATATATAAACGATTAAAGTTTTAAAATATAAAAAAACAATAAAAACAAATTAAAAATATATATTTAAAAAAATATATAAAAAATAAATAAATAAATTATTTTTTAATTTTAATTTTTTTTAAATTAAAACAATTATTATTTAAAATATAAAAAAAAAACAATAAAAAAAAAAATTTAAAATATTTTTTAAAATATAAACAATCATATATAAGAAGATTTAATTTTTAATTTTTATTTTCTTAAAACTAAAACAATTATAATTTAAAATATAGAAAAAACAAAAAAAATAAAAATTATGTTTTTATATATGAACAAACAAATATATGAATAATAAATTTTTCATTTACTTGTTCATTTTTTAAAATTGTTTAAGTCATATAATTTCGCCATAATTTCATGGTTCAAGTATCTTGAAAACTTAAGATTTAAAAACTTGAGATTTGCAACTTGTCATTAAGGTTTTTATGCACTACGAAATTTTATCTTTAATGTTATGGTTGAAAATAATTACAATTTTAGGGTTGTTTAGAGTCAAGATATTTTATGTTTATCTTTCGCGCGCATTATTCTCTGCCTTTTATGAAAAGCATAAACCCACGAAATAACAGTCAACGAAGGCTACAAAGACTTTTTTTATGAATTGAATGTGTATCTTTTTAGCTTGGTTATTACCCTTGTTTATTGATGGGTAATAGACAATTTTATTTTTAGTGGGTTTTGAATTTATGATTTTGTATACTTCTTTGGGTATTTTAAAATAATCTCTTAAGTTATAGCAGACTGATCACCTTAAACTTAGAATATAAATAATGATGATTTTAAAATTGAGATTTCAATGTAAATAATGATAATTTTAAAGTTGGGATTTTAAAATTATTAATGTTTTTAGTGATTAAATAGTTTTGAAATATTTTAGGGTGCTTTATTTTGAATTAGATTTTCAAAATTATAATTTAATTATTGATAATAATTAAGTGGAGCTTAAGTATTTAATTTCTTATTAATATTTGAGAATATTTTTAAGAATATATTGGCTAAATTTTATTTTTAAGAATGTACTGGTTGAATTTTATTTTTAAGAATGTATTGCAACCAAAATATTTTTAGAAAAATATTAGTATCACTCTCCTAAAACCAGCCTAGATCCGTCTAACTTTGGATCTATCATGCGCCGAGAGGGATCAAATCTCTCGAGGTGCAAACCTATTTTTTGAGTGCAAAAATTGAGGAAAGGTTTGCACCTCAAGAGAGTTAGATGGATCTAGGCTGGAGGCATCAACGTCACATTTTTTAGATTATTAAAATTTTTGTATATTTTTTAGATGTAAGATGGATCTAGGCTCGTTTCAATCGTATGCTGCCAAGTAAAATCTATCAAAGATATGACTAATTTTATCAGTAATATGTAAATATATCAAATATTAATATAATAATTTTAAATATGCTAAATATTTCTGAGATTAACTTGGTCATTTTAATTTTAAATTTTCTTAGTTACCTCAGTTCGTTGAGATGATAATTATTGTTAATAACTATAATGATGAAAAATGATGAAATGTTTTTTTTAAATGCAAAGTGACAATAATAGTGTTGAAAGATAGAAAATGTGAATAATAAAAACGTACTCATGTTACAATCAATATCAAACTATTTTCTTCTACTATTCTTATTTCCTCCCTTGTTAGTTTTGTTATCTTTTCATATCGATTATATGAAAAATAAAATTTAAATCGTAAACCATTTAAATCTTTAGCTCGATCTGTTGTAGTAAACATGATACCTTGTCTCTCTTGCTCTCCAATATTAATATCTTAAATTACTATAACACAAAAATCAATCTACATTGTTAATAACTTTTTGTGCTTACACTAAAATCAATGCATATTGTTAATCCAATCACTTTAATATTAATGTACCGTCATATATCCAATTACATCAAATCATAAATCAACATATACATTGAAATCAATGCATTTAATGCAAACAATCAAATAAGATTAGAAAATAACTTCTACATTGAAATCAATGCACCTAATGCAAGCAATCAAATAAGATTAGAAACCAACATCTACACTGAAATCAATGCATTTACTCAAAGCAATCAAATAGGATTAGAAATTGCCATCTACACTGAAATCAATGCATTTAGTGCAAACAATCAAATAGGATTAGAAATAGTCTACATTGAAATCAATGTATCTAGTGCAAGCAATCACATATAATTATAAATCGACATCTAAATTGAAATCAACACATCCAGTGCAAGAAATCAAATAGTATTAGAAATCACCACCTACACTGAAATCAATGCATATAGTGCAAGTAATCAAATATCATTAGAAATAAATATCTACACTAAAATCGATGCATCTAGTGCAAATAATCAAATAGGATTATAAATCACCATCTCCACTTAAATCAATCCATCTGGTGCAAAAAATATTCTTCCCTCTCTCCACCCTCCATCCATATCTATATCCCCATCCATCTTTTTTTTTTTTTTTGTCTCTATCTCACCACCCTAAACACACACGCTCTCGCACTCCATATATATCATTCTCTTTGTCGATCACCCTCTCTCCCCATCTCTCTCTTCTTCCCTCTCTTCCCCTTCTCTCCCTCTCCCCCCCTAATATCTCTCTTTCCTCCTTTTGTCCTCTCTCTCTCTCTCTCTCCATCTTCCTTATCACTCACTCTCTCTCTCTCTAGGAACCAACATCTACACTAAAATCAATGCATTTACTCAAAGAAATAAAATATGATTAGAAATCGCCATCTACACTGAAATCAATGCATATAGTGCAAACAATCAAATAGGATTAGAAATCATCTACATTGAAATTAAGTCATCTAGTGCAAGTAATCAAATATAATTATAAATCGACATCTAAATTGAAATCAACACATTCAGTGCAAGCAATCAAATTGTATTAGAAATCACCACGTACATTGAAATCAATGCATCTAGTGCAAGTAATCAAATATCATTAGAAATAAATATCTACACTAAAATCGATGCATCTAGTGCAAATAACCAAATAGGATTAGAAATCACCATCTCCACTTATTAGTGTGAGAAATATTCCTCCCTCTCTCCACCCTCCATCCATATCTAGATCCCCCTCCATCTATTCTTTTTTGTCTCTCTATCTCACCCCCCTAAACACACGCGCTCTTGTACTCCATATATATCAATCTCTTTTTCAATCACCCCCTCTGCCCATCTCTCTCTTCTTCCCTCTCTTCACCTTCCATCTATATCTCTATCTTCCCCTTCTCTCCCTCTCCCCCATTAATATCTCTCTTTCCTCCTTTTGTCCTCTCTTCCTCTCTCTCCATCTTCCTTATCACTCTCTCTCTCTCTCTCTCTCTAGAAACCAACATCTACACTGAAATCAATGCATTTACTCAAATAAATCAAATAGGATTAGAAATCGCCATCTACACTAAAATCAATGCATTTAGTGCAAACAATAAAATAGGATTAGAAATCATCTACATTGAAACCAATTCATCTAGTGCAAGTAATCAAATATAATTATAATTCAACATCTAAATTGAAATCAAAAAATTCAGTGCAAGCAATCAAATTGTATTAGAAATCACCACCCACACTGAAATCAATGCATCTAGTGCAAGTAATCAAATATCATTAGAAATAAATATCTACACTAAAATCGATGCATATAGTGCAAATAATCAAATAGGATTATAAACCACCATCTCCACTTATATCAATCCATCTAGTGTAAGAAATATTCTTCCCCCTCTCCACCCTCCATCCATATCTATATCCCCCTCCATCTCTTCTTTTCCGTCTCTCTATCTCACCCCCCTAAACACACACACTCTCACAATCCATATATATCAATCTCTTTGTCAATCCCCTCCTCTCCCCATCTCCCTCTTCTTCCCTCTCTTCACCTTCCATCTATATATCTATCTTCCCCCTCTCTCCCTCTCTCTCCATCTTCCCTATCACTCACTCACTCTCTCTCTCTCCACCTTTCTCTCTCTATTTCTTTCTTCTTACCTCTCTCCTCCTCCCCCTCCAAGTCCATCTCTCTTTCCCTCCCTCTCTCCACTCTCTCACATCCTCTCTCTTCTTTCCTCTCTTTCCCTTTCTCTCCCATCTCTCCCTCTCTTCACCCACCAAATATGTTACTATATCCCTCCCTCTCTCCTTATATCTCCTTCTCCCCCCTTATCTCCATCTCTCCTTATTTCTCTCTTTATCTCAACCCCAAACATACACACTCTCTCTCTGTCTCTCCCTTGTCACTCCTCCTCTCTCTCCATTTCTCACTCTCTATATTTCTTATTTCCTACATCTCTCCCCCTCCAACTCCATCTCTCTTATCAATCCCTCTCTCCTCCTCTCTCTCAAGTCCTCTCTCTCGTCCTTCCTCTCTCTCTCTCTCCCCTAAATACCTCTTTATTCCCTGATATCTCTCTCTCTCTCTCCCCCACCCCAAATACTCTCTCTTCCCCCATCACTCTCCTCCCCTCTCTCATCCTTCCTCTCTCTCCCTTTCTCTCCCACCTCTCTCTCTCTTTTCCCTCCAATCCTCTCTCTTCCCCCATCTCTCTCTCTCTCTCTCTCTCTCTCTCTCTCTCTCTCTAATCCTCTCTCTTCCCCCATATCTTTCTTTCTCTCTCTCTTTCCACCCCTCTCTCTCTCCAACTACATTAATATATCCCTCCATCTCTCCTTCTCACTTCTTCTCTCCCCCCTTCTTTCCATACATCTTACTTTGTCTCTTTATCTCACCCCTAAACAATCAAATTGTATTAGAAATCACCACCTACACTGAAATCAATGCATCTAGTGCAAGTAATCAAATATCATTAGAAGTAAATATCTACACTAAAATCGATGCATATAGTGCAAATAATCAAATAGGATTATAAATCACCATCTCCACTTATATCAATCCATCTAGTGTGAGAAATATTCTTCCCTCTCTCCACCCTCCATCCATATTTATATCCCCCTCCGTCTCTTCTTTTCTGTCTCTATATCTCACCCCCCTAAACACACACACTCTCGCAATCCATATATATTAATCTCTTTGTCAATCCCCTCCTCTCCCCATCTCTCTCTTCTTCCCTCTCTTCACCTTCCATCTATATCTCTATCTTCCCCCTCTCTCCCTCTCTCTCCATCTTCCTTATCACTCACTCACTCTCTCTCTCTCTCCACCTTTCTCTCTCTATTTATTTCTTCTTACCTCTCTCCCCCTCCCCCTCCAAGTCCATCTCTCTTTCCCTCCCTCTCTCCACTCTCTCACATCCTCTCTCTTCCTTCCTCTCTTTCCCTTTCTCTCCCATCTCTCTCTCCTTCTCTCTCTCTCTTCACCCACCAACTATGTTACTATATCCCTCCCTCTCTCCTTATATCTCCTTCTCCCCCCTTATCTCCATCTCTCCTTATTTGTCTCTTTATCTCAGCCCCAAACATACATGCTCTCTCTTTGTCTCTCCCTTGTCACTTCTTCTCTCTCTCCATTTCTCACTCTCTATATTTCTTATTTCCTACATCTCTCCCCCTCCAACTCCATCTCTCTTACTGATCCCTCTCTCCTCCTCTCTCTCAAGTCCTCTCTCTCGTCCTTCCTCTCTCTCTCTCTCTCTCTCTCTCTCCTAAATCCCTCTCTCTTCCCTGATCTCTCTCTCTCTCTCTCTCTCTCTCTCTCTCTCCAATACTCTCTCTCCCCCCATCACTCTCCTCCTCTCTCTCATCCTTCCTCTCTCTCCCTTTCTCTCCCACCTCTCTCTCTCTCTTTTCCCTCCAATCCTCTCTCTTCCCCCATATCTCTCTCTCTCTAATCCTTTCTCTTCCCCCATCTCTTTCTTTCTCTCTCTCTTTCCACCCCTCTCTCTCTCCAACTACATTACTATATCCCTCCCTCTCTCCTTCTCACTTCTTCTCTCCCCCTTCTTTCCATACATCTTACTTTGTCTCTTTATCTCACCCCTAAACATACACACTCTCTCTCCATCTCTCCCTTATCACTCTCTCTCTCTATTTCTTATTAGTTATGTAAACTAATGAACATAAATATTCGTAAATATAAAGCAGATTATGGAGTAAATATGAAAAGAGATTTTATTTACTTACCATACCTCTAGTTTATTTATATTTTTATTTATTTACCATACCCCTTTTCTTTACTATGGTATTTGACCCAAAGGCTTGTTATATAATTAGATTTTTATTTATAATCCCATTTCATATAATGTTATTTATTTACCTTACCTCTTTATGCCTCTTTTATATTTATTTATTTACCATACCTCTTTATATCTATTTTATATTTATTTATTTATTTATTTATTTATCATACTTGTTTATACCTCTTTTATATTTATTTATTTACCCATGGTATTTGGCCCATGGTATCAATATTAATTTGTGCCATGGTATTCGTCCCATAGGCTTCATCTAAATAGAACCTCTTTTTAAAGTTTTTTTAAATATAAAAAGGTTTATGGAATAAATATAAAAGGAATTTTTATTTATTTACCATACATCTAGTTTATATATATTTTTATTTATTTACCATAGCTCTGGAGTAAGTATAAATTCATTTTACAAATATTTAATTAAAAGAAATATTAAAAGATTTTGGATTTTGATTGTTTGTGTTGAATTAACTCTTTTTCTTTGATTTAGGAAATGGTATTGACTTTAGTAAAGAGTAAAGATGTTTAAAATTTTACTTAATTTGGAAATTCAATGTGGTAATTTTTTTTGTTAAAGGTAAATTTATGATCCATTCAAATTCACGTATATAATTTACTATCCATTCAAATTATATAAATAATACATAATTGTATTAGAAATTGATATATGTTCTAGCACAATGCAATTTTTCTTTTATTTTTTGTAATTTAAAACTTAAGCCGACATTTTGTATGAGGACGTGACCCACGGGGTCATATTGGGCTGTAGATTTTAAAATAAAATAAAATAATCTCTTAAGTTATAACATACTGATCACCTTAACCTTAGAATATAAATAATGATGATTTTAAAATTGAGATTTCAATGTAAATGATGATGATTTTAAAGTTGGGATTTTAAAATTATTAATGTTTTTAGTGATTAAATAGTTTTGAAATATTTTAGGGTGCTTTATTTTGAATTAGATTTTCAAAATTATAATTTAATTATTGATAATAATTAATTGGAGCTTAAGTATTTAATTTCTTATTAATATTTGAGAATATTTTTAAGAATATATTGGCTAAATTTTATTTTTAAAAATGTATTGGTTGAATTTTATTTTTAAGAATGTATTGCAACCAAAACATTTTTAGAAAAATATTAGTATCACTCTCCTAAAATCATTCCATACTTATCACTACCATATATTATTTAGTTGAACATTATTCGCAACAATTTTTTTTTTAGAAAAATATTAGTACCACTCTCCTAAAATCATTCCATACTTACCACTACCATATTAGTACCACTCTCCTAAAATCATTCCATACTTATCACTACCATATATTATTCGGTTGAACATTATTCACAACCAAAACATTTTTAGAAAAAAGAAGAGCATCTAGGTATAGGTAGAATTTAAGTAACTTCTATTTACCACTCTCCTAAATCATTGCATACCTATGACTATTATATATTATTTAGTTGAACATTATTTGTAACCAAAACATTTTTAGACTATTATATATTATTTAGTTGAACATTATTTGTAACCAAAACATTTTTAGAAAAATATTAGTACTACTCTCCTAAAATCATTCCATACTTATCACTACCATATATTATTTAGTTGAACATTATTCACAACAAAAACATTTTTAGAAAAATATTAGTACCACTCTCCTAAAATCATTCCATACTTATCACTATCATATTACTACCACTCCTAAAATCATTCCATACTTATCACTACCATATATTATTTGGTTGAACATTATTCGCAACCAAAACATTTTTAGAAAAAAGAAGAGCATCTAGGTATAGGTAGAATTTAAGTAACTTATATTCCCATAGGTTGAAAGTTTTGAAGCTATGTTGAATTTGAGTAACCTCTACTCATTTCTAAAATTATTCCTTACCTAACTACAATATATGTTAAAAACAAAAAGCACTATCACTACCATATATTATTTAGCTTACCATTATTCGCAAACAAAACATTTTTAGAAAAAAGAAAATTCCAAACCAACAAAAAATAAACTTACATAAAAATTAGATATATCACTCTCCTAAAATTATTCCATACCTATCACTACCATATATTATTTAGCTTACCATTATTAGCAACAAAAACATTTTTAGAAAAATAAAAGCTTCTCCGCCTTTGTGCTCTGTGTGTCAAACCTTAATATACAATCATTCAATATTAGTCTATCTATCTAAAATCAGTTCATCTATCTATGATTGATCTCAATAAGAAGTTGGTGGAAAGAAATATTATGATGGTAATAATTATTATGAATTAAATATTTTTAAATGTTATTTAGTTATTTTAAAATGAAATTTTTTTTTTTAATATAAAATCACTTTTGAAAAAAACACAATGTTAATGATATTTTTAAATATCATATCATACATCTTTTTCGACAAATCTTACCTAAAAACATTGTAACCTAATTGAAATGCATTCCCAATTATATTTCATATCAATCAACCTTTTATATACAAATTGATCACAATTTTGGATAGACGGTAACTGTTGCAACTTCAAGTTTCTGGTCAATGAAATTAGGAAAAAAATTGTGTGTGATGGTAGAAAGAAAACTTTGCATGATAATATAAAGTTCCTGCAACAAGGATAATAATTAATAATAGTCTTAACTCTATCAACATTGATTAAATATAGCAAATGAAAAAGAAATGAAAGAGTTTCCCATGGAAAATAAAAAAGAAATGAAAGAGTTTTTGTAACCTCCATAGATCTCTGAACTAAATCTCCTAAATGGCAGGTTTATTTTACTAATTTAGTGAAACAGCCACAGATTGGTTATGGCATTGGACGACACCCTTGCCTCCACCCGACATATTTGATATTTTCTTCTTTGCCAAAAAACTTGGCAAACTTTTTCTTTCATCCCGTACATATCTACCAAAAAAAACCCATAATTCATTAATAATTAACCCATAATTCATTAATAATTAAAAACCAGCGTATACTTATTGTTTCATTTATTAGAAACTCCTAATTTTGTAAAGTTCTTAGATTTCTTACCCTAAAAGAAAAGTAAAATCTGCCTTCTCATAGCCTCAAAATATCTTAAAAATCAGTTCAATCATTTATTTCATAACCTTGCACGCATGCAATGGATTATGAACTCTAACCATACTGGCTTCCAGAAAAAAAAAAATGAAATTATTAATAAAAGTCAAATAAATAAATTACAATGAAATCTGATTCTTACCCTGCCAGAGAGAGAATGCTGAATAGAACTCCATCTAAGCCAACGATTGCTATGAGAAACTTCAATATTTGGGTGGTGCTCAAAAGCCTCAACTGCTAACCTCTGTAAACTGTTTCTCTTTCAAATATCTTGAATGGTTTCAACTACCTTCACCTTATTAAATGGCTGCACTTTCAAATATCGTGAACCGTTTCAACTACCTTCACCTTATCGAATGGCTGTAAATTCTTCAATCGTCTAACATAATAATCCAATGGCGCATAATAATGACACGTGGATCACAGGAAAGTTGTTCTCAAATAGAAATGCCTTAAGGCATAATAATAAAAAAAATCATGAATTTAAAGAAAGAAAGAATGAATGATATTTTAATGCTCATGAGACTAAAAATAGTCTATGGGACTTGTTTTTTGCTTTATGTAACTCAATATTTTTCTTACTCAAATTGATAATGAGCTGACCCAACCTTCTAAGAGTTCTCTCACTGAAAGGACAATGTCGCGGAATTGATACTAACATACTGCGGTAACTGTCCATGATGTCTCTGAAAGCATCACATTCCAAAATGAAATGCTTTTCTGATTCCACTGCCCTAGAAGTGCAAAATGTACACACTCTTTCTTCCCAAGCTTCTTTAGGTCTCTTCCATCGTCCCGTTTCACATTGAAGTTGAAGTAAGTTAGTTCTTAATCGAGCAATAAGAATATTTGCTCTCCATAGAATGCTAGCTCCAACGTACTCTTTTGATGGAGGTCACAAGTGGGGTTGAATTCCTGAACATAGTACTTCTTCTTTCTACCCAACCTGTTTCCCCATATACCCGAACGGAAATTCTACAAAAAAAATTATTTAACTCCTTGCTATTTGTGGGACATGCATTAAGGTGAATATTCCATTTTTGCATCCATTTGTTATTTTGTCTCATCCATGATTTTTTTTTTCACTCATGCCTTCATTCAAGATAACTTTCGGTCATCTACCTCCTCCCATTTGCTCAATTCTTTTTTAGATACCTTATAAGACGCACCATAGCAATTGCTTCGATGGGAGTTGCTCATGTTTCACTCCACATTATCTCATAAGGAACCGAACTTTTTATTTTGAACTTGCTCATGATCGGCGTTTTTGAATTTTTTCAATTTGTTTCCATTTTGAAACAAGGATGTTGCTAGCCCAAAATTCACACCCATATAATATCACTGGATAAACTAGAAGCCCAAAAAGCACTTTAATTGTGTTCCAATCCCATTACTCTGCCTCTCTACATATCTTTGAAGTGCATATAATGCTTTCCACCCTCCTAAAATTCTTTTATTTATGCAATCCTCCCAATTAAGCTTGTTGTTGAAATCAATCTCGAGGTACTTGTATTCATTTACTTCTTCAAGAATTTTGCCTTCAAAGAAGAAAGTGTGTTGGCTTTGCTTCCTTTTATTAGAGAAAATCATTATTTTGGTCTTATTGGTATTGACTTGCATCCCCACTGCTTTACAAAAATTATCAAGGGCATATAGGTGCATCTACAATCCATGGGCCGATTTAGCAATCGGTACAAGATCATCGGCATATAGAAGAAGCTTTATCACAAACTCCCCCAATCAAACACCATCCTCGCCTTGCAAATTTAGCCACTCTTCCAATTTGTCAATATATAAACCAAAAATGGTAGGGGACAAAGGGAAACCTTGCTTGACTCCGATGTCACTTCTAAAAGTTTATGAAATGCCTGCTAAAGCTCAAATTTTGACTTTCAACTCTTCATAAAGTCTATGGACAACAACTCTATATTGTAAGAGAATTTCAAGTTCTTCCATTCTACACCACAAATTATCTCTAGGGACCGTGTCAAATACCTTTTTGAAGTCAACAAAGCAGCAAAATACTTCTTCTTCCCCCCCCCCCAAAAACCTTTTCAACAATGTATCTCAGCGTGATACCATGATCTACTGTAGAATGCTTCGACCTAAAACTCGCTTGCCATTTTTCCCTCTTTTCTTTTACTTATGCCCACTTACTGATTCTATTTTCTACCATGCCGCTGAAAAGCTTTGCAAAAAAAGGATTTATCATAATGGTTCTATCGTTGGAAGGATTATTAATGTCCCCACTTTTTAAAAGGGGTATTTCTAGACTAGTTTTCCAATCCCTTGGGAATCCTTGTTGAATGACGTTGTTGAATATTTCCATGATGTGTAGTGTCAAAATGTTCATTCCCCACTTTAGATATTCTACTTGAAGTTCAACCAAGTCCTTTTCCATCCTTGTTTTCAACTTTTTAATTCCTACCTCCACCTCTTGTATTGTGAAAATCTTTGTAGTAGTGGTGATCCTGGGAGGTGGCTCAAATTCTAATTATTTTTCATAGAGTTGCCTTGCATAGTCAAACCACTGATTAGCTATAATATTATTTTCAAATTGCTTCTTCCTTGGTTGAAGTTCTTGCAAAAACATTTTGGGTTATTCTAGCCTAGATATATCAACTCTTCTCGTCTTGTTTGCATGAACACGTATTTTTTATTTTTTTAAATAGACTTATATAACTTTACATTCATCTTCCCCTCTCCTTCCTTTTTCAAGGTTCTCCTTGCCATTTTTCATTCCTCGTCGAACCATGCATTCAAAAGAAAACAAATTGATTTTGATTTCCTAAGTTTTTGTTCTTTTGCACTTCTCAAGTGCACCCTGGATTATATTTATGCCTTTGCTAGGGTTAGGTTTTCTTCAACAAAAATGTTTTAGACTTTTTTAAGCACACAAAATCTAAGTCTAATCTTCCTCCATCTATGGATGACAAGGCAATCATTGGTTGAACACTGTCACAACTATAAGTCAACGGGGAGGGGAGAGATCCCCTCCTACAAGTCCGTCGTAATTGGGGATAAACCAAAGGGTGATTAGGGGGCTAGGCCAAGTAAGGGAAATGGAACAAGGACTAAAACCTTAGTATTGGGAGTATAGTGGAAAGCCAAAATTTGACATTCCAAAGAATAATATGGAGAATTATCGACAATACATGATGGATCGTGCTCTTATTTGTAAATTAATATGAATCTGACCATCTGAACGAGATTTAACTAGATGGATATAGCTTAAATCAAATCCAAAAGGTCACATTGATATAAAATTGGTAGCTTAAATCCTTTTTACTATAATATTTTTAAATATGTAAGATCGCACCAAGATCCTTGAGAATGGCCTTTATTTCTTCAATAATGCAGGCTTTTTCATGATATTATAGGAGGAGTGCTACAACCATATCAAAAGAAGTTTATGGAAGCACTTTTTTGGGTAAGTTTATTCTTATTACCTAATGATTTTTGGGATCCATAGATCCTAGAAGGCATTGTTAATTTGATTGGTACATTTGTGAAAATAGCCAACTCCACCAAGGGAGGTTGTTATACATCCTATGCTAGGATTTGGGTGTAGATGAACATCACACGTCCCTTTCCAAATTCGATATAAATGTAATATCACGATGAAATCTGGCAGCGGCCATTAGATTATGAACATGTACCTTTCAAGTGTTGTAGATGCGATGAATATGGATATCCGTTCATGGACTTTCGTCTTAATGACAATAAAAAAACTGAAATTCGGCCCCTTGCGGAGAGTTGGTCTACTATAGTCGCTCTGTCATCATTTCCCTCAATTAACTTAGTTTACCTCCACGTGGTCTTCTTTTCTTTTTCTTGGAATTTTATTTATCAATTTCGAAGAAATTGAAAAATAAATATATTCAGCAAATTTTTGAGAGTTTAAATATATTTCCGAGCCTTTATCCAACTAAGCCACTTATAACGAACCTTTGGCTCCCTCCAACTTATAATAATAATCGAAAATCTTCGCAAAGGAACACTTTAATATATTTTGGGCCCACACATATAATCAATGGCCCAACCAAATACACGCACCGTACCTTGGTTATCCTTCACGCTACTTCCGAACGCGATCACCATTCGATTGGCCTTCCTCCAGATCGACGGTATGCTTCAATATCGTGCGGGCTTCGATGTCGATCGTTAGCATGCGATGAGCATGCAAAAGGGTGGTTTCCGGGGTCCCACCTTTGCCGCATGTCGACCATTCAATGGAATCGCTCCCAATTTGAAAATACCGCTCACTCCACAAAAGCGGTGCGATATGGGCAGTCCGGTTTCGCAAACCCACTCCCGGGTTTTGGAACAGTGATTAACCAAAGTTAATTTGGGGTTACGCTATCCTTCTTATTCATTAACTCATGTCTAACCTTGGGACAGGGACTCTCAGTTCACAGCAAAACAATCATACTTCTCGTTAGGCGGGATTTCACCACCATTAAACGGAGTTCGACGACCACGATTTCTCTACACAGACCGCGCCTGCGGGTGGGATTTAATTCACAGAACTTGTTCGAAAATTTCAAGAGAAACAGTAGACAGAGGGATTTGGAATCTGTACAATAGTTCAATTCAGTAATTATATACGCCCAGACTTTAATCGCTTCACAATTAAACATATTTCCTCACAAATATCAACTCGAGACAATTTGATAATCAATGGGAACTGAAATTTATTCAACTGGAAGCAATTTCTTAACACACAGAATTTATTGAAGAAATATCTCCTCCCTAATACATCCGAGGGATACAATATATATAGATTACAATGTGTCTCTTCGGTTCCTCTATGAGGACCATTTAGAAAATCAAAGGCCTAATTACAATTATTCAAATAACTGAAACATGACAGATGGACTGAACCTAACTATTCAACTTCTACTAGTCTAAATGAAATAGGCAGCTGAGGTATTGACACCTAGTTGTTACAATTCAAATGATTTCGAACCCTCCGAGCCACAACATGTGGAAAAAACCTCCTACATTGCTGGCTAGTGTCTAATGCCCCTGCATCAAACTCCCGAGGGCAATTTTCTTCATGGGCTCCTGTCCATGAGCTCTTCCACTGATCTGCCTATCTTCTGCAGCATTCCTTCAGTCATCCAAGTGGCATCTTCTTCTGGCTTGTCCTTCCATTTTATTAAGTACTGAAAGTACTCTTGTCCTCTGGTCTTCCTGAACACTCTTTTGTCCAATATCTTCTCTAGTTGTAATGGTTGTGTTGGAGGTAGCTGCTTTTCCCACTCAATCTGTTCCTTGTCTGCTGATCTTTCTTCTGCACCATCATCTTCATACTTGTACAAATCTGCAACATTAAAAATGGGAGATATTCCAACATCAGGTGACAATTCAATCTCATAAGCATTTGTAGAAAAATTTCTAAGTATCTTGCATGGCCCAATCTTTTTGAACTTCAATTTGTTGTATTGCTTCTTTGGGAATCTCTCCTTTCTCAAGTGCGCCAAAACCATATCTCCTACTTCAAAATGGACTTCTTTTCTGCTCAAGTCTGCTCTGCCCTTGTATTTGATGTTGCTGCCTTGCAGTTTCTGTTTCACTTGTTCATGTATGGCTTGGATCTCTGAAGCAAATTCTTCACCGTCAACACTTCTCATCTCTACCTTTCCCAGATTTCTTAACTCTGATATTCCTCTGGGGTGAATTCCATAAACAATATGGAATGGACTCTACCCTATGCTTCTATTTGGTGAGTCATTATATGCATATTCTTCTTGGGGAAAAATATGGTCCCACTTCTTGGGGTGCTCTCCTGCAAGACTTCTCAAAAAGTTTCCCAGACTCCTATTCACTACCTCAGTTTGTCCATCAGTCTGGGGATGATAAGCTGAGCTGAAACTCAGTTTGGTACCAAGTTTCTTCCACAGTGTCCTCCAAAAATGGCCCACAAATCTGGTGTCTCTATCTGAAACAATACTCTTGGGCAACCCATGCAACCTAACAACTTGTTTGAAAAACAAGTTAGCAACATGGGTGGCATCACTAGTTTTATAACATGGAATAAAATGTGCCATTTTGGAGAATCTGTCCACTACAACAAAGAATGCATCATTCCCTCTCTGATTCTTGGGCAATCCTAGAACAAAATCCATACTCACCATGTCCCAAGGCCTGTCTGGAATAGGCAAGGGAGTGTACAATCCTGCATTCTGGCTCCTTCCTTTGGCATACTGACAGATTTTGCAATTATTCACAAAATTATCCACTTCTGCTTTCATCTTAGGCCAATAATAGAAGTGACTCAGTTGCTCATAAGTTTTATCAGTACCAAAGTGTCCAGCAAGTCCACCACTATGCTTCTCTTTGATCAAATTTTCTCTCATGGAACATTTTGGTACACACAGTTGGTTTCTTCTGAATAGTAAGTCTTCCTGCAAGAAATAATCCAGCCACTGGCTTCTATATGTTAGAGCAGGGTTACAACATGCCTCAAATGCTTCCTTAAAATTTGAATCTGTTTTATACAATTCTTTGAGAAAATCAAATCCTACAACTTCAAAATTGGTTTCCTGAACAAGCATGTGCCTCCTACTCAAAGCATCAGCTACTTTATTTTCTTGGCCACTTATGTGTTTCAAAACAAAGTTAAAACCTTGGAGATACTCAACCCATTTGGCATGCTTATGATTCAACCTGGGCTGTTGTACAATATACTGCAAAGCATGATTATCAGAATATAATACAAATTTCTTGGACATCAAATAATGCCTCCACTTTTTCAATGTCTGAACAACTGCATAGAATTCCTTCTCATAAGAGGAATACTTCCTCCTGGTGTCATTCAACTTTTCACTGAAATAGGCTACAGGCCTATCATCCTGACTCAACACAGCTCCAATGGCTTCCCCGCTGGCATCACACTTCACTTGAAATGGTTTAGTAAAATCAGGCAGAATCAAAACAGGCTTCTCAGTTATCTTTTGCTTCAAAAGTTTAAAGTTTATTTCTGCTTCAGCAGTCCACTTAAATGGTTGTTTTCTCTTCTTTATTGTCTCATTCATGGGTTCATTAATCTTACTGAAGTTTCTTATAAATTTCTTGTAAAAAATGGCAAGTCCATGGGAAATTCTTACCTCAAAAACATTTCCGGGTGAAGGCCACTCCACAATTGCCTTAACCTTTTCTGGGTCCATCTTCAATCCTTCTGCAGAAACAACAAAGCCCAAATACACCAACTCTTCCTTCATGAATGAGCATTTCTTTAAATTTATCAGCAGTTTCTCTTGGTGCAGCTTCTTCAAGACATGATTAAGATGCCTTAAATGTTCTTCTTTAGTTCTGCTGAAAACTAATATATCATCCATATACACTATTACAAATTTACCAATGAATTCTTTCAACACTTCGTTCATAAGTCTCATAAAAGTGCTAGGTGCATTTGACAACCCAAAAGGCATTACCATCCATTCATACAGTCCTTCATTTGTTTTAAAGGCAGTTTTCCACTCATCACCCTCTCTTATTCTAATCTGATGAAATCCACTTTTTAAATCTATCTTTGAAAAATATTTAGCACCACTCAAACAATCCATTAAATCCTCAACTCTGGGCAAAGGGAATCTGTACCTGATTGTTATCTTATTGATTGCTCTGGAATCAGTACACATCCTCCAGCCTCCATATTTCTTTGGGCTCAATACTGCTAGTACTGCACATGGACTCAAACTTTCTCTGATCAGTCCCTTGTCCACAAATTCCTGTACTTGCTTCCTAATTTCCTCATTTTCTTTGGGAGTCATTTTGTAGGCTGCCTTATTCGGAAGATTTTAACCGGGGATAAAATCTATCTGATGGCTGATCTTCCTCACAGGTGGCAGCTCATCAGGTAAATCATCCACAACAATGTCACAATAATTGTCTAACATCTCTTGGATTTATATTGGCAAATCAGAAATCTTTGTAGAAGTAAGAACTACCTTAGGTTTGCAAACTAAAGCAAAGCTTACCTCTTCTTCTTCTATCTACTGCAGATATTCCTTCCCGCTCAGCAACAAGGTCTTTGGATCAATCACTCTGCTGGATGGCTCTCCTTCTTCCATGGGTATCAATGTATGATGTACCCCATCCTTGAAGAACTTGTAAGTGTTCTTCTTGCCATCATGCATTGCTGCTCTGTCAAACTGCCAAGGTCTACCCAACAGTATGTGACACACATCCATGGGCATTACATCACACAGGACCTTATCTTTGTATTTGCCCATTTGCAGCTCTATCTCACACTGTTATTTTACAATCAGCTGGTGCCCTTTATGTAGCCAGGACACCCTGTAGGGAGTTGGATGCTCCCTTGTCTTCAGCTTCAACTTCTCTATCACCTCAATGGAAACCAGATTGTCTGTGCTGCCACTATCAATGACTAGCTGGCAGAATTTCCCTTGGACTTTGCATATGCTCCTAAACAAAGTCTTCCTTTGTGCAGGTTCAGTGACCTCTTTGGTTTGTTTCAACAGGACCTTATTAACCACCAAGGACTCTCCCCTCTCTCGTAGAATTTCTTCTTCAATTTCTGCCTCTTCTCCAGCCTGGGCAACAACAACATTTCTTGGACCAGCACCCACATTCTCTAGGCACTCATAGTGCTTATGTCCCACTTGCTGACATCTATAGCACCTCAATTATCTACCTCTGCCTCTGTCTCTGCCTCCTCTTACTTTTCCTCTGTAAGAACCCCTTCTGTCCCTTGCATCATCCTCTGTAGATGCATTCTGAGGTGAGCTACTGTTAGCTCCATCCCTGGGTGTAGTAGACTTTCCTCTACCACCCTGACTTCCCTTTCCACGGAAAGTACCTATCTTTTTGGTAGACTGCTTCCTCAGGAGTTTCTCTTCTGCTTTCAAGGCCATCTGATAGGCCTCCTCAACTGTCTTAGGAGACAGAAGACCAATCTCATCTTGGATCTCCAGCTTGAGACCATTCACATACCTGGCAGTCTTCTCTGGTGTGTCTTGGAATTTCCCAGCTCTTATGCTCACTCTGTAGAATTCTTCTGTGTATTCCTTTACTGTTAGCAACCTCTGTCTCAAGTTCTGCATTTGCCTAAACAACGTTAGCTGATAATCACTAGGCAAGAATTTACCTTTTAACTTAGCCATCATTCTGGTCCAGCTTTTGATAGGTTGCTTACCAACTCTCCTCCTTTCTACCTGCACTCCATCCCACCAGAGTGCAACATGTCCCTTTAGCTTTGTTACTGCAAACTTGACCTTCTTATCTTCGCTCATTTCTTCATAATCGAAGCACTTGTTCATTTCATTAATCCAGTCCACTAGCTCTTCTGGATTCAATCCTCCTGCAAAACTTGACACCTCAATCTTGGGCTTAACTGTAGACCCCAGAACAGTTCTGAGGAGCCTCAAGTCAGGAGGAATCTCAGCATTTTCTTCAGCTTCTTCTATTTCAGGTTCACTGATAATCTTTAGGATCTCCAGGCTGTCTTCGCTCCATGGCATCCATTCTGGCCCCGAACCTCTACAAAATCTCCAACACCTTTGCGTTGGCAACAGGTCTCCTTCTACCAGCACCTCTACCGACTCGGATTGCCATGTCAATTCTTTGCAAAAACAAATTAAAAACATCAGCTCTGATACCACAAATGACAACAACAAAACTGAAAGTCGGCCCCTTACAGAGAGCTAGCCTACTATAGTCGCTCTGTTAGCATTTCCCTCAATTAACTTAGTTTACCTCCACATGGTCTTCTTTTCTTTTTCTTGGAATTTTATTTATCAATTTCGAAGAAATTGACAAATAAATATATTCAGCAAATTTTGGAGAGTTTAAATATATTTCCGAGCCTTTATCCAACTAAGCCACTTATAACGAACCTTTGGCTCCCTCCAACTTATAATAATAATCGAAAATCTTCGCAAAGGAACACTTTAATATATTCCGGGCCCACACATATAATCAATGGCCCAACCAAATACACGCATCGTACTTTGGTTATCCTTCGCGCTACTTCCGAATGTGATCACCGTTCGATTGGCCTTCCTCCAGATCGACGGTATGCTTCAATATCGCGCAGGCTCCGATGTCGATCATTAGCGTGCGATGAGCACGCGAAAGGGAGGTTTCCGGGGTCCCACCTTTGCCACGTGTCGACCATTCAATGGAATCGCTCCCAATTTGAAAATACCGCTCACTCCACAAAAGCGGTGCGATATGGGCAGTCCGGTTTCGCAAACCCACTCCCGGGTTTTGGAACAGTGATTAACCAAAGTTAATTCGGGGTTACGCTATCCTTCTTATTCATTAACTCATGTCTAACCTTGGGACAGGTACTCTCAGTTCACAGCAAAACAATCATACTTCTCTTTAGGCAGGATTTTACCACCATTAAACGGAGTTCGACGACCATGATTTCTCTACACAGACCTCACCTGTGGGTGGGATTTAATTCACAGAACTTGTTCAAAAATTTCAAGAGAAAAAGTATACAGAGGGATGCAGAATCTGTACAATAGTTCAATTCAGTAATTATATACACACAGACTTCAATCATTTCACAATTAAACAAATTTCCTCACAAATATCAACTCGAGACAATTTGATAATCAATGGGAACTGAAATTTACTCAACTGGAAGCAATTGCTTAACACATAGAATTTATTGCAAAAATCTCTCCTCCCTAATACATCCGAGGGATACAATATATATACATTACAATGTGTCTCTTCAGTTCCTCTGTGAGGACCGTTTAGAAAATCAAAGGCCTAATTACAAGTATTCAAATAACTGAAACATGACAGATGGACTGAACCTAACTATTTGACTTCTACTAGTCTAAATGAAACAAGAAGCTGAGGTATTGACACCTAGTTGTTACAATTCAAATGATTTCGAACCCTTTGAGCCACAACATGTGGACAAAATATGAAGGTGGAAAAAGTAAAGGAGGCCATGCCTAAGGAGACATCAGGGAAGGTGGACGAACAGGGCTTCCAAAAATTTGGCCCTAAGTGAAAAACATATAGTAATTAAGTGGATCGACCCAAAACTAAAAATACAACTGTAGGAAACACATTCATGGCTTTGGCCAATGAAGAAGTAATGCTAGAAGAACAAGACTATCCCATGAAGGTGGATCCTAAACAAGGGGTGTTGAATCAGAAGCCTACTTCAAAATTCAAAGTTCAAGAAGATATATCAGAGGTGGCAAGAGATTCCCAGTTGAGGAATTGAAAAAATGGAGACCGAGGATCAAACAAAAGAAATAAGCGATGAGGAGAAAATATTAAAAAAAAATCTTTCAGGCTAGCACCATCTAGATTTGTGCTTCCTCCTAGCGGAAAAGAAGAAACAGTATCAAGAGTTATTTCATATATTTAGGACACATAGGGAACTAGAGGAATGGGATCAGGGAGAGATAGAGTAGATCCCTAGTCTAAGCGTGCAAAATAATATGGAAAAAGTACCACCCTAGAATGCAAGTAGGAAAAGAGCACAAAGATGTAAGCTTTGGATGCATAGACTTATTGTGCCTATATTTAAAAGTGGGGATAAATATTTTCCCTATAACTATAAGACCATTATTATTAGCCACATTTTAGCTAAAACATATGGGCTCATTTTGGAGAATAATATTTGGCTCTGGATTGAAATCCATGGTAAAAGAGGTAAAGGGAAAACAAATTTTAGGAGACAACACTCAACTATTGACCATATCATCACTCATAGGATCATTGTTGAAGAATGTCGCAATAGTAAAATTGATCTCTTCTTTTGCTTTGTTGACTTTAGAAAATATTTCAAAGTTGTTCCTGAGGATAATCTATGGAAAAAACATGAAGAGATAATGGTCCCTCTCAAGTTGAGGGATAATTGTGATTAGGATATATGAAAATGTTGTCGCCAAGTTTAATAACACTGAGGGATGGTCTAAAGAAACTAAATTCAATATTGGTGTTAAGCAAGAGTGTCTCCTATCCCTACCCTTTTTTTCATTTACATTGATCAGCTAGAATAATGTTTGGAAGCTGCGGGGTGTGATGGCCCCAAACTCGCTAGTATGGTCATTAATATTCTAGACATTTATGTTGACTACAAAGTTATTCTAGCCAGAAGCCACGAGGATCTCTACAACCAACTTAAAATCCTCTATGATTACTGATACAAGATCAATATGAATATTAATACTGACAAGACTAAAGTCATGATAATTAAATCCAAGAAGATCAACCATGATAATTCCATCTATGATAAGAATAACTTGAAGAAGGATTCTTCATACAAATATCTAGGTATTGGCATCCACCATAAACTCAAATAGAATTATAGTATTGAGAAAAATATTACTCGAGGCTAGAAATATTACTATGAGCTTGAAAACAATTATAAGTTGGTTGATATTTGGGTTTGGATTAAGAAAAAAGCTTCTCTTTGAGACTCTCGTCACCATTTTTATTCTATATGGCTATGAGGTTTGGGGTTGCAGTATATCTAGAGAATATTGAAGGAAGATCCAGTTGATTCAGAAGCAATTTATAACCTACAACCTCAATATTGAAGGAAATACTCCCTATCCTATCCTCTTAGATTGGATCTAGCCTTTCCCCCATTGAAAGTATGACTATGTTTAGGTATCTAATGTATAAGAAGAAGCTTTACAACATGGATGACAAGAAGTTCCCCAAAATTGCTTCTAACTCTAGCAATAACCCCAACCTCTGGCTCAAGCGAGGATGCCACAAGGATGCTCGAGATTGGCTCGACCATTGGGGGATAAAGGAGGTGATCATCTTAGAGTATAAGGATAATATTAAGAATACTATTACTTCCAAATTTAAGGATAAACTATGGGATTGTAAGGAGCTAGAGGGGATAGGAAGATAGGGTAATATAAGGAGGTGATTAACCCCACTATTTCTAACGAAAATGATCTTTCAGTCTTGACGAGTGCTAAGAAGAAAATGAACATTACAATGATAAGAACTAATTCTCATGAGCTTCAAAGAGAAAGCAGACACTGGTCTATTCCAAAAACGCCTTGGGATGAAAGAATCTATGGCCTTTGTAATACTAAGAAGGTTGAATATGAAAAACACTTTCTCTTGGATTTCCAAACTCTTACGCATATTCGTTCTCTTTTCCATAACATTTGCCACATTGCCAACCTTCTTGACCTAAAAATTTAGCTAAACTATAGTGGCGTGAGAATGTTTCTTTCCCTTCTTTTTTATCATAGAAATAAAATATTAAAAAGTCTCAATCAATCTCTTTCTTAAGGTATGATAGACCACATTGGTCTTAGTGAATGTTAATCATCATCATTATTTATTTATTTTTAAATATATTTTTCATTTTTTTTTTTAAATTGTATTTCATTTTTTTCTTTAATTTGTTTTATATTTCATTTCATTTTCAATTTGTTTTTCATATATATATATATATATATATCTATATATATATATATATATATATATATATATATGCTTGTTCCATTTAAAAAATGATTTAAACTAGTTTATAATGTTTTATTTTTTTATTTAATTTTCTTTCGTGTTTAGCGAAACCTTTTCCTAAATTTTCTTTTTAAATATTTATGCTTTTTTTCATCTTTTTATTTTTATTTTTATTTTTATTTTAAACAATTTATTTTCATTTTTTTATTGACTTTTTTTTTAAAGTAAAAGTTGTTTTTAGTTTTTCATTGATTATTATTTTTTCTTGTTATTTTACTTAAAATTTATGTGAATCATTAATTTTGAAGAAAAAAAATCTTCAAATATTATCATATTTGGACATAAAAGATTCGTAAACTATGCTTTTATTTTTAAGTTTTTTAGTTCATTTTTTCCCATTAAAAACATTTATTTAAAGTGATATTTTTACAAAAAAAAATCCAAAAAAATCTATTTTTTTAATTATATCTATATGCAAAATATGTATATTTTTTAATTTTATCTATATGCTAAATATGTATTTTTTGTCCACTGTTTAAAATTATTATATTTTAGTGACAATTATTTTATGTGCATTAAAGTATTAATTAACTATAAATAAATATATAAAATGTTATTTTTTTAGCTTTGCAAAATATTTGAAATTTTCATTAAAAAAACATTGAAATAAAAAACACAAATTTAAAAAACACTTAGAAAAAAAACATTTCAAGAAGATTTTGAAAGAAAATGTTAAATAACTAATATTTAATAACAAACAAACAAAAATATTGCATAATAAGAAAATTTAAAGTGTCAAAAATATGTCCCGGCCCTAAAAAAAGGTTGATGTATCAACAATTTCCAAAATTAGCAAGAAAAACACCAACATTTAAAATTGAATCCATACTTAATACATGAGAAAAATTAAAGCATTATAACTATGCCCCTAAAAAAATCAATGTTGCATCAATACTTTTCATAATTAGCATGAAAGTCACCAACATTTAAAAAATGAAAGAGTTCATACTTAGTACATGAGAAAAATTAAAGTGTTGAAATTATGCTTCTCCAAATAAAAGGTTGATGATGCACAACATTTTTCAAAATTAACATGAAAATCATGATTTTATGTGACATTTAAAAAAAACTAGAACTTTGTACATTTCTCGTTAAGTTGGTAACTTTGTTTGTTTAAAATTTTTAATCTAAAAATAAGCTAATATAGGAGGAGAAGTCTTCTCCCTCTTTGAGGGAAGTCATGGGGAGGGAAATAATTATGTAGAAGCCTACCATCACAAAATTCTAATCAAAATAAGCATGTCCCTATTACCAATTTCTCCTATATTTCACAATATTTTGGGATGCTTCTATTCTTGCCAAGGTTAGGGATTCCCACTTACTAAATCTTCTTCTTTTTTTTGACATAATTTATTTCAAAACGTAGTTTACATAAATTTAAATAAAATGGTCATATTATTTTTATATAATTTCATAATTAAAAAGTATTGTATGGAAGCATATTCCTTGTAATTCAAATGGATCATATGTTTTTAGAAAAAATGAAAATTAATATATGACGTAGAAATAGGGATAAGGACTTGCATAAACTTTTGGTGGGTAGTAACCACTACTAAGTTGACACATTTACACTTTTATTCCTACATGTTAAATCATTGAAGAATGATAATTTTTTGGTGGGTAGTAACCACTACTAAGTTGGCACATTTACATTTTTACTCCTACATGTTAAAGCATTCAAGAAAACATAAAAAATGGTAGGTAGTAACTCACTAGATACTTTCAAGGATTTAAATTATGAAGTTTAACAATGAAAAATCATTGCTCAAATATTTAAAAATAGTGGCATTAATATTGCAACTACATCAATAAATTATGGAAAAAGAAATTGAGGCAGTTATTCAATCAAATGTTTGAAAAATTATATTGAAAAACAAATATTTGATTTTCAAAGTTAAACATTATAACTTGGATTAGTCAATAATGAACTGATAGTGGTCAACACGCAAATTGATTCCTATAGTCCTCTCGTAAGAGGGACTAATAACATAGTCTTAATGAGTTAAACTTACAACTTGAGAAAATTCATGTTTTCAGTTATGAACTTCTATATTGTATGACATGTTTGAAAACCATGATACTATTGTTACATTATAAATTTATCCAGATAAATCAATAATTTTTCATTATTTTATATAGGCACATATATTTCTCTATCCATTAAGTCCATGGAATATGAATGGATCAATAAGAAGCATGCAATGTAAATACTATTGTTCCAAAAATATGAAGGGAATATATTGTCATATAAATTTTTTATAAGCATGCAATGTAAATAGTGTTGTTTCAAAAATATTAAGGTAATGTATTGTTATATCTAATTTTTATTGAATGTTATGTAAGTTTAAATATAGTGAACCATTGGTTAAAAAGACATAAGATAAAGTCATTTTAAATTTAAATTTAAATAAAACATTTTTTTAATGTAATGCACTTATTTAAAATTGTATAATATTGATTTGATTTGAAGAGTTGAATCAATGACTTTGGCTATTTAAGTAAAAATTAAATGAATAAACATTTTATATTTATATTAAAATAAAATAGATTGTTTTTAATAAAGATAATAATTTTATTAAAATGAAAATAATATTGGAAGTTCCTTACTAATTTATTGACATTGTAAATTTTTTTGAATCATTATTAAAAAAATATATTGTTTATTTATCTAATAATATAAATGTTATTATGAAAATAAAACAATAAGGTTAGTATGAAAATAAAACAATTATTAAAAATAAGTTGTACAGTGAATCTTTTGGATGCTTCTTCTTTCCAAGAATCCCTTCCCCTAACCACAATGGAATCCGCCAGAAGATTCAGGGAACCCTTCCCCTAACCACAACAGAATCAACCAAAAGATTCAGGGAACCCTTCACGTTGACTCATGTTTCTTGTGGATAATATTGGGAAATATTTAATTGGAAATTTGTGGCAATTAGCACAATAGTTAAATATTAAAATGTTAGGAGATTTAGGGAGTGAGGTATTGGAAATTTGTGATAGTTAAATATTAAAATGTTAGGAGATTTAAGGAATGATGTATATTTTCTTTTTATTATTTTGAATTCGGTTTATAGTTATGTTCATAATTTTTTCACACTAGTCAACATGTTCCGAAGAGTGCTCCTAACCTTGAATTTTGGATATCCCTTGTGGGAATTTTAGTCTTGATTTTAAGTTATTTATTTGTCTATCTTCACAGTTTTTTAGATTCTGAAATTCTTGTGCATTTGTCTTATCCCTCATCTCCAGGGTATTTATTGTGTTCTTAGAGGATAATAGACCATTTTTATGACTATTGTGGTGCCTCCCAAGGTAAGATTTGGAGCATATATGTTGTAGATTTAGGTAAGTTTATGCGGGGACATCATTTAAATTTCTCTATTTGTCTTGTTTACTTCTAGAAAGTTTAGGTTAAGTGGTGACTTGTGTGTAATAGATGGTCGTGTTGTTGAGTGGAGCTCGATATCATCCAAAGGGGATCGAGAGCTACCTGTTGAAGTGAATTGAGTTTGTTTTTGAGTGAAATCAATTCTTAAACAAGAAGGTTGTGGAGAAGCAAGTCCCTATCTTGGGCAGGGTAGCAAATAGCTTAGTGTTTTTGTGAAGGCCATTGCAAGTGGCAGGGTAGAAAATAGCTTAGTGTTTTTGTGAAGGTCATTGCAGGGTAGAAAATAGCTTAGTGTTTCTGTGAAGGCCATTGAAAACTGAATGACATTGAATCTGTTTTCTAAAGCCCATTGTAGATTAGAACTAAGCCTGATCTAGCGAATTTACTAATGTATATGTTAGCACTATGGTAACCAACCAATGTTATTAAGCTAGCTAACCACATTCACATCTATAAAGTATTGTTACGACCGCTACGAACCACTGCTAATAGACTGGTGCACTAACCTAGATCACAACTAACACAAACGATTTTTACGGAAACAGATTGATATTCCATGAAATGTATAGTTATATGGTTTAGTAGTGGAATCTATTAGTCGAAACATGTTTGGGGAATAATGCTTTTAATAGCATTTGAAGAGAATCCTGTACATGCATACGAGGGGCGATAACTTCCAATTCGTTCAAGCTTCTCGAGCTACTCCTTCTCGAACATTAGCTTGAAGTGGCACCAACCCAAGTTTCAAGAAGAAATGCAATTTTTAGTTAACATTAGCGATTAGTTAACATTATGCTAAAATTAATTGTGTGTTGTATGGGATCATGTTTTATACACTGAAAATATCAATCGAATCAACAAGGTGGCGTGAACTTTTTTTCTTGGTATATTTTCATTTTCTACTGCATATCACATTTTTGTATGATTTGTTTAAGATTTTCTTTGATCTTTTTGGGTTTAGATGTCAAGTGTGGAAGAAGAAACCACATTCTATAGGGAATGGCCAGTGTGATGTATATATTACAAAAATGTCAAGGTGAATTACATAATCTGAATAGTAACAATAATAATTAAATATATGTAATATAACAATATATGTAGATCTTTTTACCGTTATAAAATTATCACTTTATAACATGCACTGAGTGGCTCTGTTTGTAATTATCAGTTTCTAACATTCACTGAGTGGCTCTTTTTGTTCGCCACATGCCTAAACTAACATAACATCATCCATGCATGTTGGCCAAGTCATTTGAGCATCTGCTATTAGACCTGAAAAATGACATCCTCCATGCATGTTCGCCAACACCTGCCCCATACACCTACTAGAGAAAGAGGAAATCGTAGCACTGTTGTGTGGGATTGTCATGTCCTCTCTGCCAGGTGCTTATGGTGGTCTTAGGGACCATGTTCCATCCATGGTATGCTCTATTGTTTCCATTATTACGTAGGTGGTTTACTTTTCTAAAAAAATATCAAAATCTAGGGTAAGCTCTATTTCTACACTTATTATGTAGGTGGTTTACTTTTATAAAAAATTATCAGAATATTGTTGTAGTTACTCATAATAAATTATCAGAATGGACCATGTATTGGATGGTGTATTTTGAAATACTAAGGGGATTTCATGTTGCTGTAGGAGGAGCTTTCCCAAAATTTGCAAGAATATTTCTCATAATTTGTAGGAGTATGTTTCAACAGTTCACGGGGTGCAGAAGTTGATGGGTTTATCAATTGATTGTGGATTGCAGAGAATTAATTCCCAGGGTGTGACGGGCTTGTCTTTGGGCACCAACAGTAGATCGAGATCTATCGGCCGAATGAGCCAAGGAAATATTACATAAAGCTTATAGATACAATGGCTAATCCTCTTGGGTCGCTACCAATGTATGAATGCGATCGAAGAACAAAAATCCATTCAGTTATACCTTAACTCAAGTTCCCTCAAGGCTAGAGACCTACAACACTTCAAGCAAGGTCGGTTAAACTAATGGATGGATGCTCCAGTTAGGAAGATAGTTTTAGGGAAGCTTTTTCGAAAGCATGCTCCAATGTGGCTTTGCATCGTCATCATTCAATTTCTTTATTTTCGTGATGGAAGAATCTTATTTAGGCACACTGAACTGATCTTCAGTGTTTGTTTATATACATGGATTGCAAAATATTTTTGAACTGTTGATGAGGAGCTTGTTATATTCTTAGAAAAATGTTCAGATCACATAGGAAAATAATGTCGAAGGTTCATTTCAAGTTTATGCAAGTTCACGCCACTAGGGTAAGTGTTTTAATGTTTGAATTTATTTCTAACAATCTATGGAATTGACAATTTCCTTGTTTTATTTCTTTCCCCTCGTTCATTAGTCGATATTTCCAGTATTAAATTAAATTTCGCTGGAATTAGTTTAAGCAAGTTTTTCTCTAATCGCATTATCCATATATAATAAGCAATGACAACGTATCGATAGGTAAATACATAAGCTAGTACAAGGACAGGAGCATAGGTAGCACCAGTAGCATGCCTATTAGCAACACTAGTATTATCAGAGTAAGATAGAGCATAGGTTGAAGCATATGAGTCCTACAGGAAAAGCGTTTCACATGATATTGAAGTTTCCCGGACTACTAAAACAAAGATAGATAGTAAGTAGCTCCCCAAATCTGAGGAAGTGACCTTGAACAATCAAAATACCAGGTTTTGGTTTAGTTGGGAAATAACTGTTGGAAAATTAATCACAACCACCGCATTAAATGAACTGGCAGTAGCCATACCTCAGTTAATGTTTTGCAGGTTGCTGATTGTGTTTGTAGAGAAGGACAAGTTTTGAGCAGAGTACATAACCCATTCCGCAACAGAGTTAAATAATCAAAGTCAAATAGAATTTAATGGATGGTTAGTAAATGTGTATGGAAAAATATTTAATCCGCAAGTGTTGTTTACTTCACGTAACTTCTGTAATGTTCAGAAAATGATGCCCGCCCATACTATGTATTAAATTTGGTCTGTCCCGAATTAAATTATTAGATATATATGTTGTTTTGATTTTACATGTTAGAGTAAGTAAAAACAGAAATAATGTTTTGTAATGTGGCGGATGTAAGTCTGGAAAAACAAGAAGGGGAGAAAATCATGGAGAAAATTTTGGTGGGCGCGTGAAAACACAAGTTACAAGTTTTACTCTCTGTTACTCTACAACCCTAGTGAATGTAATTCTCAGTAAGAACAGTAGTTTTAATGGTGAAGGATTCGCAACCTCCATATAAATGTGTATGTTGTGTTTATGAATTATAATCTAAATTTTGGTTAGTTGCGATTTAATTGTGAAATTTTTCACATATAATTACTTTGTTTCACCGTGAATAAAATTAGTTGATTTTATTAGCTCCTCTATAGTTGAAACTTTAATCTCTGCCACTCTGTATTGAAAAGAGGATTCACATTATTTGATTTCCGCAACTGTATGGTTTGGATTAAGTGATTTCCGTAACTCTGTGTAAACTTCTGTAACTGTGTTGTTTTGACTAAAGTCATTTCTGCAACTCTGTGTGAACTTCGTGTGTTGAGGGAAAAGAATTCCCCCTGTTCCTTTTAAATTTTTCAACATGGTATCAAAGCGAGTTTAAAAATCAAGTGTTTTTATTGAAGGTTTCAAAATTGTTTTGAGGAGCATATTTCCAGCAATGAGAAAGTTTTCATGCAGTGAGAAAAATTTTACATAGTAAGAAAGTTTTTTTTACACGGTGAAAATGGTAGCAACAAGTACAAGCGTGAATAATCCTTAAATACCACAGTTTAATGGAAACAATTATGACTATTGGGCTATAATAATGAAGGCTTTGTTTTCTTCACAAGACATTTGGGAACTAGTGGAGAATGGATTCCAAGAACCAGCAGATGCAGCAACATACAATGCTTTGAAACAAGCAAAAGGATATTTTTTGAGGGAAAATAAGAAGAAGGACTCCAAACCCCTCTTCTACATCTTTCAAGCAGTTCATGAAAGTATCTTCCCAAGAGTTGCAGCAAAAACAAAGTCCAAGAAAGCGTGGGATACCCTCCAGACAACCTACCAAGGCATGGAAAAGTTGAAGACAAAAAAATTACAAATGCTGAGAAGAGATTGAGACAATCTGTATGAAAGAGTCTGAGAATGTAGACTCATTTTTTAGACATGTAATTGGGTTGGTTACCCAAATCAAGTCTCATGGTGAGACACCTGAGGAAAGGAGAATTTTTGAGAAAATTCCTAGAAGTCTGCCAGCAAGGTTTGATGCCATAGTTGTGGCAATAGAAGAGACACTGGATCTCTCACAATTTTCAGTGGATGAGATTCATGCATCACTGATGTCTCATGAGCATAGTTTGAACAAAGAAACAAACTCATCATTGGAGCATGCATTCAAGACACAAGTTTCATTTGGTCAAGGTAGAGGTCGAGGAAGATCAAATTACAGAGGAAGAGGAAGAAGCCCACACAGAGGTGGAAGAAGCAGCCCTTCAAGCTCAAGTGGAAGGGGTAGCAATCAAAATACAATTCAAGGCCCAAGACAAAATCAAGCACAAGGTCGGAGGTATGATAAATCTCAAGTTCAATGTCATTATTGTAAGAAGTATTGTCATTATGAAAATGAATGTAGAAAGAAGCAATATGAAAAAAGTAGCAAATAAAGTGAAAGTTTCATAAAGGAAAATCAGAACCATGATAGCATGTTTTTAGCTTGTAATGTAGCACAAGAAAAACAAGGAGATGTGTGGTTCTTAGATTCAGGGTGTAGCAACCACATGAATTGAAAAATTGAAATGTTTTCCAATCTAGATGAAAGTGTAAAATCTGAAGTGACATTGGGGACTGATAGCAAAGTCTCTTTCATTGGAAAAGGAAAAGTTGACATTCTTACCAAGAAGGGAGAGAAGAATTATATTTCAGATGTTTACTTTGTTCCTAGTTTGAAACGCAACCTCATAAGCATTGGATAGCTCATGCAAAATGGCTATAATGTGTTTTTCAAGAATGATGTGTGCACAATCTTGGATAAGCGTCCAATTAGACAGCTGATTGCAAAGGTTCATATGAAAAACAATAGAATGTTTCCGCTCAAGCTAAGATCAGATTTGAAGGAAGAATATGTTGTAGCAGCTGTCACACAAGAAAACTTTCAAGAAGAGATTAAATAAGAAAATTGGTTATGGCATTTGAGATTTGGTCATCTCAACTTTGGAGGTTTGAATTTTTTGCATAGGAAAGGTATGGTGAAGGGATTTCCACTCATAGAAAAATCAGACAACCTATGTGAAGGATGCATCTTGGGAAAACAACACAGAGAATCATTTCCAGCAGGAAATTCTACAAGGGCAAAAGCACCTTTAGAGATTGTCCACTCATATTTATGTGGACCAATGCAAACACCATCAATTGGTGGCAACCACTATATTTTGACAGTCATAGATGACTACACAAGGAAGACATGGGTCTATTTCCTAAAACAGAAAAGTGAAGTGTTTGACTGCTTATGCCACTACAAAGCTCTTATTGAGAAGCAAAATGGACACTACATCAAAGTGTTGAGGACTGACAGAGGTGTCGAATATATCTCAAGTGACTTCCTATGTTTTTGCAGGGAGCACGACATCCACAAGAAGTTTACAACAAGGTATAAACCTCAGCAAAATGGTGTCGAAGAAAAAAAGAATAGGACCATTATGGAGATGGCAAGGAGTATTTTAAAGGCAACATATATTGGGATGAAGCTGTCGTTTGTGCAACATATATCATTAATAGGTGTCTAACCAAAAGTGTAATGAACATTGTTCCTGAAGAGGCATGGAGTGGAAGAAAACAATATGTCACTCACATGAGAGTGTTTGGATGTGTGGTGTATGCACATGTCTCGGATGAGTTGAGGAAGAAGTTGGACAGCAAGGGGGAGAAATGTATATTTGTTGGATACGGTGATGAATCCAAGGCACACAAGCTCTACAATCCATCAATCAAGAAGGTAATAATCAGAAGAGATGTTCAGTTCATAGAAGAGGAAGCATGGGATGGAATTTTAGAGAAGACAGTAAATTTGAAGACATGTATTTCACATGAAGACAAAGAGGAACTGACTGCAACAATTAATTCCTCAACGGAGACTCCTCCTCGACCTACACAAGCTCAACAAAGCAGTCAACATATGACACCACAAAAAAATAATAGGATAGTGTTGTGCAACCAAGCAAGTGCTTCTCCAAGCACACCACAAAGATCCACAACTCCATCTACTTCAAGCGCAACACCAAGCCCATCTTCAGCAAGCATAAGAGGACACAAATTCGGAAATTTAAGTGAAATATATCAACAAGATGAAGTTGATAGCAGCGTTGGTATAAATTCATTATTTGCAATATTTTTTCATGTAGATGACCCAATACACTTTGAAGATGTAGTCAAAGAAGAGAAATGGGTTGTGGTAAGGAATGAAGAGATAGGAGCAATATAAAAGAATGACACATGGGAGTTAGTGGACCTTCCGTAAGGAAAAGAAGTCATTGGAGTGAAGTGGGTCTATAAGACCAAGAGAAACATTAAAGGCAATATTGAAAGGCATAAATAAAGGCTAGTTGTCAAAGGATACAAGAAGAATCATGGAAGAGACTATGTGGAAACATTTGCGCCTGTCACAAGGATGGAGACAGTGCGTACAATGTTTTCAATTGTAGCGAAACATAAATGGAAAGTGTATCAAATGGACGTAAAGTCAAGGTTCTTGAATGGAGTGTTGAAAGAGGAGGTGTACGTTGCGCAACCTCCTGGTTATGAGGTAGAAGGCCAAGAAGACAAGGTGTGTGGGTTGTGGAAAGCTCTTTATGGGTTTAATCAAGCACCGCGTGCATGGTATAGCAGGATAGATGCTTACTTGATGGAAAATGGGTTCAACAAGTGTGATGGTGAACCTACTCTCTGCATCAAAAAAAGTGACGGTAAGCTCCTTATTGTCATTTTTTATGTAGATGATTTAATTTTTACAGGCAATGATGATTTCCTCATCGTTGATTTCAAATAATTCATGAAAAGTGAATTTTAAATGACCGACTTGGGGTTGTTAAGATATTTTTTGGGCATAGAAGTGAAACAAACAGAAAATGGAATTTTTATTTCTTAAGCAAAGTATGTTGCAAAAATTTTAGAGAGGTTTAATATGCAGAACAACAAGCCATCACCAAATCCAACCGTCATGGGGTTGAAGTTGATCAAGGAATATTGCAGCGGCAATGTCAATCTAACATTATACAAAATTATGGTGGGCAGCCTAATGTATTTGACCGTAACTAGGCCTGACATAATGTATGCAGTTATTTTGGTGTCGAGGTTCATGGAGACACCCAAGGAGACACATTGGAAAGAAACAAAAATAATTTTAAAGTATGTCAATGGGACAAAGGAGTATGACATTTTGTACTCCGCAACTGATGATTTTAGGTTGGTTGGTTATACTGACAGTGATTCGGTAGGAAGTGTTGATGACAGAAAGAGCACGTCAGGATATGTTCTTCATTTGGGTTCGTGAGCCATTTCATGGGCTTCCAAGAACCAGCTGATAATATCATTGTCAACAATGGGAGCTAAGTCTGTCACCGCAACAGTAGTAGCATGTCAAGCAGTTTGGATGAGAAGGATGTTGCCGGATTTATGTCATGAACAAGATGGAGCAACCACAATTTTCTGTGATAACAGTTCAGCAATTGCACTATCAAAGAATTATGTCTTTCACAAGAGGACAAAGCACATTGATGTGAAATATCATTTCATAAGATAATTGGGTCACAACAGTGAGATTGTGTAGTAGCATTGCAAGTCATAGGAAAAATTTGTAGACACCTTCACAAAGCCATTGGCACGTGAAAATTTTGTTTATCTCAGAGATTTTTTGGGAATGGTCAATGGCGGCAGTTGTGATTAAGGGGGAGCGTTGGAAAATTAATCACAACCACCACATTAAATGAACTAGCAGCAAACATACCTCAGTTAATGTTTTGCAAGTTGTGGATTGTGTTTGCAGAGAAGGACAAGTTTTGAGCAGAGTACATAACCCATTCCAGAATAGAGTTAAATAATCAAATTCAAATAGAATTTAATGCATGGTTAATAAATGTGTATGGGGAAATATTTAATTCGCAAGTGTTTTGTACTTCACGTAACTTCTGTAATGTTCAGAAAATGATGTCTGCCCATACTATGTATTAAATTTGGTCTGTCACGAATTAAATATCTTAGATATATATGTTGTTTTGATTGTACATGTTAGAGTAAGAAAAAATGGAAAGAGTGTTGTGTAATGTGGCAGATGTAAGTTTGGAAAGATAAGAAGGGGAGAAAATCGTGGAGAAAATTTTGGTGGGCGGGTGAAAACACAAGTTACAGGTTTTACTATGTGTTACTCCGCAACCCTGGTGAATGTATTTCTCAGTAAGAACAGTAGTTTTACTGGTGAAGGAGCTGCAGGCTCCATATGAATGTGTATGTTGTGTTTATGAATTATAATCTAAAGTTTGGTTAGTTGCGATTTAATTGTGAAAATTTTCACGTATAGTTCTTACCACAACACTCTATTTTACTCTATTTCACCGTGAGTAAAATTATTTGATTTTATTAGCTCCTCTCTAGTTTCGATTTTAATCTCCGCCACTCTATATTGAAAATATGATTCACATTATTTGATTTCCACAAATGTATGGTCTGGATTAAGTGTTTTCCGCAACTCTGTGTAAACTTCTGTAACTGTGTTGTTTTGACTAAAGTCATTTCCACAACTCTGTGTGAACTCTGTGTGTTGAGGGAAAATAATTTCCCCCCGTCCTTTAAATTTTTTAACAATAACCTCGCCTTTACCCGAAGAGTTGCGACGTTCCACCTCTGTATTACAGGGGAATAAAAGTTACAGAAGTCGGTTTGTATGTGCCTGATTTCAGCAATTCTTCGCGTTTATTTTTCAATTTTGACTGTTCCAAAGGAATTATGACTGTTCCAGCTTCTCCGGGTCCAATCAACCATCAATGAACTTCACCCAACGGGATAAGAAACATCAACATTCTACATGCAGCAGTGTGGAGGGACGTAGAACAGAGACGTCAAGTGAAGGTTGATGTGTTAAAGTATAGTTATGGGAAAGACAAAAACTGATTTTAGTAAAGTAGGTCACAACAAAGCAAATTGTGCTACCATAAGTGCATGATGGATTTCATCTGGGAAATGGAGGAATAAAATATAACCCTAATTGTATGAGGAATAAAAACTAACCCTAATTGTAGGCACCACACAACACCATTACATGCACACAACCATGTGGTGTGGAGTGCCATGTGGCATACCGACAAAGAAATAATATAGAAACGAACACAAAAAAACCAAAAATTTAATTTATATTGACTAATTCTAGCATTATTTTTTATTTCAAAAATACTAATGAAGCAAACCCATTGATTCCATAAAAATTATGAAAAAAATAGCCTCATATAGCCTCTTCGCCTAGGGAAGAGGCTAATAAGATGAGAAAACATATAATTGGTCTATCAAATCATTACATCATTTTATAGGTTGAGTAAACGGTATTTTATGATATTTTATGAAACGCGAAAAAAACTATAGGTTAGTTCGAACACTGACTAATGCTAGTAAGTAAAACTCATTACTAATAGTCCCATGCCGTAGGCAGGGACTAATAATAGGGTTGAGTATGAATGTAATAATGGATTTGTGCCAAATAATACTCTCAGATTTTTGGAGAGTTATCTCCTAAAACCTATTTCATAAAATAGTTTTGAGGCTATCATATCCTATTAGTTTGGATTTGAGTTGAATTTTCATGTATTTAGATACATATTTGTAAACGAGATTAGGGAGTTGATGGAATGCAGAATCAAAGGACTTATTCTTTGGATATTTTCTTGGAAAATCATGTCTTCTATCTAACAAACCACTTTTACTACACAATAATACTTATGTGTAGAATTGAAGTTGTCGTAATGATATTTACTTAACATTCGTGAAGGGAAGTTGACTTGAATTAATTCCTAGATTGCTGGAGTGAGTCACAAGTTGCATTGTGAACACAATTTACAGGCATTCTCCGGCAAGCTTATGAGAATGCATAGGCAAAAGGAAAGCAAAGTAATATATTTTTTCCAAGTCATGATTTCTTGTGATTTGATTCAATTACATTGAAACCA
>CM076576.1:792412217-792662147 GCA_034641835.2 Pinus albicaulis | reverse complement strand
AGTTATGGCGTTGAATTCTCTGTGTTAAGTTGCAAGTTGTTAATTTAAAACCTGATGCTAAATCTTTCTTTTTTAAGATTTGTATTTGGAAATTCTAGTATAAAGGAGCGTTCAAAATTTGATTTGGATCAATGTATGGATGTAAACAATGGTTGTGATTTGCTTGGGAATATTGAAAATTTGTTTGATTTTCAATCTAATATCAACCATTGGTTGGATAAATGATATGGATGGAGAGAGAGTTGAGTAGTCAACTCTTATTTCTTTTCCAAGGGTTGAAACTATTTCATATAGATTTGGAGAGAGATCCAAGAAGAATATTTTTGTGATGCAACCTATGTACATCCACAACAAATCAGATTGTTATATTTGTAATTGTGTCATATTGGTGGTTTAATTATAGATGGTAAGATTCCTTTTGGCTTGGAAATAACAGTAAATATTCTTTCTTGAACTTGAGTTTTTCCAAGTGGTTCTTAATCTCCTTTGAATGTTGCTTCAACTGGTATCAGAGTGGTAAGCTCTTTGGAAGAGGAAAATAGAGCTTGATTTTAAAAAATTGTAATATATCCCTGTAACTGATTTGTTTGTCAAAGGATGGAATTAGAGTTGGAAGAGGTGGAGGTCAAGGAAGAGGTCGATCAATTGTGAATGAAAAGTTGAGGGAAGAGGTGAGAACTCTTAGTCAAAGGATGGAAGCCATGGAGGCTACCAAAAATCATGATCATGCAAGTGATACTAATGTGGAGGAATAACTTCCAGAGGAGACAGTGGAGAAACCCCAGAGGTCAAGTTTCTAAAGTAAATTTTTGGTCCAGGTTCAAGTTCAAAGGCAGAAGTACCAACATAAAGTAGAAGTTTGGATCTAGAATAATTGGTGGACTAGATAAATGTTTTGAATGAGAATTTTGAATATGCATAGATATCAGAAGACGATCAAGTCAAGTTTGTTGTTACAAAGTTGAGAGGACATGCGGCTCTATGGTGGGATGGATTGCAAGAAGAGAGGGCCTTGAAGAACAAAGAAAATATCAAGAGATGGAGTCGAATGAATGTTAAATTAAAAGGTAAATTCCTTCCCAAAAATTATAAATTGATTTTATTTAAGAAGATGCAGAATCTTAAGCAAAAGATGATGATTGTTAGGGAGTATATGGATGAATTTTACAAAGTAAATATTAGATCAGGACACATAGAGGATACACCTGAGAAAGTTGTAGGTATATCAATGGTCTTAGGGATGATATTTAGGATGAATTAAGTCTAATTCAATTTATATCTATTGAGGAAGCATACCAGGTTGCACTGAAAGTTGAAGAGAAGTTGATGAGGAAGTAAAGTCAAAGAACAAGAGTAAGGAGTGTTCGAGGAAAAGAACATCAACAGAAAAGAGAAGTTGGTAGTTCAAGCCAACAACCACAACCAAATAGAACTAATTATGCCAGAGGAAGAAGGCCTTCTCCAAGAGGAAGAGGCAGAGGAAAACATAAACAAATAATATGTTAAACATGTGGTCAATTGGGCCATATGCCATGGGACTGTAAAGAGAATGTTGCAAGACAAAGAGGGTTACAAATAGTACAAACTGAAGCTGAACCTCCAAATACATAAGAATAATAATGTGTTAATGCTCCAGAAGAATGAGAAGCCTCAATGATGAAGGCAGTGTTGCTAAAGACAAATACAGATGCATGTGAATCAGTTCAAAGTAGGAATTTTTTCAAAACAACATGTAAAGAAAAGGGTAAGTGTTGCAAGTTGATTATTGATAATGGTAGTATTGGTAACTTAGTTTCTAAAGAAATGGTAGGGAAACTGAAGTTGTAAAGAGTATCACATCATGCACCATACAAAGTCTCATGGTTGTAGAAAAGTAATCAAATGTTGGTGAATGAACATTGCCAAGTGGAGTTTCAAATTGGTAAGCATAGGGAATAGGTGCTTTTTGATATTATAGAAATGGATGTTCGTCATGTTTTGCTAGGAATACTGTGGCAGTATGATAGGAAGGTGAACTATGATGGCAGAAATAACACCTATACCCTTGAAAAGGATGATAAGAAGCATGTGTTATTTCCTATGAGAGATGAAGGAACCAAGAAGAAATTTGAATCAAGTATATTGCTAATGGGTGGAAAGAAAACAATGGCCAAAGACATAGAGAATGTGAAGCAGGGAAAATAAGACCATATAGAGGTTGTAACCATAGACTTGAAGGTAATTGATGCGAATTCAATTAATTTTGAGAATGAGATAACTGATAAAAAATTTAATGATTGGATGCCAATGGGAGGTGAAAACCAACCAATACCTTATGTAGTAGAGATGGTTATCATGGAGGAAATGTTTATTAACGAGAAATAGAACATTGTATTGAAGAAAAACGAAGAAGGGGGACTTGAGGAAGGTATTGAAGATGGTGAAGTGATTGAAAGTTATGAACAAGAAGCAAGCAAGAGAAATCAACACTTGAATATTTCCACAAATGTCTTACATTTCGGGAAGATTTCTACAAATTTGTATTTATTTCTTATTCTTGTAATGGGTAAAAGGATCTATCTAGCTAGAAAATAATAGTTCCTACAAGATCCTGTGAGATCAAGTCACATAATATGGAAAAGAAATTCATAGGAAAAACTACCAAGTATATCTTTGTTGACTTTTGTAGCATCATAAAGTTCTCTAAGCCCCAAATTTGGTGGAGAGGCTTAGACACGGGTATTCCAAAGAACCCAAAAACCGTTTGTGAAAATTCCACTCGGTTAATTTTTTATTAAAATAATTAATTATTTTAATGGAGACCCTAAGTCTAAACTTAGGGAAATTAAATAATTAAAGGACATTAATAAAGTAGAGTGAGAATAATCTAGAAAGTCAAAGATCAAGTCTAATATAATCTTAGTCGTTGATTAGATATCTAATCTTGATCGTTGATTTCTCAATGAGAAGACTATAAAGGAAGGCTTGAGGGTCAATTGGAAAGACACACAGAGTGAATCTTGAGATGAAATTCTTATGACCGAGCAGTGCTCAGACAAAGATCAGATCTAAGTGATTCAGTGCAGTGAGGGCCAGAGTAGATTCTGGAGAGAAATATTTCTCAGTCATAGAATCATCAGCAAAGAGAGGCAGGAAGACATCCAACAGAGCTATTGCAGAGCCTATCAGGGTGACACAAAGCCAGTTAGGGTTGCACAGAGGTTCAAAGGGTTTCTGAGATTTAGCTGTCGGATCAGATCCAGAAGTCGGGAGCCAGGGTGTGAGACCGTGAGGCTCATATCAATGATTTTGGGAGTCAGATCGATCTATTTCTGGGGTGACGCAATGCCTAGAGGAGGTGACGCAGGGCCTACACAGTCACTATGTAGAGACCTCCAAAGGCAGCTTTTCGAGTGACCGGATCAGTCGAATTTTCCACTGATTGTGTGAGGTAAAACTAACAATTTCTTTCTCCCAGTATTTCTCTCTGTAACTAAATAAACCTTGAGGTAATCAGAGATGTATTCAGGATTTTCTACTGCTTAATAATATAAACCCTCATATCTATTGCACCGATTTTCCCGCATTACGTTTTTCCAGGGACTTGTGTCCAAAAATAATTGTGTCCTATGTATGATTGATTTCTTGCTCAGTTTCCTTGTCTCATAATCATATTTTATTCAGTGTAGGTTGTTTTAGTAGTTACTTCAATAATTTAAATATGAAATAATTTTGTAAAATTAATTTACATAATAAGAGAAGTACACTCAGTTGTTCAAGTAGGATTCCTTAGATTGTCAGATCTAGGAATTTTCACATGGTATAATGTCATTTAATGTGAAACAAGAAGAGAAGATTTGAATCTGAAGTTGAAGTTTGAATTGTTGCAGCAGTAGCAGATCAAATCCCCAAAGGGATTGCACAGATCTAGCCAGGAGGGCTGAAGTTTCGAGGTTGTCTCTCTCTGAGAGAGTCGACAGAGAGGTAGGACTTCTGGCTCAATATTTTTCTAAGGTAGAGGGAGCTACACAGAGCCTTCACGCAGAGCCAAAGAGACGCAATTTTTCTGCAGGTGGTTGCCAGATATAGAAGCATCAAAAGAAAGAGAAGAGCACATAGTGGGGAATTTTATCTCTCAAGAGATTCCTAGCTGGGGAATTTCAGTTCTTCAAGATCTGAGCAATAGATACAAGTAACATATCTACGAACTCCACAAGGAGTGTGTAAGCATGTCCAGTGATGCACAAATGGGGGAGAAGAAGAGTATTTTCGACATATTTGACGATTATGAAAGCTCATGGGACTCGAGATCTAGACCGGTTGGAGGGAGCCTCCAAATACTAGATCGATGAAGATGAGTTTGCAATGAGTGCCCATGCATCTCCAGGAGAGAAGTGGGGCGACATAGAACTGTAGTTCTCCTGGAAATTTAGTTGGGCAGGATCCTTGAGGAGCCCACCTCATGGATTAGTACCTTGCTAGGGGAGCCCAAAATCAGCAGTAGCGGGATGGAGGAATTTCAGTGATAGTCGAGGAGTTATGGAGATGACAGTGCAGTGGGTAGCAACACTTATTTTTGGAGCAGCGCAGAGCAGAGCAACAACAACACAGTAGTAGCAGCACAATGCACAGGAGTGCAATGCAGTGCAGATAAATGATGTGCAATGCAGAGTAGCAGCAACACAATGCATCAAAGGGAGAACGCAATAGTTACCAGTAGTCAAAGTCTTCAGCACCAAGGTGCATCCACTGAACACTTGTTCAGTTATGGGTGATTTCAAATGTTTCTCTCAGCAGCTAAGTTGCAGTGTTAGCAGCATAGTTGATGCATCACTTGAGAGGTAGCTATAGTATGGATGCAGCAATGGAAATGGAAGTGTCATGGGCAGCAGTACAGTGGCAGCACCAGCGTAGTGGTTGATGGACTTCAGCAGTGTAGAGGATGCTTCAGAGACATAGCAGTATGCAACATGCATATTGTTAGAGCACTTTCCTCACTAATAGGGAGTGTTGATTTTTGTAGAATCATAAAGTTTTCTAAGCCCCAAATTTTGTGGAGAGGCTTAGACACGGGTATTCCAAATAACCCAGAAACCGTTTGTGAAAATTCCACTCAGTTAATGTTTTATTAAAATAATTTATTATTTTAATGGAGACCATAATTCTAAACTTAGGAAAATTAAATAATTAAAGGACATTAATAAAATAGAGTGAGAATAATCTAGAAAAGGAAGATATCTAGTCTAATATAATCTTAGTCATTGATTAGATATCTGATCAGGAGCTCAAGACCAAGCCGTGGAAAAAGGCTCAAAATTTAAAGTGCTCAAAATCACTTGGAACTTGAGCGACCTGATAGGCCTCAGCGATACGATCCTAACGCCGTGAACGACACTCAAATCTAACACTGTATGTGAAAGTTATGCAGCTTTGAAGTTTTCAGTAAACTGCAAAAAGACTAGTTTGACCAGGTTTGACTTTCAATTTGAAAAATTAAAAAAATATTCCAAGGAATATTCTTGGAATATTCCTTTGAATATTACCTAGAATATTCCTCATAATATTTCTAATGGGCCAATCAGATTGCGACAAGTGGCACTAAGCGGTTGGTTTAAGATTTCACTTGGATTTTTGGTGGCCAATCAAAAGCTGCCACATGGCAGGCCCGGAGGCCTGGAATATTCAGAGGAATATTCCTTATGGCCAATCGGATTGCAAAAAGTGGCACTTAGTGGTTGGTTTAAGATTTGACTTGGGTTTTTGGCGGCCAATCAGAGGCCGCCACGTGGCCCCAGGGCACAGTTGAATGGCATGTTATAAAAATTTTGCAAGTTCTGTGGATTGAACCGCCGACCTCTTGGCAAAGAGCGCCATGACTTACTATTGGGCCACAAGGTTGGTTCTTATTATGTTAAGGATCATAAATGATATTTATTTTTTAACATGGTTTCGGGCGGAGGAAAAAGGGGCTAGCCGGCATATATGTTAACAGGTCCATACGACCCAGCGTCGAAACCGGGGCCTTATTACAACCACCAACAGTTAATTCTAAAACGCAATTCTCGCATGTGAACACAGCTTTCACTAATAGTTAAGTTTAATGCTACCACTAATTTAGCGCCAGTTCCCTCAGATTCAGCGGTAGTGCCAAACTTGGCGCTGCTAACTGCAGTCTCTCCACATTAGTGGAGCTTGTTTAGGCCAAACTGGACAAAATTTGTTTTGGCCATATCTTTCTCATGGGAGAACCTTTCTGAGCAAAAAGAAATTTTATTTCGGATCTTCTCAGCATTCTAAATCCATTGAGATAGGTTTCAGAGCCATTGGAGCTGATCTTCAGCCTGTTTAGCTTCGGAGAATTTTTTTGAGCCACTAGGGCCATTTTGGGTTTGGAGCTGTGTTGACCTGTGGTTAACAATTTGAGGTGAACCAAAAGTCATTTTCGACTATTTTCAGCATTCCAGAGCCATTGGGACAGGTTACAGAGGTAGTAGAGGTGTTCTACAGCCACTTTAGCTTCAGTGAAGTTTTTTGAGCCATTAGGGCCATTTTGGTAATAGAGCTGTATTGGGTTGTACCTCTCTGTTTGAGGTGATTCAAAGACCATTTTCAGCTATTTTCCACCTTCTGAATCTCATGGAAGGGGTTTCATAACTGTTTGAAGACTTTCAAAGGCCAAAAACCTTTAGGAGAGGTTTCATGGCCACTAGGGCCATTTTGGGGTTTGAGCTGTTTTGAGTTGTACCTTTCTGTTTGAGGTGAAAAAAATATCATTTTCAGCTAATTCCTACCTTTTGAACCTTTTGGAAGAGGTTTCAGACTGTTTTAGGACTTCTACAGGTCGAAAAGCTACAGAGGAGTTCAAAGATCCGTGAGGGCCTTATTGAAGAAATCACTGTTTATGGTAATTGTTGATTGTTTAGTGAATTTGGAAAGGAATTCCTAGCTTTTCCATGTCTTTTGAATCAGTATTTGCATTCAGATTTGTCTATTGAGACACTTTTTAACTTTTATTGGCCTTTGAAGCATTTTAATACAAGAGGACAAGCTCATTTTGGGAGGCTTGATCCAGCAGACGTAGCCCAAGAGAGGTGAACTTCTCATCAAACATCTGTGTCATGTTATGCTGAAGTTATCTTGCTAAAAAAATATGATTTAGTATGTTAAACAGAAAATTAAAATAACTTTCCTTCACACATAAACTCTTATACAACTACCAAAAACACTTTGTTTCCATTGCAAAACATGAATAATAGTTTGCACATATATTTTTATGGAAAACAGATCATGAGTGTTAACTTCTACAAGTTCTAAAGACAGAGTTTGTAAAGGGCTAGGTAGCCTCTGGATCTCATCCTATTTTCAAAGGTGACATATCCAGTAAATGCCCCTGCAGTCAATCTCTAGATTAGTTCTAAGAAGTTGTTTGATTATGCAACAAGACATGGAGAATTTTGCACACTTTTATTTAATGGAAATGGATACCTTGCACACATTTTCAAGTACTTCCATTTTTCATATCAATATCTAATCTCAGTCGTTGATTTCTCAATGATAAGACTATAAAGGAAGGCTTGAGGGTCATTTTTCGGAAAGACACACGGAGTGAATCTTGAGATCAAATTCTTCTGATGGAGCACTGCTCGGACGAAGATTAGATATAAGTGATTCAATGCAGCGAGGGGTAGAGTAGCTTCCAGAGAGAAATATTTTCTCAACTGGAGAATCATCAGTAGAGAGAGGGAGGAAGACATCTAGCAGAGCCAGCGCAGAGCGAGTCAGGGCTACGTAGAGGATCTGAGGGTTTTTGAGATTCAGCTATTGGATAAGATCCAGAAGCTAGGAGTCGAGATGTGAGACTGGGAGGCTCAAATATGTGATTTCGGGAGTCAGGTAAATTTGTTTCTGGGGTGACGCAATGCCTATAGGAGTTGATTCAGGGCCTAGGTAGACATTGTGTAGAGACCTACAGAGGCAACTTTTCTAGTGCTGAATCAGCCAGATTTTCCCGTGATTGTGTGAGGTAAAACTCACAATTTCTTTCTACCAGTATTTCTCTCTGTAAATGAATAACCCTTGAGTTATTCAGAGATGTATTCAAGATTTTCTACAGCTTAATAATAGAAACCCTCATATCTACTATAATGATTTTCTCGCATTGTGTTTTTCTAGGGACTTGTGTCCAAAAATAATTGTGTCCTATGTGTGATTGATTTCTTATCCAGTTTCCTTGTTTCAAAATCATATTTTATTCAGTGTAGGCTTCTTTAGTAGTTACTTCAATAATTCAGATCTGAATTAATTCTGTAAAAGTAATTTACATAATAGGAGAAGTACACATAGTTGTCATAGTAGGATTCCTTAGATTGCCAGATCTAGGAATTTTTACAATCTTGTCAAGCTATGAAGTGGAAGGACAACTGCAATTGAAAAAGGCATGCTATAATAGATGGATAGGAGGAATACTTAAGTGGGGAAACCATCTCGAAAGAAAACTTCTGTATATGTTGCATTGTTATAGGAAAATAAAACGAGACCTAATGAACAAGAGTCGATGAATAGTTTCAAGCCTGGAAGTATGATACAGAGGCATTAGTTAAATTTATTTATTTTGTCTTGTTGACTTCTAGAAAGTCTAGGTTGAGTTTTCAGTTGTGTGTGTAATAAATGGCCTTGTTACCAGGTGGAGCTTGAGATCATCCAGAGGATCAAGAGCTACCTTTCAAAGTGAATTGAGTTTTCTTTTGATTAGGAATCAATTCCTAAATAATAGGCTTGAGTATGAATTTTATAATGGGTTTGTGCCAAATAATACTCTCGGATTATTGGAGAGTTATCTCGTAAAACCTATTTCCTAAAATAATCTCGAGGCTATTGGATCCTATGAGTTTGGATTTGAGTTGAATTTTCATGTATTTAGATACAAATTTGTAAACGATATTAGGGGGTTGATGGAAGGAAGAAACAAAGAACTTATTCTCTATATTTTTTCGTTGAAATTCATATGTTTTCTTTGTGTAGCAATACCTAAGTGTGGAATTGAAGTTGTTGCAATGATAATTACTCATCGTTCATGAAGGGAATTTTATTTAACTTAATTCCTAGATTGATGGAGTGAGTCACAGGCTACATTGTGAATACAATTGTAACCACCCCTCCCACATTTACCCAAATTCATGAGCTTTCTAAGGAAACAAATGAGATGAAGCATTACTATGACATGACCTAAACTCCTAGATTCAGTTAAGGAAGTGAAGCCTACAACGGAAACTTTCTGACCACAACCTGACATCCTACAAGGACTATAGATCACCCAGGAGCTAAAGAAACACCCCAGGTGGTCAATCCCTAAGATAAAACTTTTTTCAGTGACTTATACTCCCAAAAACACCGTTGACATTTATTCCATGCAATTGAAGAAGAATCATCACACTCACAATCCTTTATCCATGTGGTTGTGACCTAAATTGCTCGATTCAGTTCCTGCGGTCTCAAGATCTGAGCCACAATTCCAGGCTAGACTCCAGAACCCTACCTACCTGAGAATTCTCAGAATGATAAATGACATAAGGATGATTCTAAACATATAAAACATTAATAATAACTTGACCTAATAAGGCCTAACCATCACAGTCATTTCGTCAAACACATAGTGAACATGTGAGTTATAGATCATGAATGCATATCTGATCATAGGATTCTAAAAATTATTTGAGAATCACCAAGAAGGTCTAATGCCCTCTCATAATAGCTACAATAAAAAAAAAAATTATTACATGCATTCATCAACCATTCATACATTCATAAAAGCATGTCAAGAGCCATAAGTAATGTACATCACATAACCAGCAAATAACCAACATAGAAACCATGGCAACTCAACCATAATATTGCCAACATAATCACTAAAAATATACATGAATTGAGATAGAATAATATCTCCTATTAACATATGAAAATACCAACCAAGTTAGGGACTTCCACGTACCACCCGACCATATATTGGGTTGAACCTTGAATCTTTCTTTCGTCCAATCACCCTCGTGCCATATTCCAAGAATGAATGTGGGGTATCATGGAATAAACCAAGACCAAACCAAACCAGGGATTCCAGAGGCCAAACCACCTCAAGCCTCAACTATTGCTTCCACCTTACAGTTGTACATCACTAACACCAATGCTCCAGAGCATTTTTCCAACCCTGCTCCATGGACTAGTACCTCAACCCAAGTTGGGCAAGGGCTTCCATAGCATTTTCTCCAACCCACAACCATAAGGAATTATGAGCACCAATTCCTAGGAAAGCCAACAACACCATGGCTATCCAATAAATGGAAAGGAAAGGCTAAAACCACTGTCAATATAGGAAAATCTCCATTCTAATGACAACACATAACCAGAAAATCACATGCATATACCATGCATCCATAAACCAGCAAGGAAATCAAACATGCAAGTTGTTACCTGCAAAGAAATCCATTTGTAGATGTTGATCCTCCTATTCCGTTGCACTTTCCTGCTTAAGATTTTCCTTCTTTCTCCAAATCCAATGTATACCAAAGTGATCAAGAATTCTCCAAGAATGCTCTAAATGTGAAAGAGTATGAGATAATGAGAGAATGGAAGAGAGCTCAACCCAAAAATTTTCAAAAGGCTAGAAACTTATCCTCGGAAGCCTTTTTATCATTGAGGCGCCTATTTTCTTCATTTTTTTCATTGAGGCACTTATTTTATCCATTTAAATTCATTTTTCCTTCAATTTCATTCTCATGCAAATTTGTGTCTCTTCACCTTCCTTTTCTCCTATTTCCATTTATTTCATAAATAAAATTCCAACTATTTCCACATTTCCTTTGCCAATTTCCATAGCCATTAATTAAACACCAGTGATACCCATCACTATGTTTTTCCAACATTCAACTTGGAATACATGTGCCATGACCTTGGTCTTATTTTATTTACATATAATATCAACTAGTGGTTATTACAAACCCCTCCACATTTGGGAAACATCATCCTTAGTGTTTAATGACACTTATAAACCAGAAAAACACATGTTTCCCATGGATATTTATAACACAACTCGATGCAACATTTACATCATATCATACTATTGAGACCATGACCATCATACCATGAACACCATACCACTTATTGGAGCCTTATAAGATATCTTGATGTGGTATTTAGATACATAAGCATATATATAGACATAACCAAAACACAACATCAAACAAATATATCAGTATACAACCGCTCAACTAGTGAATAGATAAGGACACATAGCCTGCATTTCATCAACCATCACCCATGTAGCTTCATCAGACCCAAAGTGTTTCCACTACACTTTAACTTGCTCAATTTCTTGATTATGGAGCATGAGCATATTTCGCTGCAAAATGCACCAAGGTTCCAATTGGATTTCTCCTTCTAGTTCCACTTGTAATACAAACCAATCAATCACATGATCGACATCCTTCATGTATATTTTAAGCAATGAAATATGGAAAACATAATGGAATTTCACTGTCGGATGCATGAAACTTGGTAGGCCACTCATCCAATCCTCTCAAGGATATTGAAAGGCCCGCAATATAGAGGTTCCAACTTGGTACATGATTCAATCCTCAAGGATCTCCTCTTGTGCTTGATGTGCAAGTACACATGCTCCCCAACCTAAAACTCCTTAAATACAATGTGTTGATCTACATAAATCTTATGTATATCCTATGTTGCATTTAGATTCTTCTTGATAACCTACATTTCCTAATCCAACTCTGCCAACATATATGGTCCAATCAAAACCTTTTTCACCGGATCACTCCAACTGAAGGGAATATTATAGATCTACCCATAAAAGTGTCTCAAATGGAATCATCTTCAAATATTCCTGATCCCCGCTATTATACACAAACTCAACCAGTGGAGTATCCTCTTCCCACTTCTTTTGTTGATGCATGACGTACATTCTCAACATGTCCTAAATAATACTGTTAACCCTATCTATTCTTCCACATTTCTATGGATTATAAGCTATACTCAAACCTGCAAACAACTCTTTCCAAAACCTAGAAGTGAACTTGGCATCTATGTATAACACAATATTCTTAGGAACACCATGCAATCTCACTATCTCCATGATGAAAATTTGAGCTATGTCACTAACCGAGTTCATAGACTTAACTACGATGAAATGAGCTACCTTGGTCATCTTGTCAACCACAACCATAATAGAATCATGTTTTCTCAATGTCCTTGGGAAAACTGTAATGGAAATTACATCCCATTTCCACTCTGGAAATAGAATCAGTTGCAATAAACCACCCATATGCTTACACTTTGCTTTTACCTATTGACAATCCAAACATTTTGCAACATACTTAGCCACCTCTTTCATCAAGTTCAGCCAGTGATAGGAATTATTAACCACTATCAATGTATTCTTATATTTTTTGTGACCTAAATCTGGATTAACATGAAATTCCTTCATTAAAAGCTTCTTGAACTCATTGTTGTCGGACACATAAATCTTGTCCCTAAATCTAACCAAACCATCGGTTGTGAGATGATAATCCACATCCTGAGTTAGTTCCTAAGTTAGGATTTAATTATTTATAGTATTTTCCTATAGTTTTAGGAGATAATGACAATTATTGTAAATAGGAGAAGATTCGAGAGTATTTTGGAAGAGTTTGAGATATTTCAGGGTTAGTTAGATCTTATCTAGAGATAAGGGATTAGGTGAGAGATTTTATTGATCATGAGAGATACTATGGGATTTTTTTAAGGATCTAGAGCCTACTTTGGGTTCAGATCCACTTGTATAAATCTAGGTGATCCCATGAGGCATGCAAGTAAGTGACTTAGAGAGAGAATTGAGAGGCCAATTATTAGGCCAATAGTTCTCTTGTAAATATTTTATTTATTAATGAATTATTTCTGGTAGTGTGTGAATTTTCAGTTTTGGAATTGTGTTTATTTTTAATTTGCAGGGCATATGGTATGTGCATAATTTTTGGTATCAAAGGATGCTCAATGGAGTATAAAATGCTTGTTATTTCTATGGTATTTTGTGATTTGTTGATCGTGGAAGAGTGTTTGCTATGGAGTAACCTAGAGGAGCATGGAATGATTATCACAACTACGAATGGAATGCTGTGTAGAGACCTTTGTGAAGGATTATGAGAGAAACTACTATATGGAAATTCTAAATGATGTTGCATAACGTGTGATTGTAGATTCCATGGAGCCGTATGAGTTGTGGACAAAATCAAAACACAAATATTCCAATAAATCTAAGTATGTACACTAAGTCTCAGAACTTCACTTCCAACTTCAATCATTTTTTCAAACTCGAAGGCACATCGAAATAAATCGAAAAACTAATTGGAGCACTCAACTATTGATTTAGGTGTCAAGTAGTTGAAATTAGTTCCCAACACTTAATTGGAATAACTAGTAATTCATTTTAATTCCTATATATTGAGAATCTCCCAACAAATTGGAGAGGAAATTGATGCAAAATCGCCAGATGATGGAGTTGTGAAATATTGAAAATCAGATTGGAAGTGTAGGAGAAAATATCTGGTAGCTTTTGGAAGTTCCGGTAACTTTTCTTTGTTCCAGAAACAGTAAATTATAGAAGCATTTATGTTGCATCATTTGGTAAAGTCTACATGTGAATTGATAATGTGGAGTTGAAGCATTAAATCAAAGCCAATATTGATATTTGTTGTATTTAAAAGGTGTTTTGGCATTGGACTACTCTCTCCACTCTAGTGTTAATCACTTGGTTAATAAATTTATGTATGAGCCTGTATAAGTATTATTTTGTTTCTACAATATCTAATCGGTAATTAGAAATGCCCAGGAATTATTTTACATATATGGGTGGAGAGAAATCATATTATTAGTTGTTGCACATGGTTTTTAGTGGGTGATATATGGTTTCATAAAACCATGTGTGGGTTTGAGAATGCATAGCTTTATTTATTCATGGATTGTAATGATGGTAATATATTAAATGATATATGCACATGGTTTATAAAAAGTCATGAATAGTATATATATATACCATCAAAAAAATTTCAAGGTATTTTAATTTGCATATGGTTTGAAATCTATATTTAATTAAATGAAGAGTGTACATGATGGTGAACATAATAAAGGAGATGAAGATGACTATGGATAGTCATTTGCAAAATTCATGGAAAAGGCATAGTGATGCCATAACAACTGACATAAATGATGAAGAATTTGAGAAAGAGATTTTTGAGTTGAAGACACAACTTGATGTGTTAATGGATATAAAACAAAATTAGAAACATGGATGGATAATGATTAATATAGTTATATGGCCTATCAAGCAGTTGATTTCAAGGAGACAGAAACATAAGTTGAAATTTTTGTTTAAGGAAGTGGAAACACTCCAGATAATCGAGATGAATGTATGCATTTGTGAACCAAAACAAGGACCGATGCTTGGTGAGGAAAATGACGATGTTGAAAGCAAATCTGTTGATATGAAAGTGGGTTCGATTCCCATATATGGCACCAAAAACTTTTTAGAAGATCAGTAAAAAGACTTGAAGACAGAATCATCTGTCGGGACTATAAAGCCTTATGTTTTTAAATATGACAATTAGTGTGTGGATGTAAGATATATTAGAGATGATGGACATGACACTAATTCAGTTTCATGTAGGGATGAAGACCAGTCTATTGAAATTATTTCTGAAAGAGACCGTAAAATGGTGATGAAGTGTGAAGAAGAATTACAATTTCTAGAGAAGATGTTAATGGAAACTAAATGTAATAAAGTTGCAGATAAATAATAAAAATGTTCAAGAAAAAAAATGTGGAACCTGAGAGAAAATATAATTTGGAAATTAATGTTGGAATGGTGAATTGATGTTCCAATCTAGTAACACCAAAATTCAATCAGAAACTAAATTGGATGAAAAAATTGAAGAATTAAAGAAATTGATGGAAAAAGCACATAAAATGAGGTGTTGAAAAATGAAGCAGACAAACAACAACATAATACATTTGACTTCTCATGTTTACATTAGCAAAGGAGGAGGAGAATTGCAGCATAAAGTTTGGAATCTTGGAAGATAGGAAAGGACAACCATAGAACATCAACAACATGATAGAGAAACTAATTTACTACAAGTGAAAGTCTAGGATCCAGGATGAATTTTATCAACTTATGAAGATATATGGTCGGGAGACCACGATTTCCTTTTACCTGGGGAGTCTGATGTAGGAGCATCTAACCTAGGGTTAAATTTTTACTAGAGAAGTTAGTTCCTAATTATTTATTGTATTTTCCTATAGTTTTAGGAGAGAATGAGAATTATTGTAAATAGGAAAAGGTTCAAGAGTATTGTGGGAGAGTTGAGAGATTTGAGGGTTAGTTAGATCTTATCTAGAGATAATGGATTAGGTGAGAGATTTTATGGATCATGAGAGATATTGTGGGACTTTTTTTAGGATTTAGAACCTACTTTGGGTTCATATCCACTTGTATAAATCTATGCGAGGTCATGATGCAGGCAAGTAAGTGAGTTAGAGAGAGGAATGAGAGGCCAATTATTAGGCCAATATTTCTCTTATAAATATTTTATTTATTAGTGAATTATTTTGGGTAGTGTGTGAATTTTCAGTTTTGGTGTTGTGTGTATTTTTAATTTGCAAGCACTATGGTCTATGCATCACAACTCAATATCATTAGTCACATAATCATGTTCGTGCTCACTCAACTTCGTTGACTCATAACATACATGTCCTTCCTACATCAGGACTCCACCAATTCTTTTCTTGTAAGCATATGTACATACCACAAAATATTTGTTAGGATATGCAATTTTCAAAATTAGAGCATTTGTAAGCAACTACTTCAACTTCTCAAAATTAGTTGTACACTCCTCAGTCCATTCAAACTTCTTTCCCTTTCGCTACAAAAATGTAATAGGATAGGAAATCCATGAGAAGTTCCTGATGAACCTCCTGTAATAAGATGCTAATACCATGAATGATATAACCTCATCCACATTCCTAGGAGTTTCCCACTCCATGATAGCTCTGATATTTTCTGGGTCCACTACTATACCTTCCTTGGAAACTGCATGCCCCAAGTAATGAACTTTTGTCTCAAAGAAACAACACTTACTAAGTTTGGCATACAACTGATGCTCTCTTAGCAATCTCAACATTATTTCTAGATTTTTTGCATGCTATTCCTCATTCTTAGAATATATCAATATTTCATCAATGAATATTATCACAAACTTGTCCAGATAAGGATGCAACACATTATTCATCAAACACGTGAAATTAGTTAAACCAAAAGGAAGCACAATAAACCCATGATGCCAATACCTAGTCTAGATAGAAGTCTTGCAGATGTCCTCTTCTTTTATTCTTAATTTATGATACTCTGATATCAAATAAATCTTCGAGAACATTATTTCTCCCTTCAATTGATTAAACAATTCATTAATCGGCGACAAAGGGTACATGTTCTTAATCGTCACCTTATTCAAATTCCTGTAATCAATACGAAACCTGAGAGTACCATCCATATTCTTCACAAAAAATACCGGTGCACCCCAAGGACACACACTTGGCCTAATGTATCCCTTATCAATCATTTCCTTCAACTGCAACTTTAGTTCCACTAACTATGGAGCTCTCATCCTATAAGGTGCCTTTGATGCTAGTGATGCTCCAAGCGTCAACTCAATAAAAAATTTGACTTCCGTATGAGGCGATAATTATGAGATCTCTATTGGAAATACATCTTGAAACTACTGCAAATCTAGATACCTCTTCAAGGCTTGAACATCCTCAACATCCTTCCCTTTGTCACTAGATATATAAACTGCAAACAATACACATCCTTTCCTACTACTGCACTTTGCCTGCATATTTGTAACCATTCTCATTGAAGTAGGCTTCTTCTTAACCTACGAGATTCTCTTCTCTCCATCTTCATACAAGCATTCAATAGCCTTATCATATAAATATACCTCAGTCTTGTAATTGTACAACCAATTCATAGCCAACAACATACTATATGATCCAAATGAAAGAACATTTAGATGCAATGATGTAGACATACCGTTCAACTCAAACGTACAAGATATTACCCAATGATGAACTCTTTTCTTAGTACTTGTAGCCAACTACACCAATCAAAATTTTGCATGCACTTTTTTTCCCAAGGAAAAATCATAATTTTCATTAATATGTGAAAATTACATGTTGCAGATGCATTGCATATGCATTTTTGTAACTGTGTTCACATCATATGGTTCTAAAAAAATCCCCTGAGGGGTGTACATTAGTGGCTGTCAAAATAAATTACATTAAATACAATAATTTAAGTTCGGTTATATAATGATTAGAATCTGTCAAAAAATTTGAGTTGTCATTCATAAAAAGTCTGGTTGGTAGACGAAGGGTCGATGACAGTAGCTATAGTGTTGAAAATCCCTCTGCTCGTCTATATGTTAGAGCCCCTTATGCTGGACCGCTGCCACCTTGGAAATTTCGTTGGAAATGCTGATGTGTTCCCTGTAAATATGAGAACAGGAGAAGGATAAGAATTGAGCTTTCAGATGCGAGAGATCTTCCAATATATTCTGAAGTGTGTGCATGTGACATGTAGCAGATTTATTGAACCAATTGATGATGATTTTAGAGTCTCCAAATATTTGTAGGTGGTGGACATCATGCTCTAATGCAAACTGAAGGAGATGGTGAAGTGTAATGAGCTCAGCGAAGTTTTTCATTCGAGGGCCAACACCCATCTTGATTTTGTAAAAGTGTTGTGGGAAGATGTGAAGGAGGGCACCACTGCCACATCCCATGGGTTGGGCTGAGCCATCGAAGTAAGCCTAGGGTATGTCGACATTAATAACTTTTGGATTGATGGTTCTAGGGGGATGCAGGGGATCCTCGTCAGGGATGATGTTGTAGGTGTATAAAATGCATGAAATGATCAAGTGCCAATTTGGAGGGTGATCCTGGAATATGGAGCCATTCCTGGCCAGCCAAATTCCCAGCAAATGAGGATGGGAAGGTTTCTAGCCTTATGCGGAGAAGCTGTGAGCCACCAGTGTTGCCAAGCCTCCCCTAAATTTAGTCCATGCCGTTGCAGATTTATGCCCAGATCAGATAGAATAGATGTCCATAATGCCCAAGAGGAGTGGCAATTTATGAAGAGATAATCAATTGAATTAGAGTCTATCCGGCAGAGTGTACACCAAGAGGGACCATGGATGGATCTTTTGTGTAGGTTTTCCATTATGGGAGAAATGTAATTAAGAATGCACCACATGAAGAGTCTGGTGCGCGGTGGTGCCTTGAGTTTCCATATGTGCTTCCACCACCAAGTTTGCATCTGTAGGAAGTGATTCGAAAATATGAGTAAGTAGCCTTCCTTGGGAGAGTATAGCTCAGATTTAGAGGGGCCCTAGATTAATTCATCATCCCCTATACATATAAGGATATGACCTTCAGATTGAGCAGTTGTATGAGACTGCCTAGCTTGGTGCATCGGCCCAAGAAGTCCAAGTTGATTGGTGGTTTTCCAGCCTTGCAAATAGAAAGTTGAGGACAAGTGGTCAACAATTTGTGCGATGAAGTGGATGCCTTGGTCTGATAGATGGTTGATGATTTCGCGGGGTAGGGTGTGTGCATTCCCACATCCTGACCAGGGATCAATACCAATGCGCGCCTGATTCCCAGATATGATTCTCCAAGTCAGACCATTTTGAATGTGCAGGAGTGAGGTAATAACACCCTTCCATATAGTTGAAATGTTCTGGTGGCTTCAAGAGGATTGTCTAATCCAATCGATGATATTCATGGGCCGAATGTATTTCATGTAGACCACCTGTGTCCAGAGATTCTTGGAGGTCATAATCGTTCATCCCATTTTTTCCGCAAGTGCTTTAGCAAAAATGTCCAGGTTCTTGATGCCCCATACTCCCCATTTTTGGGGAGGGAAATTTGGTCCCATTTAATCCATAAAAATGTATGTCCTTCCTAATTCCCATTCCATAAAAATTTGCTGCATATACATTGTATTCTGTCAATGATGGCTTGAGGTATCCAAGCAAGTGACATCCAGTAAACTGGAGTGGCTTCCAGAACTGATTTGATTAAGGTTAGGTGGCCTGCTCGAGATAGTCATCTATTGTGCCATATGAAAATTCTCTTTTCCAATTTGGAAATAAGCCATGTCTAATATGCAATGCGGTAATCAGAGAGTTTTAGTCTAAACATGAGATACTTGAGGCCATCAAGGGGATCCAGAGGGGTGAAGGGAAATCTGTTTTGAGCAATTATTCTTTCCTGTGGAGTGAATCCATATAAATATATGGTCGATTTTAGTGCATTACAAACCATGCCAGTTGCGATTCTGAAGTTAGCAAGAGTTTTTGAGAAAGATAGAGTGTCACCAATGCATCCATTGAGTAGAATGAGAACGTCATCAACAAAAAGAAGATGGGAGAGTGTGCATCCTTCTGCAATTTTGATGCCCTGAAAACGACCCTAATTTTTTTCATCCATGATCAGCCTACTCAAAGCTTCTATTATGAGTAGAAAGAGGAGTGGGGAGAGGGGGTAACCTTGTCGAAGTCCTCTTTCAGAGTGGAAGAAAGGAGATGCAGAACCATTGATAAGTACACTAAAAGAAACATTGGTGATGCAGCACATGATCCATTTGATGAAGCTGTAGGGGAAGCCCAGATGGGTGAGTATCATGCGGATGTAGAGCCAATTGGATTGATTGAAAGCCTTAGCGAGGTCTAGTTTGAGAATGATTCTTTTGAGCTTCTTCTGTTTTATGGAGTGGAGCACTTCCTGGGCAGTGCCTATAGCTTCATGAATCTGGCGGTGATGGAGGAAAGAAAATTGTTCAGGAGATATATGTTTAGAGAGGATGGGTTTAATGTGATTAGCAATGATTTTGGCAATGATCTTGTAAATGAAATTTTAGAGGGAGATAGGTCGACAAGAAGAAAAAAGCTTGGGATCATCAGATTTGGGTTTGAGGGCAATAAAGGTGGTGTTGTAGGCGTCATATAATCTCCCTGTCGTGTGACACTCTTCAACCAGATTGAGGATGTCATGTCCCATGATGTCAAAAAAGGCCAAATAGAATTCAATGGGCCAGCCATCAGGTCCAGGGCTCTTGTCTTTCTGGAACCATTTCAAGGTTTCTTGGATTTCTTGAATGGTGACAGGTCGAGTCAATTGTTCTTCATCGTCCAGATACACAAATATGGGAGATAATCTTTCCACTCTTATGATTTTAGCCAGATTTGTGTTAGCAGGGGCCTTGTAGAGGTTACGAAAGTGCTCCACCCCCATGTGAGCCAACTGATGGAAGTTCTGGGCCTGATTTCCATTTTCGTCCTTTAGTGACTAGATGGTGTTAATGGCTTTTCCCCCATTTGCAAATTGATGGAAAAATTTAGAGTTTTCATCGCCAGCTTTTAGCCAAGTAGCTCTGCTCCGAAGGTGTTGGGTTTCCTCTTGTTCCTTGAGTATCCGATTTCTTTTAGCTACAAGCTGAGTGAGATGTGTCCTAGCAGCTATTGTGGCTGGCCCATCCATCAAGGAAGATTCAATCTCAGCAATTTCAGATTCAATTCTGCAAAGAGATTCCTTATCCTTTTTTCTCCTGTCCCGAGCCCATGCCTTAGTCAGTTTCTTGATAGCTGACATTTTAGCAGCGAATGACATGGAGGGTGAGGATCCAAGATCAGGGGGTTGGGAGGTCCAAAAGTTGGTGACAAATTCAGTGTAATCTAGGTGGGAGAGCCAAGTGGCATTGAACTTGAATGGGTTGTAGGGTTTCCCACGATCAGGGGCAAGTTCCATATATATCGAGAGATGATCATACATACCCCCAGATCCTACCCATTGATGATCTGATAATCGAAAGTTGGTTAAGGTTTCATGAATGAGAAAGTGGTCCAACTTGCGAGCAACATAGGCCTCTCCAACCATGTGATTGCTCCAGGGGGGGTGGATCCGAGGCATAGGGATGTCGACTAGGTGGTGGGTCTCAATGAGTTGGAAAATATCAGTAGCTAGAGGATCGAGCTATGCAAGGGGACCCCAGGATTCAGAAATACCCAAGGAGAAGTTAAGGTCCCCATCGAGGATAAGGTTGTGGGCAGAGAGGAGGGAAGTATTGAGGAGGTGATGCCAGAAGGGTAGACGAGAACTGCAAGTACCATAAATATTAATGAGGTGATATTCTGACCTAAGATAAGAGGAGAAAAAATCTGCGCCCAGAAATCCATCCCCGCCCCATTGATTGAGAACCTTAATGGTTCTAGGGTTGGTTCCAAGTACAATTCCTCCAGAGCGGCCACGAGCATCCAAAGCCTGAAAGTTCCAACCCGGGCAGATGGTTCAGAGGGCTGAAATCACATGTTCATAGGAGTCAGGGATTTCTTGGAGAAATATGATGTCTAATGGTGTGCCAGTCAATAAATTTCGTAGGGCCAGTTTTTTTGCAGGGCTGGCCAACCCACGACAATTGAAGGATATAATTTTCATGAGGTAACCAATGGCTAGGTCATCCGTGCTCTAAGGACCCCTTTAATATTGTTTTGCTTGCCATCCACTACATCCAGCCCTACATGTATGATAGCCTTTGATATATTAGAATGTCTGTTCCTACTAGTTTTAGATCGAATAGGGTATAATAGCCCTAGACTGCCTGATCCAGAGGAGGGGGGTTGTGTGAGAGATCGAAGGAGGTAGGAGTGAGAGCTCCATGAGTCCAAAGAGGATTCAGAGAGGGGTAGAATAGGAGGTGAAATCAGAATGGTGGGGGGGAGGTCAGCAATGGGCGGTAGGGGGAGGGAGGTAGGACATGTAACAGACGGGACGAGTCAAGTGGCCGATCAGGGGAATGATGTGCATAGAGTATTCGAAAAAACAGATGCATATGTGTTAATATGCGAAATAGGGAAAGAGGAAGGAGGATTACCCGATGCAAGTTTGTCCGCTTCTGCTCGAGCCCTTGTCATCTGGGGGGAGGGTGGACCAGGAGGTGCAGAGGCCAGCTTGGGCCCCTGATCAGCTTTCTTGCCTTTGCGACGGTCAGCCGAGACATTCAAAGGAGGAGGATCTGTCAATGTCTCTTGTTCTTGCACATGATCCGGTTTGCCAACATCAGATGCACCTTTGAGGAGGGGGCAATCATTGTAGAGGTGGCCAACCTCATGACATCTCTGACATCTATAAGTTACTCCATAATCCAGGGTCTGGACGCGTAAAAATTGCTCAAAATATTCTTAACAAAGACTGGACCAAGTAAAATCTAAATCTTTGGCCAATAAACTAAATAGTGGCCAGCCCATTTTACTGAAATATTTAATGAATATTTTATAATAGCCAGCTAAACCTAAGAATTTTCTGACATCTCTCTACTTTTGAGGAGTAGGTACCCTTTTGATGGTAGTGATTTTGTTCGGGTCCACCTGTATTCCTGCTTGGGAGATTGAGTGTCCCAATACGACTCCTACTCTTTTCAGGAATTCACACTTTTCTGGGCTCGGGTAGATATGAATCTCAATGCACCTTCTCAGCACTTTTCCCAAATTGGAGAGAGCCTCGTGGAAGTCATCCCCATAGGGTTTGAAATAATCCATGTAGATTTCAACTAAGTCATGGACAATCTCAGAGAAAATACTCAAGACATCTCTCTGGAAGGTACCTGGGACAGTCCACAACCCAAAGGGTAGGACTCTATAAGCGAAGGTACCCCAAGGGCAAGTGAAAGTATTCTTGTCCTGGTCTTTAGGGCTGATTTGGATCTAGTTATACCCACTGAACCCATCTAAGAAGGAAAATAATTTCTTTCCTACAAGGCCATCCAAGACTTTTTCTATAAAGGTCAAAGGGAAATGGCCCTTCTTGGTGGCTTTGTTAAGTTCCTGATAATTAGCACAAATTCGCCATTTTCCATTCTTCTTCAGGACTAGGACAAGAGGAGATACCCACTCTCTGTATGATATAGGATATATGAAACATGTATCCAACAGTTTCCGTAGTTCTTCCTTGACTATGTCATTTAGATTTGGGTTCATCCTTCTTTAGGGTTGTCGCACGAGCTTGCATCCCTCCTTAATGTAAATATGATGTCTGCATACTAAAGGATGCACCCCTTTCATGTCCTTGTAATCCCAAGAAAATGCATGTAGGTTTTATTTTAGAAGATGACATAGCTTCTTTTCTTCTTCATCTGAGAGGTTTGAGTTGATTTTCAGAGATATGGATGGGCCAAACTCTACAGTCTTTGTGGTTTCAATGGTTGAATCGATTGAGTGCAATTCCATCCAAGGTTGGCTTTCAGATTCTTTGACTAGGTTTTCAAGTGGACTATTAGTGGGGGACTAGCTTTGAATGACATGGTTGATGAGTTCATCTTCAAAAAGTTTTCCCCCTCTAAGAACAACATCTATGGTAAAAATGGACGTGGTGTTATATACCTCATCTTCTTCGTCCTCCAACCATATAGGTAGATCATGATAAATGGAATGCTGTGCTGGAGGATATAATACCAGTTGTTTAGACAAGGGCCCATTCCTAATAGTCATGTTTCCGACCCGAAAATTGATATAAACATCGGCAGTGGCTAACCAAGGTCTCCCTAATATAAGAGGATATTCATTGAACTTGGTTTTTGGCTGCTGAACCAGGAAATCTGTAGGATACTACGAAGAGTCAATTGAAACCATCACATCCTCAACAATTCCTTCTGGAGTTACTTTGGACTGATCTACAAGTTGCAGAACTGTTGTGATTTTCCTCGAAGTCCCTTGGAGGTTGAGTTTCAACATAGTTTCCTTAGTCATGACATTAATGGAAGCCCCTAGATCAATCAAAGTATTGGGGACTATGACACCATCTATGTGCACATCTATAGCTGGACTGCCAGGGTCCAGGTACTTTGGAAAGATCACCCTTCCCAACATTAAGTCGGACAATTGTCTTACTACCTTGATGGTGGGGGTATCTTTCTTATTTCTCCCAGGTTTCTTGAGCAATTTTCCTTGATGTGTCTGTTGTAAAAAGGGACATCCTTAATGGCATGGAGAAGCAGTATCTTTACACAATTTTTTCAGGTCTCCCAGAAGTTTAGTCCCCTCTGGAATGTGCTGACTGGAATGGATCAAGCACTCAGGAAAAGGGGGTTGTTGGATTTGAGTGTTAATTTCTTCATTTTCCTCCTCAACCTCTACTGGTGGAGATGGAGGGTGGTTGTCTGGGAGTACTCTTCTTGACCTGAGATTAACCTCCTGTATATCCACATTATAAGCTGGATAGGATGTCTCTCCACTATAAACCTATTGTGACTGTCTATTTTTCAGGTTCGGATTAGGCTATGTAGGCATCTGAGGCAACTTGGGTGGAGCAGCATGAGTAAGCTGAGGTTGAGGTTGGGGTGGAGGCATTAGAGCAGGTGGTTGATTATGTTGAGGCCTATAACCTTGAGATGGATTGTTCCACTGAGGTTGTTGAGGAACATACTATTGAAATGGTTGGTTTACAGGCTGAGGATGATATGGAGGGTTGTAAGGCCAAGTAGGAGGTGTAGGCTAGGATGGAGGAGTGGGGGTGTACCATGATTGCATGGGTTCATTCTGATTATTGTGATAGTAAGAGTAAGGTGCACCTTGCATACCCTGTTGATATGAACTAGGGCCTTTAGGCCTTCTCTGGTTGATGAAACAGAGTTGCTCTAGTCCTACTTCCCCACCTTGATATACAACTTTGAGTCTAGGTAAGGAGGGACACTTGTCTCTGGCATGATTCTCCTCACAGACTAAGAAAACCTCTATGACATTTAATGGGCATTCATTCCTAGGGTGTTTTATGGTACATCTAGGGAAAAATATAGCCAAGGCTCTTTCTACTTCCTCTTGCTTCCTTTTGACCCACATTGTGTCCATTTACAAGGAAAAGGTGTGCAGCATGTCACTTTTGAAGTCCTCCAACATATTTTCAATCTCATGCTTGATGGTGGAAGAGGAATGGGTATTGGTTGTACTTTGGACAACTTTGCCTTTCTTCCTGGCTACCCTAGAATGGTTCTTGAAGACAGTTTTGATTGTTTCATAAGGAATTTGGTAGATATCTCCTCCCGATAACATATTTAGGGTTTCTATCACATCCTCTCTGATCCCTCGAAGAAATACTAGTTTTAGTGATCCAAGATCAAGAGTACAACTGGATCTCTTATATTTTAATTGAAACCTCTCTTTATAGTCTTACAAGGATTCATCAGGCCCTAGAGTCATCCTAAATATCTCATCCTTAGTTTCCTTGGACTTACAATAGTCCCTGTACTTGTTGTTGAAGGCCTATTTCATTTGTGCCCAGGTAGTGATGTTGTTCCCAGGTAGACCCATGAACTAGCACAAGGCTGCATCCTTAAGGGTAGATGGGACTAGCTTTAGCTTTTGATCATCTAAGGCATAGTCATAGTTCCTACAGACAACAACTAATTCAAACATGAATGTGTCCAGATCTTCAGAGGTAAGTCCATGAAAGTGTGGAAGGGCTAAGGGGCTAATTTTTTTCATTTTAGTTTCCCCACATGCCTCTCTAATGGGAAAGGCTCCCTGGGCTTCAGTGTCATCCATGGTTGAGATAGGCAAAGCAGGTTCCTCCAATGAAACAATATCTTCTTCTTCTCCAATAGGTTCTTCAAAATTTTCAGAAGGCTCACCTATGGTGTGTTCAAACTTACAACCACTAAAGAAGAGTGAAGGGTGTCTATGTGGTGATGTGGGGGTTTTAGGTAAAAAAATTCCTTGAGTATTCCTACTCTTATGAGGCATGAAAATCATATTTTTTTTTGTCTTTTTTCAATATTTTTGTAACAACATGTAAAAGGAAATCATAAAATAATGTTAAAACAAAAATCAAAGCATCTACTAGACAACTCCCCCGCAACGATGCCAAAAAGTGGCGAACCCTGGTATTGCACCAAGAATGTTGCAAATCCTAGAGGCTACCCTACTTTACTTTATCAATCTGGGGTTCATACAAAATTGGAGGTGCCAATGCTATATACACATCATATGCATTCTACTCATGTAATCCTCTTCTAAGCTTTACGAAAGGGTGCTACTTATAGGGTTTCTAGACGAAGTTTGTCACACTTCTAAATTTAGGCCTAGGGATAAAAATGATTCCAAGCCATGGCACTATCAGCAAGTACAAGCATACACTACAACAAGAAAGTACATCTAACTATTCTGCAATGAAAGGAATCCGCACATTAAGCTATGATCAGAAATGAAAGAAAACTAGGCATCTTGCATGAAGTAAATTGTTGAATTGAAATTGCATAAAGGAGACTAACCTAATCACAATTTGCTGGGCCAAATGGCTAAACACCTCTACTCACTCTATGTTCTATCTATCATTATTTTAATCATGTAACTAACCATGACCTAATTATTCTTGTAAATGTGTTGTTTTGCAGCTAGGAGAAGAAATTGCTAAGGTGGCTTATGGAAGGCTTGAACACATGGGTGCAAGGCTGAAGATGTATGGGTTGTTTTGGTAGGTCTAGAGGATGTGGATGGAGGTTTTTGGGCTTAAGGAGGGGTCCACTGGTGCTGCTTCAAGTGTTGCTACAGGTTTCTTGTAGTGCTACAGGAAAGTCCTGAATTGCTACAGGAAACAATCTGAGGGAAATTTGAGGCCAAAAATGGGTGAGAAAAGTGTAGGGAAGGTGGAGTGAAGGTGGATTTGGATGAGTGGAAGGTGGCCTGCCCCTTGGCCAAGATTAGAACCTCTTGGGAGGCCTGTCTTACACCCCTACAGTTTTCTCACAGTGTACAGATGAAAAATCTGAAAATAGGGTTGATGGAGATTTTTATGAACAAAAGGTTGATGAAGGGTGATAGATGAAGCTGAAGGTGCTGGTGAAGTTCTCCTTGGCTGTGCTACGTGAACCTGCAAGAAAACTACCTATTCATGTAATAAATATGGAAAAATTCATGATAAAGACAATGGAAAAGATGAATTGAATTTGGAAATAAAATCTACTTTAACCTACAAACATAGATCTAACACAACATTCTAAACACGTTAATGGAATTAGAGAAACCTAACTTATTCATTCCAAGGAATCATAAACTAAAAATTAATTTTGGCCTGTCGGGAAGGCCTACCCTTCTCAAGCTCCAGTGAAAGAGATGAGAGGGGGAGGCTTGACTCACAACTTTATGAATTTATAACCTATTCTACCAACATTTAAGTAAGCTAAATCTACAACAAAAGACAAATGGAGGCAAACTAAAAATAGTGAATGAAAATGCAAGCAAACTAGCTAAATACTCATAAGAAAAACTAACTAAGACATGAAAGTAAATAATGAATACACAAGAGAGACTAAGGCACATGGATTGGGCCCTAACCCACAAGCCTAGACCTCTGAAACTAGATCAGTGAAGTACAATATGAATACTCATTTTATTGCTAACGATAGCCTCAATACATCAACATGAAAGTCTCAAAAACATATTACAAGAACTAAGAGCCTAATGGCTTTCTCTAAAGTTTGAATCCTAATGAGCTCTTTCTCAACCCTATTTAACCTAAAGTGTAGCTACTAACAACTCCCTAAAAAGTAGGTGATGAGTCCACTTGATTGCAAGTGAAGTGTAGCCTTGGTGCACTTGATCTTGAGTTTGCTTGGTTGCCTTTGATTTCGAGATGTTGGAGGGAATCTCGAGGATCCCTTGGCTTCCTTTGGGAGTGAAGGAGGTGGAAAATACTCCTATAATCTCTCCTTGTTGTCTGCTTTGAGTCCTAACGGAAAAATCTTCACCAAAAATGCAATATCTTCATGATTTTCCTTCATTTAACTCATGTTAGGTACTCGAAGTATGATAAGCCTTAATCACCATCTACACTAGCAACATAAGACCATAATATAATTAAAATTCAAGAAAAAGAGACTTAATAAGGAAAAAAGGTGGCCATTAACCCCTCTAGTGTACCTAATGATGCAGCTCATCAACCTGTTGCTGGTATACCTCAAGTTGGTAATCAACCTTACTATAGTCCTCCTTATCCTAGAATGGTTTCCAGTGTTTGGAAACCTACTTTTCCCTTTCAACCTAGTTTATTTTTGGATTGATTGTTAAATCCTCAACTTTCACTATCTTTGTCTCAAATTCCTATCGATCCATCAACACCCCAACAAGCTCAAATACATGTGACCCAACCTTTACATGTTGTCGTTGCATCACAATATTTTCGTTCGGTATCTGGTACTTCCTAGGTCCCACTTACCCATCCAATACAGGTACCTCACATTCTCAACTGCTTGGACAGGGTACTCCTCAAGTTTATAGGACAGATTATTCATAGTACAGTGAAATCCCAACTGAACCCACCTTATCATGTGAGAATGAAAACTCCCATTGGGTAACAATATTTTTTGTATCAAGGTATTCCTCAAGCGCCTTTTCAAGGCCAACAAATCCAAACTCAACCATTACACAAGCTTTATCATTATCCTAGGGCTAGACAACAAGGTCACTTGTATACTAGTTATAAAAAACCTCCTTATCCTAGTACCGAGGTTCCTTACTATCAGAACCATCCTTATCTAGGAATGAAAGTCCCTATTTCTCAAGCTATTCCTTCATATCCAGTCCATCCTCCTCCAAAATTAAATCAACATTTTCCTTTTCTGGATACTCTTGAATTTCCAGACTTAACTCGGCTCACTAATGACCCCATCGCTCATTCACCATGGTGGCCGATTATTCTCACAAAATTTCCTTCTGATATCCCAAAATTCAATTGGAATCCAAGAGAATACCCCTCTACCAACGTTATGACATATCATCTATGGTGTTCTTCAACTCCCTTAATGATGATTCCATTCAACTTCATCTTTTCAAATGAACATTTATAGGTACCGTAGCTAGATGGTATATTGAGCTACCTAAAGATTTGTTCCATGATTTCAGTACTTTAGCCACCACCTTCCTCACACATTTCAAGTTTCCCATCAAATATGAAACCGTAACAGAACTATTGACCAATTTCAAATTATCATATTCCACTCACATATCATATCACATTCATGAGTGGAGGCATCATCGCCGGCTGGTCAAGAATTATGTTCCCGATGAGTTGTTAGTGGAATGGTTCACCAAATCTCTATTGTCTCTCATAATAGAAGATATGGCTAAAGGTGGAGTTATGACCGAAGAGCAAGTTATTTCTCGTGCACAATATTTGGACCTTGTTTATACCCAATTGAGCATGCTATATGATAAGATACGTCTGAATGCTCTAATACATTTGAATATTGTTCCTCCTCCACCTAGTAAAGAATCTCATATTGTTGATGGCGTGATTGGTTCTATCAGTTCACAATCGGTGAGTAAACCATCTGGTGTTTCTCTTACCGCATCTGCTCAAAACCCTCAATCCCACCTTCCTGCGACTTCTTCTTCCAAGATAAATTTGTTTCATCTAATAAAGGAAAATATCCACAGCAACCCGAAAGTAAGAAGAAAGGAAAAGGTAAGGAGAATAAAGATACTTCACCACAGGATAAACAAAAAAATCAGTCTTCTGATGAGAAGCAAAAGCTTCGTTACCCATGCTTTTTTTTCAATGAGGATCACTTTACACTTGATTGTCCACACCGTGCTAAAGTGAATCAGTTTCTTAAATATTCCACTTCTCTTGTTGTGTTGACCAACCCATTTCCCAATGAGGAAACTCACATGGTTTCCTGGGACCCTTCATCCTCTAACATAGTTTTGATTCCTTCCTCCTCGAAACTGAAATTTGATGTTATGGTATCCACTTGGAATAAGGACTATGGTAATGTGAATCCACTGAACAGTCAGGCTACTAATTGACCTGCCATTTCGGCATCACCTTCATCTAATCCTACTCCACCTCTGATTCCTGCGGAATTGACTATCGAACCTCCAAAGGGAGTTATTCGTAAGTTTTCTTTCAACCCTCGTTGAAGAGCTTCCAAAAACTATAACGAAGTTGAAGACTTGGCTCAGTCTCCATCAGCTATGTCAACTCTTGAGGTGTTGCAAAAATTTCCCACCCAAAATAAGGCCTTATTTTCAGCTATCGGATGTGTGGATCCATCAGATTCCAACCTATTTGTTTTCTCCCATGAAAGCTATACCCCTCAGCTTCCAGCTCAATTAGCTTTTATAATTCAGCTCTTCATTCATGGTAAGAACATTAATAATTATATTGTGGACGAGGGAGCCTTGACCTTCATTATGTCCATGTTTTTTTGGAAGGAAATTGGTTCACCTCAATAGAGTCAATTGACCACCACATTGAAATATTTCGATGGAAGAATGCACAAACCTTGTGGGATTTTGAATTCCCTTCAAGTAGAATTGGGGGGGGGGGGGGGGGGACTGTCTCCATAGAAGTATAAGTTATTTACGGACCTCACGATTAAAATCTTCTACTGGGACGTGTTATCACTCATAAAATTGTGAAAATTTTCCTAGCATGGTCATATGGTTCACTCATCAAAAGGATAAGGTCTCCTTAGCCTTTTCAAATTGGTATAGGAAATTTTTGTTTTTTACATTTTTAGCCTATCCTAAGTTTCATTATCACCCCCATTTATGTCATTTCATGTCACATCAATCCTCATTTGGTGTTATTTTTCATTCCCCATGCATTTCAAATAAAAAAGGGCGCATTTGTCAGTTTTTCAAATTTTCGTAGCATTTTACACAGGAAAACAACAATTTTCGCTACAAAACTGCCTAATAGTTTCGTAGCGAATCTGTCAGAGGTTAAAATAACTTCGCTACGAAAATCTGTTTTCTAACCTGTCTTGTCAAATTCACTATGAAGTGTCATCCTATGATTGGAGGAGTTAGGGTGGAGGTCATTCAAGTCTGTTATGGTTAATTCAAAGGTACATAGCCATGTATGAGGTCATCATTACTTTTTTGGGCATGTATGTGTCATTATTGAAGCATTAGCTATCAGTTAAACCATAAAACCTTACCCCAATTAGCATTTTGTCATATTGCGCTTGGTATTTTCATGTGATTCTATCCCTCGAGAGCTGCTCCATCGAGCCAAGCAGGTTGCTGGTAGATTTGAACTTTGCGGGTGTCATCAATCAAGCAAGGATGAGAAGACTATAAGACATCCATGGTTGCAAGAAGGAAAACAAAAAAAGGTGGTCATTGCCACAGGTATGAGCCCATGGACATGAATTTACTCAATGAAAACCCAACTTCCATGAAGGTTTTCAGGAGAACTGGTTGCTTGCAATTGTGTCAAAGGTTGCAGGGCTTTCATTTATAGGTCTCCAAGGATTTTGCTACCAGCTTCATAGGAACAACTTCAAAAGTGGGAATTTTGAACCTTACAGTGACACCAGAGAGCATCTCATCAGCAACAGGAATTCCTAGAGAAGGGAAACAATGGTTTAAAGGCATCAAAGTCATAATGCAGGACTACAAAGAGCTCATCAAACCATAACACACTGAAATTGATTTCACAAATGCTATTCCTAGGGGTTTCATGAAGGACAATTATTCAAAGTTGTTGATGGTCATCCAGAAGTATTTTACTTGTGAAGGAAGGTTTCACATGGTCTACTCCTATCATCTCAGGCTTATTTTTCATTTTGTGTGTAAGAGGTCACCTAAATTGCCTTTTTACTTATACAAAAGTCTAGGGAAAATGTCAGATAAGGTGCAAATCAAAACAGAGGGAAATGAAACTTCTCTTTTTCATCATGGTTTGATTAAGTTGTTGGTGTTAGAGGAATTGAGGAGGTTAGACAAAGATTGGAATTCCTTCTTGTTCATGAGTGGTTATGAAATTGACGTTGTCACTCCTAAGAAAGCCTCCAAACCTATAAAAATTTCATCACCAGTTGTGGCAGAGGAAGTTGAAGAAGGAAATAGATCATCTCCTCCAGAACCAGTGAGCATGGAAGCAGAACCTTTGCAGAAGATTGACACACCTAAAATAGCACCTACAAAACAGAAACAGACAGTCAGAAAACAAGGCAGCAAGAGAGTCACTAGGAGCTAGACAATGGCTAAAGGAAACTTAGAGGATATCTTGCATGATATTGACATTGAAGAGTGACCCATTGTGCAAACTGAAGACATTGAAGATGGAGGAAGAAAGCTGAAGAAACGTAAGACTACTAAAAAACTAGATTTTGCAGGTGATGATGTTGGTTTCATTTTTCAACCTAGGAAGCCAATGACCAGACATGCAAGGAAGGTGATGGAAAGAAAATAGATTGATAGAATCAGTGAATTTGTTGCCCAGCCACCAAGCATCATAGATTTGTCTTCACCTACAAAAGAAGAATTGATTATCAAACAAAGAAAGGGTAAAGAGAAAATTATTGAAAAATCAGAAATTGAAACCCTTAAGGAGCAGTTGAAGGAGGCAGGTAAAGAGATATCATTTTTGAAGAAAGAGACATAGAAACACAGACCTGAGAAGGTTCAGTTTGAACAAATGAGGAAAATCTAGGAATATCAAGTCACAAGTGTCTCAAAAACCTTGGACAATACAAAAAAGTTGATAAAGTGGACTCAACCACTAAGAGGAGAGGTCAAACACATTAAAAAGATCAACTTGCACTTGCAATCCAAGAACAAGGCACTAAAAGACAAAGTGCAATATCTTTAGGAGCAATTGGATTTGATTCATGTGGAGTTGGAAAAGAAAGGATTGAATATGACAGTCGTAGAAGAGCCCACTAGCCAACTAATTGTAGATGAGGAGGAAACACCATAGGAGTAATAAGTTAAGATGGAATATGTTTTAGGAGGTTCATAACATGCAAAGAACCCAAATTTTGCAGCTGGAGAACAATGTTTGAAGACCATCTTGAAAACAACATTTTATGGTTTTTTACACAGTTTCTTAGCATACCTCGGGATTGAGGCCAAAAATACGCTACGAAAATTCTTGTAGGTGCTCTTTTGCTTTAAAACTCAGTTTTGGCATGTTTTATGGAGGGATGTCGATGGTTTATAAGGTTTCATGACATAATGAAGGTGTTGGAACAAAAAATAATTCAAAGGGATAGATGGAAAATCTTTTTTTTCTACGCTACTAAAACTCGCTACGAAACTGCCTAAACTGCCATGTTTTCGTAGCGAGTAATTTTTGAAGAATTTTGAGCATATCAATAGCATATCAGCCATATGGACACCTCCAGCATGTCAGCGGACCTTATCAGTAGAGATTTCTGACTCAAAAGAAGTGCCACATAGCCAGCTCATCAGTCAAAACAATGTTAAAGATGAAGGTCATCCATTCCTAAAAAGCAGGATCATGTTCCACAGATCTAGGGGTGATTTAAAGATGTAAAGTGGTGGTGAACTAGGTTCATTTGTCTTTCGAGCATGTGACTTTCATTATGTAACCATTATGTAACTGTTTCACTGTTAGGATAAAGGAATGTAATAAATAGGAGATAGAGTCCTATTAGGAGCTTGTTTTCTTTAATGAATAGCAATCATTTTTCTGTTTTAAGTTAGTGGTTTTAGTTAAGATAGGTGCCAGAGTAGAATTCAGGGATCTAGCCAGCTGGGCTGATCATCTACATTGTAAAGAATGTCTATTTATAGACAAAACATCAAAGAGCAAAGGGTTGGATAATATTGCACCAAATTGTTGCTTGTATGTTTTTTTTCAATATCAGTAATACAAAGAGACATTCTACTTCCAGACTTGAGATTCTCATGAGGTTTTTGATGTGTTATTGATATGTATCTTTATGTTTAAATCACTTGCAGTAGATTCCATCTCTAATTACTCAGAATTCATAATACTATGCTATAACTTCCTTTAGTGGTGAAATGTTTGTGTTTTCCTATGTTATGTGTGTGAATTATCTCTGTTAAAAACATCTATCTGCCTCAGCTTCCATGTGAAGAACCACTGTCACTAAGACTACAGATTGTTGACTCCATAAGCCCAATGGTAGCAAGCCTTCATTTTTCAACCTGCAATCATACAAAAACAAGTTACAATTCCATAGAGTTAGCCATCTAGTACTAGCCTTATTCAAAATCATAAATCCCCTTTGAGAGAGCCCTCTCAAATTGAAGAGGTTAATCTTTAGTTAAAAGTGGTTTGTAAGAATTACATTTAGTTGATTTATGAGCAACCAATCAAGATCAATTTGGTGATAACAAGACATACGTGAGTTTACGCCATGGCTGCTATCATTTGGACTTACTTTTGTATGATCGCCTTCCCTCATAAAGGTGAGATTATAGCCATAGATCAACTCACCTTTTATCAAGGAGCTTTTGAGGTCTAAAATGGGCCTCCTAAGAAAAATGTAAAAGTAAAATAAACTTTATAAGAACCAATAAGATTCAAGATGATGATGTCAACCATGCGGGTGATTCACCATTTTTGGGGTAAAAAAGTTAACATATTAAAAAATAATAAAATAATAAAACTACTTTTTCAACTTGTACTTTAAAATTATCTCCCTAATATTTTAATAAAATTTCAAGCGGGAGTACTCGTTGGACGCAAATTTTAATTCCTCATCCAAGGAGTACCCATGTTGCATACTTTCAATGGACCCTGCTAAATGAAAAATGAGAAATACATGAAAAAACGTGATTGCAATCACATTTTTCATGTATTTCTCATTTTTATTATAGCAGGGTCCATCGAAAGTATGCAACATGGGTACTCCTTGGATGAAGAATCAAATTTTTCATCCAACGAGTGTTCCCACTCGAAATTTGAGTAAACCCTTAGGGAGATAAGTTAAAAATAAGAGTTGAAATTTGTTTTTTCCCTAAAAAATTTGATGATGTAATTTAATCTTATTTTATTATTTCTGATATTATTTTATAATTTCATTAGGAGGCCCATTTTATACCTCAAAATTCCCCTAATGTTCGCCTTTGATTCTCATGTTACTGGAAGTGTCCCTCTTGTACGGGAAACCTTGCACTCTTATCATCATGTCAAAGTCAGATTATTGAAGGCTTCTACACTCATGGGAACCTTTTCGCTCCCTCCTCCTCTCCTTCTCGACAACTCATCTTTAGTTGCCAATATCAACATGTTATCATGATCTACTATCCTATTTGATCCATGGATTGTACCTAATGACACCCACATCCAAGGTTTTGGCGACCAAATGCCGCTTAACCCCATTGAGCTAGATTACAAATCCATATATTTGGCTTGTGTGACTTACACCTTCTCTTCGATCAATTGGGTAGATCAATCACTGGATTATGGCACATCTTCTGATCCTTTTTCTCGCATATTCTCTATTGTTGAGAGCATCATGGAGATCATGATGTCGGATGACAGGTTGTGGGAAGAACATCACCATCATTCCTCCTTACCAAATTCCATTGAGGATAATCTTAGTGATGTATATTTACCTAATTTTTTTTATGCTTTTACTAATTTTGTCTCCATTCATGAGGTTGACTCTGAAAATAACCTTTCAATATCGAGGAAATGACACCTCTCGATATTTCTATCAAACCGGGTATTGTAAAAAATCTATACATTGGAGCATCTTGTTCTCCATCTGAGATTGATATTTATAGAACCCTTTTTCGTGAGTTTCAGGATTTCTTTGCTTGGACTTATGAAGAAATTCCAGGTATCGACCCAAACATAGCAGTGCACAAGATTAAGATGTATCCTAATGCCAAACCCATCTAGTAGGGCCTCCGTCCAGTCCAGCCGAAGAATTCTTATGGGATTAAAGCTGAAGTTAAAAAGCTTCTTCGGGTTGGTTTCATATACGTCGTTTCTTTAACTGATTCGATATCGAACGTCGTCCCTGTCAAGAAGAAACAAGGCATGATCCAAGTATGTGACGATTATCGGGATGTGAATCATGCTTTTCTCAAGGACAACTATCCGGCCATGTTTATTGACCAGGTTGTTGATGAATGCATTGGTTGTAAGATTTATCCATTTATGGATGGATTCTCAGGCTATAATAAAATCAACATTCTTCCAGCGGACCAACCCAAGACTACGTTTATTTGTCCTTGGGGTAATTTTTCCTATCGCAAGCCCCCATTCGGCTTAAAGAATGCCGGGGCCACATTTCAACGTGCGATGGATTATGCTTTTCAAGACATTAAACAAATCATGCAACCCTATTTGGATTATCTCCCTGCTCATTCTAAACATCAATCTGATCACCCGATGCATCTTAGGGCTATTTTTCTTCGTTGTAAACACTATAACATTCGAATCAACCTGTAAAAATGTGTGTTCTATGTTAGATTTGGTCTACTCCTAGGTTTTTTCATTTCAAAACAAGGAATTCGTATTGATCCTCTGAAAGTGCAAGAAATCATCAACTTGCATGCACCTTCTTCTCTTGTTCAATAAAAAATACTCCAAGGGAAAGCTAACTTCCTACAGAGGTTCATCCCTAATTACGCTGATTTGACCAAAGGATTCACTCGCTTACTGAAAATGCTTTGATGCCCTGAAATATGTATTGGTTTAGGAATCTCTTTCATACCCCCCTGATTATCAGCCAATTATTTCCTCTATTTTTCTGCTTCCATTTCTACTATAGCAATGGTATTGGTTCAAGAAGACGATATACAGACTGAACATCCCATCTATTATCTGATTCAAAACCTCAATGATACTGAAATCAGGTATACTCACATAGAAAAGCTAGCTTTGGCAGTCGTTCAAGTCATCCACAGGTTTCGCTATTACATCTTTCTTTGGAAAAATATGGTCATTTCAGATTGCAACCCTATGACATATATACTATCACATCAATTGTTGGGGGAGGAATAATCTAAGTGGATCATTATTCTACAAGAGTTCGACATGGAGTTCATCAAGTCCAAGTAGAATAAATCCTTAGTTTTCATTGAGCTAATGTAAAATCTTCTTTCCCTTGATTCTGAATCTACATCTGAAGATTGTATCCCTGACGAGTCATTGTTTCTGATTTCGTCATCTGACCTATGGTATGGATATTTTCTGATCTATCTCCAAACCCATAATTTTTGGCCCAATACCTCTCGTTCTGAGTAGTGATGTATTCGATACCAATCTCGAAATTACATCATTATCGGCAACACCCTTTACCATCGTGGTATTGATATGATTTTACGGAGGTGCCTCACCCTTGAGGAAGCTGATAAATTCCTTAATGAATGTCACTCAGGTGCATGTGACATACATATATCTGTTTATGCTACCGCGCTGGTTACTTCTGGCCTATTATATTACGTGATGACATCATCATTGTCTAGAAGTGTTGTGCGTGCCAGATATACGATCGTAAGATCTGTGCTCCACCTTCTCCATTGCATCTTGTTGTCGTTGTTAGTCCCTTTGAAAAATGGGGAATTGACTTTAAGACATGTAACTCTCACTCGGTCGAGGGGTATGGTTATATGATTATCGTTGTTGACTACTTTACTAAGTGGGTTGAGGCAATGCCTACATATAACAACATTGGAAAAATGGATGCATAATTTTTCTTATATCACATTATTGCTAGGTTTGGTGTACCGCAAGAAATATTTATGGATCATAAAAATCATTTCCATAATAATATGATTACCAAACTAGCTGCTAAGCTAGGAATTTCCCATGAAAATTCCACTCCCTACTATCCATAGGCTAATAGAAAAGTTGAGGTGGTTAACAAAGTTCTTAAGACTATGCTTCAATTTATGGTAGGGGTCCTAAAATCGGATTGGAAATTTCTTCTTTACGCTGCCTTGTGGGCATACCAAACCTCAATGAGTATCATTATCATATTCACACCCTTTCAGTTGGTTTATGTTATGGAAGCGATCCTCCCAATCGAGTGTGAAATTCCATTGTTAAAACTAGTTGTCTAACTTCTTCCTACCACTTCTGTAGAGGAGCAACCTATTTTACATCTAACTCGTTTGGATGAAAATTGACATGATGTTGATTTAGCCAATGAGCTCATAAAATATGTGTCAAGGAGCAATACGAAAAAAGTGTCAAGCGTCGCATCTTCTCGAAAGGAGACCTGGTTCTCTTATATAATGAGGAGGCCAATAAGTTAGGTCCAGGAAAGTTCCAACCTATGTGGTTGGGGCCATACATTGTTAAGCGAGTCCTTGCAAAAGGGGAATATGAGTTAGAAGATTTCGATGGAGTTCCACTTGCGCAGCCTAGAAATGGGTTGTACCTCCAAAACTACTATGCTTGATCTCATGCGTAGTACACTGTGTAAATAATGTCTATAAGTGTGTTTGAGTGTGTTTGTAGTGTGTCTTTTCAGAGTTTCCCATGATTTCTGTTGATCCCATTTACGTTTCAATTGAATATGTCGAAATATATCTAACCTCACATTGGTTATGCTGATGATGTTGTTCGTAGTACTCAGAACTTATCTTCTATAGGATGGGCTATCTTTTCTCCAAATGTTGAGCTAGTGAGTATGCAAGGGATTTGAATTGGTTGATCTACTAACAACATCGTTGAGTATAACGCAGTGATTGAGCTACTATCTAATGTTGTTTCACATGGTATATGCCGTTTAGTCATTAGTCTTGACTCACAACTCGGAGTACTACAACTTGCTAATGTCTACTCAGTTAGGAATCTCATCGTCCTTCACATGGTTTTGAAATTATATCTTCTAGAAAGACATTTCAATTTCATGCAATATGAACATATTTCTAGAAATATAAACATGTTAGAAAATTCCCTAGCTAATCACGTTTTACATAGACATTTGCAACAAATGTAAATAAGTTTCAATTCACATCACATCATATTGAAAGCATAATATGAACTAGGAAACACTTAAAATGTGTATATATATAAGTTTGGTTTTACAAAAAATTGTGCCCCGAGACACATATGGCTACATCTCCCATACGAAAAGCTACATGCAAGCATTTAAGTATACCAATCAATGGTGCTCACGATAAAATGACACTTCATGAGCCATCTTATGCAACAATTGACCAATACGGTTAGGCACTCTGATAGTGTGTCTCTAGAGTTACATGGGAATCTAATCGACCACGGTCTAATAAATCCCATGTCTCAGCCCCTCCATGTGGCACTCCACCTTTGATAGGATATCATCTACTTCAAGATCTCATAGTTCACCATGTCCTACTTCAGCGGCCTATACTGGTACCACTGCCTCCTCATGTGGTTGTCCCTCTACACAGCAGAGATATGAAGCATGAAAACATCTGGTTGAACTGGTTGAACTGGTCCAATATCTGCATGAAAACATGAAAACATCTGGTCCAATATCTGCATGAAATCATGAAAACATTTGGTTGAACTGGTCCAATATCTGCATGAAAACATCAATAGTTTAGTCTCAGAAAACGTAAGTGGTCGAAATACTTTACCTGAAGCATCCCATTGCTCACCCTTAGGAAGCACAAGCTTGGGATCATCATAGAAATCCATCCCTGTGTAAGGATAATCATTTATCATGATGAACTGTCTATGAAACCATCCAAAGAGGTTTGGTGAGAAACTAATCGCCAAAGGACCTACACGTCAGGTCATATGATTTATCCACCTCCTCATTTGTGGTGCCCTCACATTGATAGGCTCAAGTATAATCTACTGAGGTTGAAGTAGTGCCACCTGCTCTAGAGAAAAAGAGACTAAGATTGAACCATAGCCGAAGTTCTTTAACTTCCATTTTTTTTCTTTAGTCAAATATTCCTTCATATTCACCAACACACCCTCACTCCAATTGAACAATGTCGACTCTAGACACTCCACCCCATACTACATGTACAATCTATTCGCTACATGAAGTATCAAGATACCTGAGAATCTAGCAATGATAAATATGACCATTCTCAAAGGTAAATGGGTCACATATTTTATATTGATCTTTCCATCCCTAGTAGGTTGGGATAGAGGTCTGTAATAGGTAGAAATATAATCTTTCACGGTCTCCCCGCCACTTCTCCCACCTAGAAGAGAGATGGCGGTACCTCTCTTGGATAAACCTACCAGGAAGTAGATATATTCTACCTTTATCTCGAGAATATGTTCCCCGGAACTGAACACTTGTGCCTAAACATCCCATGAACGAACAATATATCTCAACAATTCCATCAGTTGCCTCATACCGAGAAGCTAGAAGAATTTTAGCAATCCACAGTTTTTCAGTGCCTAAATGGTAGAAGGATAATTTCCTACATTTAAATCATGTTATTCATGTTCTATTTCTCTCCAAATGAATTCCATTTTGTGCTAATGAACACATGAAACATAAATAAGAGATTCATTAGGCTCATTTTCATGCAAAAAATCTGACAAAATTTGAGGGAAAACTGATAAATAACTTAGAATTTTGTGCACAATGCACCCTAGTAGTGCATGATAGAGCATTGCACCTCTCCCACCTGTGAAAATATTCCTAGGTGCAATTTCAATACTGGGGGTTGCATTGGTCCTAGGGCGTGTTATTGAAACCCTAGGACCCTCAGAACCTTAAAATACTTGCATGAATTCACAAAACTGGAACATGAGAATAAAGAGAAGGGTTTTAACTCCTACCTGGAAGTGACGATACTCGAAATGATCCACTGGATTGGTCACAATTAGCTGCATAAGATTGAGGGAAAAAGTGCTAAAAAAATCTCATTTTTGAAGGTAAAAGCGAAATGGTAAAAATTAATAGTCATTTTGAGTCTTTATGGTCATTTCTCACATTATTTTATTCATATTTAATGTTTTGACCTAGATATGCTTCATTTTTACTATAAAACAAGTATGTTTAATCCTTTTGTGATGTTTTGAGAAGGTTGACAATTGTTAACGATGTTATCATGCTTTAAACATGTTATTTTGACCAAGGAGTATACTTTTATTTCTTTTTTCGGGCTCTGTAAACCTACGAAAAAGGAGCCCCTTGGAGATCTCTTTCATCTCTTTTCAGACTCCCAAAATATGAAAATATTTTCGAGCACTTGTATTTTCAAACTCGTTAAAGTAAATGAAAATACGTCTACTTAATATAATTTTAACATTTTTCTGGACTGAGATAGAATATTTACGAAAAAGGAATACCTTAGTCGAACATGAATAAGAGGTTCTCTTGAGTATTATTTTCTACCTTTTCGGACTCGAGAGACTATCTACGAAAAGGGAAATCTTAAGCTTTATTTTTCGACTCTTTTTCAAGCTCTCTAAACATGAAAAATATGTCGAGTTTTACCTTCACTGGAATCGTTAAAACATCAAACAACGATGGAATTTTTGAACATGACAAGTTCGAAGCACTCCTTTCTCAGGGTTCATTAAAAATACTCAGAGGGATTCATCCGAAGGATGAACTTATAGATCAAGCATATGTTATCCTCCTCAAGCTTGTTAAAAAATAAAGAGGTACTGACCAATATGGTTGGGGAAATTGGGAAAATAGGGTATTCCATTTTCTAATGGTAGTGAGTCGCTCTTGAGCATGACACTCTTCCACTTCATCTTTTTGGCTATTGGGTTGGGTAATCTTCTTATCATTCGGTTCATCATACCTTTTCAGAGCCTCCATTTCGGTTTTGGGTCAATGTTGCCAACTCCATTCAGTGTCGTAGGTGTGTTCAATAGAAGTCATTCAGTTGATATCTGTTGCAATACTCTGAAGCCTTCATTCCATGTTCGCCTTTCCTAATCCAATTTTGTATCATCATCATTTTGTCTTAATCATGATACCTGTTTCATGTCATTGATGAGGGATACATCAAGGCCCTGCTATGATGGGTCGCTTCCTGTCAACATCATCATATTATACAGGAATTTGGATTAGGAACAACCCATCGGTGCCTTGGTGCATGCATACATCAATGGGAAGTTTCCTCGCTCTCGGTGACAGGTTTACATCATTTGCCTTTGACTGAAAGGGTCTGTGTGGTATTCAACCTCAAATCATTTATTCATACCATACAAATTGTATTTTAGTACCTTGAGATCCATTAACATCATTTGTGGTTTCTCTCACATCTGTTAATGGCTTACATCATTGGCTGGTAATCATAAGATGTCTACCATGTTTGACCTCAGCTCATTGATTCACATGTTTAGACTCGTACGTTGGTTGGTCGTGTGAACGAGATGGAAGACCACATATTTCGTTTCATCCATCCGGGTTGCGATTTTAGGAGTTATACAGAGATCACAATGTATGATGACCATGATCATGCAGATGGTCATCTAGTCATGGGTTCACTATTTGTATCTGTGAACACATCTTTTGATCATTATACATGTTGTGTTAGCTTATGTTTTGAGTATGGGTATGCCTCCCTCAACAAAAATATGTGATGATATAAATTTATTTTAACATATGAAGCTCATCGGTTGTTCTTAATCCTGACTTGTCACAAGGTAAAGCACTCCAGTCGTCAGTCATCATTTATGACTTTTCAATTTAGAGGGAAATCTATTATAGGACATTTTGTCACATCTGGTTAATAAGCCTCCTAATGGGATCAATAAATATCCTATTCCCCCTGGTTATCATCATTGCACAAAGCCTTAAGTATGCCTCCTTCATTTCCCATAATTTCTGCCTGAAACTACATCATCTAAGTCAGTTTTAGGATAAATTCTCCCTGGCCTCCTTGTGGACAGTGTTCACCTAAAGGTTGCTCCACAATGACCTGCGTTGATCACCTACAACTTTCTCCCCTTTGCCCCTGCGTTGGTTCTAGAAATTCGAGAAAAAGAAAGAAATTTTGGAAGTTTCCTCTTCCATAAGTTTACAAAATTTGTTACAACCATTTACCTCAGATAAAACATTTAGATCCTATCATATCTCTCTTTGTAGTTTCCATACCTTATCCTTTGATCTCATCCTCCCATCAAAGGTTGATCTAAAACCTTATATTTGTAATTTGATAATAAATCCGAACTTACCCCACTCCTCTATATATTTATAGCCTTCCATATGCAAGGGGTTTGATTTTGGAGAGTGATTCTACACTTATGCTGTTGTGGTGAGAGGTATTATTCCAAGAATTTAGGGTGATTGGAGGTGCACAATGTGACAAGGAAAGCACAAGACATCTTGGAGGAGCTCCTTTACAAGATCAACACCTACTTATGGTTGTAAACTCATATTTATATTAATGAAAATAATTCTTTGTTTTCCTATATCTGATGTCATTAGTTCATGTATTTTCAATACCATGTTGATATATTGAATATATTACTAAGTTTTGAAAATGCAGCAAGATGATGGAGCTTAGTGAAATGAAGTCGCCTTCACTAAGTGGGCCCGCAGGCAAATTCTGGCGCAAAATCTATTTTTAGACTATGTCTATTTTTAGACATATGGAGCATAGTTCGGGGATTCCAGTTTGAGATTCTTGAAGTATGTGTCATGTTGGTAAAAATAGATGAGACTCTATTTTTGAGGTCAAAGAGGTCAAAGTCTATTTTTAGACTGCCTCTCCTTAAAACAGGGAAGTCAAATATTATTTACCCTTAATAATATTTAGACTATAAACAGTAGTTTACTCTCTTGGAGCACTTCAGTTCGAGCTACAGAAGTGGCTCATGCATCTGACAGAGGAATCGCGTGGTTCCCAAGGGTTTGATGGCATCATGCATGGTTGACTTCAGTTGGACTTCAGTGGCAGAAGTTTGGAGGAGTTAATGAGACAGCTAGTGGAGTTGTGTTCTGTTTATTTTAGTTGAACTGATTGAGATTAGTTTAACTAGCTAATCAATTAGTTATGAGTGGAGTGAATTAAATATTATTTAATTCATTAATTAGTAACTCATTATTCAACTTAAGAACACATCAGTTCACTACAGTGCATGATCAGTTCAGTGGAGACCAGTGAAAGAGGTAGATGAAAGGGTGGAGTTAGCTATCAGTTGTGACTATACTGTTGCTATTTGCAACACACGGATAGGTGGAGTAAGCCCATGAGGATTGCGCAGTTCAGGCTGGTGGTTTATCTATATAAAGAGGCCATCCCATAGCATTGAAACACGCAATAGAGGCAAGACAATTGGCGGTGAGTTTTGAACCAGTAACCTGTTCAAAACTGAGCTAGATTGTGAGTAACTGTATGAGAAAGTACTGAGTACTTGTGAGGAGTATTGTACTGAGTTTGTTACTTGATTTCTCCATTATAATATGCACAATAGCTGCGGGGTTTTCAGCTATAAGCTTTCCCCATACATACTGTGTTAATGTGTATGATGATTTGATGTGTTATCGCTTGATTTTATTTCCGCATGTTTGATGATATGAGTGGAAGAGATTATGTGTTGCATATAAATTCGAATTGTATGTGATCGGGATAGTCTCGGTGGATAATTAATCATTATTCAGCAAATTTCTACATGGTATCGGAGCTATTGAAGCAGAGATTGATCATCACAGTGATTACAAACTTATTTCGGTAGATAGAGTCTGCATGCGGGCCAGGTAGCCTCTGGATTCATATTTCTTCGGAAAGTGAAAGGTCTGGTAAATGCCCCTTGCAGTCAATCTCTGTGCTATAAATAATTTGTTCTCACAGATCTAGAGCGGTTGAGCTTTGAGGTGGAATTCGAAATTTTGCAGCAGTTTTGTTTTCTTGGTGCCAGTGTTGAAAATGTCTTTCAACGGTTTACGACTCGAATATGCTCTTGAAGGCAGTTCGAATTATGTTGCATGGAAGGATCGCATGGAAGCAGTATTAGAAGATAATGGTCTGAAGGAGTTCGTAGATACGGATGTCCAAAAGCCCACTAATCCTGCTGAAGTCGAAGTATGGCAAAAGAAGATGGCGAAATGTCGAAGGATCCTATTGGAGGGCGTCAAGGATCATATTGTATCCAGCCTGCATGGAAAGGCTTCTCCATTTCTAATGTGGAAAGCTTTGACGGATCTATTCCAGAGTAAGAGTGACCAAAGGAAGCTGGCGCTCAAAGATAAGCTCAGGAACATCAAGATGGAGAAAGGCGACAGTATCGCCAAATACCTCACGAAGTTCACTCAGTGCAGAGATGAGCTGGGAAGTGTGGGGGTGACTGTCGAAGATGAGGACATTGTCGACCTGGCTCTCCTTGGTCTTCCGAAGGCTTGGCACTCATATCAAGATAGTGTCAATGGTCGGGAGAAGCTGCCGGGATGGGAGCGCCTTTGGGCGGATCTCATGCAGGAGGAGATAAGGAGGACTACTCGAGATGGATCTTCATCGAAGGGAGCTGATGAAGAAAACTGCGCTTTGGTTGCCAAAGCAAAGAAGGGGAAGGGTAAGAAAACCTCTCATTCTGGTGCAAAGGGCAAGAAGCAGGATATGGCGAAAGTGAAGTGTTTTCACTGCCATGATCACGGACATTATGCTACCAATTGTCCAAAGAAGAAGAAGAACAAGCAAGCGGGAAGATCTGCGGATGGAGAAGCTTTGGCTTCACAGTTCGAGCTTGACTTTTCACTGATTGCATGCTTGGTTTCAAGTGTGATGGGATCGGTGTGGTTCTTGGACAGCGGTGTGTCATTTCATATGACGGGAGATCGGGAGTTGTTCTCAGATCTGGAGGACAAGGATTTGGGTGTGCACATCGAGATGGGCGATGATGGTAGATACAGTGCGACTAGTATCGGTACCATATCCTTTCAGAGGGAGTCTGGTAAACCCTTTGTACTGAAGGATGTCATGCATGTACCTGGATTGAAGAAGAACCTGATTTCTGTGGCGATGTTGGAGGATAAGGGGTATGATGTGGTCTTCAGCGAAGGAAAAGCCTTCCTGCGCAGTAAGACTACTGGAGAGACTCGGAAGATAGGGGTTCAGACCAAGAACCTTTATCAGTTGCAGGTAGATGGCTGCGCAGCTATGGCATGCAAGGTGGGAGAAGTGGTGAGCCGGGATGATGAGGGCGAACTGTGGCACAGGAGATTGGGCCACCTTCACCATGGAGCTTTGAAGATTCTGCAGCAGATTTCTACTGGGCTTCCTAAGGGCACCCTTACGCAGTCAGATCAGTGCAAGGGGTGTACTTTAGGGAAGTATGTGAAAGCCACCTTTCACGAGAAGGATAGTCGCGCCACGACGATCCTTGAGAGAGTTCACACAGACGTGTGTGGTCCTTTCTCAGTTGCTTCGATAGCAAAGCACAAGTATTACTTGATCTTTGTTGATGATTTCTCTCGAAAGTGCTAGATCTTCTTCATGCAGAAGAAGAGCGATACATTCGCGAAGTTCTGTGAGTTTAAAGCACTGGTCGAGAAGGAGTCGGGGAAGAAGGTGATTGCTCTAAGAAGTGATAACGGTGGTGAATTCATCTCGGCTGAATTCAAGGAGTTTTGCAGCGCAGAAGGGATTCGGAGAGAGCTCATCGCACCCCATAACCCACAGCAGAACGGGGTGGCTGAGCGGAAGAACAGAACGATCGTGGGTGCTGCACGAGCGATGTTGCATGATCAGGGCCTACCCCTTCACTTGTGGGCTGAGGCATGCAATACAGCAGTGTATGTGCAGAACCGTTGTCCTCACAAGGTTCTTGGCATGAGTACACCAGAGGAGGCTTATTCTGGCAAGAGGCCTGATATTTCCCATTTGCGGATTTTGGTTCTCCTGTCTACATGCATGTGACGAAGGATGCGAGAAGGAAGCTGGATCCAACTGCTGAGGTTGGAATATTTGTGGGGTACACTGATACACCTCACAAATATCGGGTGTATTTGTCAGACAGTCGCAAGACTGTTGTGCGACGGGATATAAAATTTCAGGAGGAGAAAGCCATGCAGTGTTCGCTTGAGAGGGAGATACACTTGCATGCAGATGAGGAGCTGTTAGTTCCTAAGGAGGAGCTTCCGGATGTGGATCAGCCACAAGAGGAGGTTCAGGAGGTGGAAGAAACCACCCAGGCAGCGCCAACCATCAGAGGGCGCATGCGCACTACAGAAGCTGAGCGACTGGCTCGGGATGCAGAGAAGGTTGTAGGACCACCTACGGCACAGCGCAGACAGAGACAGTCACCGGATCGGTACACTGGATACATGGCTCTTATGAGTCAATGTGTTGTGACAGAGCCATCCTCTTTTGAGGAAGCTGTGGAGGAACCCGCATGGGTTGATGCCATGATCGAGGAATATGATTCGATCATCAGGAACAGTGCATGGGAGATTGTCCCAAGACCGGTTGGGAAATCAGTTGTAGGTTCGCGATGGATCTACAAGGTGAAGCAGGCGGCTGACGGGAGTATGGAGAAGTACAAGGCGAGATTTGTCGCCCGTGGCTTCTCACAGATCGAGGGGATTGACTATGAGGAGACTTTTGCACCTGTCGCAAGGTACTCTTCCATACGGACGATCCTTGCTCTCTCAGCGCAGATGGGGTGGCACATTCATCGGATGGATGTGAAGACTGCGTTCCTCAATGGAGTTATTGAGGAGGAGGTGTACATAGAGCAGCCTGAAGGTTTTGAGATCTTCAGCAGTGAGTCGCATGTGTGCCGACTCAAGAGAGCACTGTACGGGCTGAAGCAAGCACCTCGTGCTTGGTACACTCGGATAGGCAGCTACTTCACCGGGCTTGGATTCTCCAAGAGTGAGGCGGATCCTAACCTGTACCAGATTGTGGTGGAGGGGAAGTTGTTGATCATCGTACTGTATGTAGATGATCTGATTTTGACTGGCGATGATCAGTTGATACTTTCATGCAAGGAGGATCTTGCACGAGAGTTTGAGATGAAGGACTTGGGCATCCTTCATTATTTCCTGGGATTGGAGATTTGGCAGCGCAGCGGAGGACTGTTTGTTTCTCGGGGCAAGTATGCCCGGGAGATTCTGGAGAGGTTCAACATGCAAGGCTGCAAGCCTGTTGACACTCCTCTTCCTGGTGGTTGGAGGAAGGAGGATGCTACTTCAGCGGAGGTAGTGGATGCCACTGTCTATCGACAGTTGGTGGGGTCGCTTATGTATATGGTCAATACACGACCCGATATATGCTATGCAGTTAACCAGCTTTCGCAAGCTATGGTTAAGCCTACCAAGCTCTTTTGGAAGGCAGGCAAGCATGTATTGCGCTATATCAGAGGCACATCGGGACATGGTTCATGGTACAGACAGGAGGATCAGTTGAGGCAGCATGGCTTCACAGATTGGTATCATCATATCAGAGATTGTGTTCAGCGGAGAATCATGATGCTTTCATATGTTCCCACGGAGGATCAGGATGCCGACATCCTGACGAAGGTGCTCACCAGGAGCAAGTTCGAATTCCACGGAGGCAGGATAGGGGTTGCAGATAATCCATATCTTGCTGAGAGGGAGTGTTGAAAATGCAGCAAGATGATGGAGCTTAGTGAAATGAAGTCGCCTTCACTAAGTGGGCCCTCAGGCAAATTCTGGCGCAAAATCTATTTTTAGACTATGTCTATTTTTAGACATATGGAGCATGGTTCGGGGATTCCAGTTTGAGATTCTTGAAGTATGTGCCATGTTGGTAAAAATAGATGAGACTCTATTTTTGAGGTCAAATAGGTCGAAGTCTATTTTTAGACTGCCTCTCCTTAAAACAGGGAAGTCAAATATTATTTACCCTTAATAATATTTAGACTATAAACAGCAGTTTACTCTCTTGGAGCACTTCAGTTCGAGCTACAGAAGTGGCTCATGCATCTGACATAGGAATCACGTGGTTCCCAAGGGTTTGATGGCATCATGCATGGTTGACTTCAGTTGGACTTCAGTGGCAGAAGTTTGGAGGAGTTAATGAGACAGATAGTGGAGTTGTGTTCTGTTTATTTTAGTTGAACTAGTTGAGATTAGTTTAACTAGCTAATCAATTAGTTATGAGGGAGTGAATTAAATATTATTTAATTAATTAATTAGTAACTCATTATTCAACTCAAGAACACATCAGTTCACTACAGTGCATGATCAGTTCAGTGGAGACCAGTGAAAGAGGTAGATGAAAGGGTGGAGTTAGCTATCAGTTGTGACTATACTGTTGCTATTTGCAACACAGATAGGTGGAGTAAGCCCATGAGGATTGCGCAGTTCAGGCTGGTGGTTTATCTATATAAAGAGGCCATCCCATAGCATTGAAACACGCAATAGAGGCAAGAAATGGCGTGAGTTTTGAACCAAGAATCCGTTCAAAACCGAGTCGATCGTGTAATCAGATAGAAAGTACCGGAAAGTACTTGTGAGGAGATTAGACGAGTTTACAATATCATTATAATATAATACTAAGAATGCGGGGTTTTCAGCTATAAGCTTTCCCCCCATACATGTCAGAAGAATGTGTATGATGATTTGATGTGTTATCGCTTGTTTTATTTCCGCATGTGTGATGATCTGAGTTGGTTGAGTGGAAGAGATTATGTGTTGCATATAAATTCGAATTGTATGTGATCAGGATAGTCTCGGTGGATAATTAATCATTATTCAGCAAATTTCTACACTAAGATGATACTACATAGATCTCATAGTTTCTTGGCTTGTTTTATGTGACTGTGTAGGTTCTAATTTTGGAAATCAGAGCTGGAATAGAGCATTCAAGATGAAGAAAGAGCAAAGCACGTGACAGATTCCAGGTAGCATTCATTCCATCATCTATTTACTTTAAGGAAAGCATTGGATTCCTTGTTTCTATGTCGTTCTAGGTTGGCCACCAAACCTAGGGAAGATACTTTTGTCTGCAATTGTAAATCCTGCATAACACATAGAACAAATGTTATGGAAAAAAAGTTGCAAGATCTATATACGAAGGCTAGTAACAAGCTGGAATATGAAAAAATGGTTTGTAGGACCCAGAAGATGAAAATAAAAACCCTAGAGCATAAAATCACGCATTTTTCTATGTTCTCTAGGGATTTTAAGCAATATAAGGCCATGTTGGAGGAAAAATATAGAGAGATATCCTCAATGAAGAAAAAAATCAAGATTCTAAATGCACATCTTGTACAAATAGTTGAGTCATTAGTGGCATAAAAGGAGAGCCAAGAGTTGAAGACTAAGTTGCATGAGGAACTTACCAAAAACAAGGAATACAAGGACAAAATTGTGCTACTGGAGGCACAAGTATAGGGAATGAAGGAGAAGACAAATGAGACCCTTTAGTCTCAACAGACCCCTCATGTTATGATCGAACAGGAATCCCTAACGATGTCAGAGGATGCAAATAAGTTGGAAGCCCTATTGTCATGTCAAGAGAGAGAACTAAAAGCAAAGGAATAAGAGATTGAAAGCACCAAGATGAATATGTATCGTGCACAAGAATATGGTGAGAAAATTGATGCTAAATTAGAAGACTTAAGGAGGAAGCATCCAAGCAAAACTACTTTCAAGGATGATGAAAGAATCGTTTGGGATAAGACATTGAAGGTGATCAACAAGATTTGGGATCACTTGGAATTGATCCAAGAAAAGATAGAAACCATCAAAAGGGCCCGTTGGGAAATGATTGCCATCAAGAATTTTCTTGGTGACTCCCCCACCAAGGATGGAGTGATCATTGAATTCCTTCATAATATGCCCATGGAGAAGGTTTTCAAAGGCAAAATTGATAGATCCATGTGGGTAGCAAGGTCCAACCAAATGAAAAGAAAAAAAAATTGATGACATTGGTTGAAAATAAAGTAGATGCACTAGCCAGGGAAGTGTAAGGCTTTTAAGATCAATGTGAAAAACTATCCAACAAGAAATTCCCACCATTCTTCAAGGAGAATGGAGATGTATATTATAAAGAATTAATTATGAAGAGCCTCAATGATATCAAAGAGGATAAAAAAGGTTTCAGAGAAGAATGTCACCCACTACATGGGAAATATATTGTAAATATGTATGAATATTACTTTGAAGTTTTTTTTTTATGTTAAAGAACATCTTCAAAGAGCTAGGTAAAGTGGACTATGAAACGGTCATGACCTTGGAGGGGACAATTTTGGATGCAGAGGCATGCGACATCCCAATGGGAAAGGAATGGAGATGCATGTAGGTCCACTATAAATTGATCTTTCAGAGAGAAATTGTATCTATACCATAAACACCTCCAGCAGAGGCAGGCTACAGTTCCAGATCTCCACCATAGCAGTAGGCATGACCTCAACCATCGGCACTGGGATCGACACAACCAAGGCCAGAACTATTGACATCCCAACCAAAGTAGCACACAACCCAACTAGCGCCTATGCAAGAGAGAGGAGAGAACTTTGCATACATGTATGAAGGAGAAAGATATTCCACTACAACCAAATCCAAAGGGACCCACCCTACAGATGGCATATTTTTCCTAAAACTTCTACAGAAAGTTAGTTACAAGATATTTGTCATTGTGTAATATATTCTTAGTGGTTTTTGAATATCATTAGTGGTTTAGGGCTAGGGTTTTGAGTCTTGAGTTCCTATATATAGGCCCCATTTTGTTGTAATTAGGGAGAATTTTTTTGGTGTAGGGGAAACTATGTCAAAATTTTCATAGAATTTGTTGCATTTTTGAAGTTGTCTAATGAGGAATTTTGGAAGATGTCTTGGACTATCAGTCCTTCTTTTTCATGTAACTCTAAAACCCATCTTGTAATTTGATTTTTGCACCATATCAATGCAATTATAGAGATGTTTCATGGAAAATTATTTTGTAAAGATGGCTTGGTATGAATTGAAATGTGATTGTTAATTGAGGAAAATTCTGAATCAATATGATTGTCTTCTTTAGTTTGTGTAGAATTTATCAAGGTTGTGAGAGAGTAGCTTCATTATTTTGATGAATTTTTTAATGGGATTTAAATGAAATGCAAGATTCAAGTTACTATGTTTTCTTACAGCTGGATTCTTAATTGCTCAACTGCCCATCTTATTTTAACTTCCTATAATGAATTCTTAATTTCTCCCATCTTATTATAACGAATTCTTAATTTCTCATTTCAATTTATTAAGATATGTTCTCCATTTTTCACCTTGTTTAAAACCCTTTTATCTTATTTTATGTCAAACCCAAGGCATGTGGATGCTCTGATTGATAACTAGTAAAAATCGCCTGTAGCAAAAATATTTGAATTGCTGACATTTTCCCTTACCTAGATTCTCAGGAGAAATTAAAATGCTAAAACAGCAATTAAAAATATGATTTAGATGGAATTTTCTCATTGCAATTTGCAGTTTCTTGTGAAAAATCATGGTGAATGTTAGAATGTATGATATGTTTAGGTTTTAGAAATGTGAAACAAATATCAACTCGATTATGAGTAATTTTCATTGTATTATAACAAAAACAATTATAGGCAAACAAAGATCGAGAATTTTGATTTGAATGGTTGGAAATGGATCTTCATGTTTTTTTTCTGACAACTTTTATTAGGAAATTAGAGTGCATGAAGCTTAAATATGAAACAAATAAAGAGACTATCACCAAGATTTAAGGTGAAATTCACACAGACATTTGACAGAACAACACTCACATGAAAAAAGAATTAACATATGATTTAATTTGCTACAATTGCTTCATCATTCTAATTTTCTTGTTGAAGCTTGAAACCAAAAATCAACACACATGAATATTTAAACCTAAAGAATGCAGAGATATCTTTAGCAAGACTTAGTAAACGTAGGTGATTTCACACAAAGGATTTTCAACAAAAACTAAAATCAATAACAACAAATTAGATCAAACTTAGATGTTCCATGAGTGTGCCCTACAACACAACATAGTGTGACTCTGTCACACTATGTCACCAAACAAACCCAACAAACACCAAATATTTCAAGAGATGAAGAAGCCCTCCCACCTAGATAATCATAAAACTTTTAACTCAGGATATCTTACCTTTAGCTCGACCAACTTGGGGATTGAATTTCCTCGACTTTCTCCAAACAAGCTTCGCAAGCCACCACTAGTACACAAAAGGCATGGAAAGCTAGTCCCCACAAAATTAGAGGGTGCCACTGGAATTAACTTTTAAAAACCAACACCCCCGCAGATAGAGGAAGCACTAGAAAACTCTATGGGTTGAGTAAGGAAACCAAGCTAAGAAATTAGAATTTCATGCCTCTTCGAGCCAGAAAAGCCTGAGACAATTCTTATAGGAAATCCAGTGTGCACCAGGTACTAAGGTGCAGTTCCACCTCACAAACTCCGCAAGATGAAGTTGAATTGTGGCATATATGCCAGGGTCCCAAATGTGCAGCCAATAAACCAATGTTCCTTCAAATTTTTCATCCCCAGAACCAAAGCTAACTCCTCGCGTCCCTGCTCTTAGACTCCAGGTAGAACATTCCTTCCAAAGCTTGGGCTCCTACTCTGAGAAAATGGGCTTGCCTCTAATGACCTCACATCTCATACTCCCTTAAAACTGTGAAGCTCGCGTGTAGTACTCCCTAAACGCTTCATCAACGCAATGAACACAAGCACAATGCCTTACCTTAAATACATCAACTCACCACATAAGATATTTTATTATCACATGAATTTGCATAGTAACAAGTTACCACACCACCCCTTCTAGTTGTCAAAAAAATCAATAAATTGATGAGCACCCACACCAAAGCTTTCCAAATCCATCACCCCATTAAGGAGAATATAATAATCGAATTAATGTCTTAAAAATTTATATTAAAATAATACACACTCAACCACTTAAAATTACCATTTTCTCATCTAATCTACACATACACACTACATACACGCCTATGCATATAATGAAAAGAAAAACCACGGACGCTGCCATGTACAAAAGTATGCATTGTTGCGATAGTGGATTAAACTAAATAGTCATCCTAATATCGTGAAGAATTTTATTATACATAATTTTAATATATTTATTATCTGTTTTAAATGGTAAAGATTATAATAAGATTACTTTATTTAAAATAATTAATATAATTAATAGTTATTTGTTAATTATAGTAAAATCGTTTTATCATAAATAAATAAATAAAAAATTTAAAAATAAAAATATTTATGTAAATAAGTATTTTATTTTGGAAAAGATTTTTAGAATTTCAATTTAATTATAAAAAATCATCAAATGGATGGTAGGAATTTAACTTCATGAAATATTCTAGAATATTATTCTTATATTTTTTTAAAAATAAAAATATTTATGTAAATAAGTATGTTTATTTTGGAAAAGAGTTTTAGAATTTCAATTTAATTATAAAAAATCATTAAATGGATGGTAGGAATTTAACTTCATGAAATATTCTAGAATATTATTCGTATAAAGGTTAAGATTTATCTGCAAAGTAGTTATGCATTTTTTGCTCTTTTAATTAATTTGGTTAATTAAAAAAATGTTATATAAACAAGAATTGTATCAAATGAGTTATAGTTTTGTAGGCATGTGGTATTGATAAGCCATGGTATTGACCCATAGTTTTGTAACAAAACTTATTTACTTAAATCTCCAATGATAAAATTGGGGTAATTTTCATGGATAAGAATCATGTTCCATGTTTTTTCAAATGTATATATATATATGTGTAAGTTACATCTTAATTCTTTTTATAAATAATAATAATAATAATAATAATAAGCATAATTTATGTTTTTTTTTTAATTATTAATTCTAACCATGTGAGATGTATATCAGAAAATGAAGACTCATCACACTGAGCTTTATAAATTCATTACAAACACAAGAATTTATACAGGAGTGTGTAGGAGATTCAATAGTGAATTTCGTTGACCGACATTTATTTTATCACCTAAACTTTTATACTTTTTGTCGACTAATAACTACTGCACCGACTAACAGTGCATTGATGTCGAACAGTGGGAGTGATTAATACTCCAACACCTCATCATAATCACGACCTTAATTATTAACTTTTCTGTTGGTCTAAGACTCAATTAGGCTTACAACGATACATTTCATTTTTTCTTTCTTGCTAAGTGGTCCATGCTTGTTCATTTTTCGGTGCAGTTTCATCTTCACCTTTCTCGCAATAAGATAGTGGAATATTTGAACTTTTAATTTTATCTTTCTTGATCTTGATTTTGGGATAACATTCTTTGCATTTCACAATGTTGCAGGTTCTTGGGACTCATACTTGTCCTTTGCAATTTCTTCAAGTTTTATTGCTTCTTCCTTATTGTCAATATCTTCACACTTAAAACCAATGTTAGACTTATATGAAAGATCATAAAAATGAAGACTCATGAAAATGAGCTTTATAAATTCATCACAAACACAGGGATTTATATAGGAGTGCGTCAGAGATTCAATACTGAATTCGGCTGATAAACATTTATTTTATCACCTAAACTTTTATACTTTTTGTCTACTAATAATTACTGTGTCGACTAACATTGCATTGATGTCGTATGGATAGTGGGAGTGATTAATACTCCAACGATGTATTCCAAAGTAAGTGTTTTAATGTTTATTGGGCCTTCAATATGCCCTAAAATTGCATTTTCTTAGCTAAGAGTTCATCTTCCTTAGAATTAAGGAAACAGGTTAATGGCCCACGATCCGATCCAAAGACATTTGATGGGAGTGAAAGCTTTCCCTCTTAAAAGCCACCAACAAATAATTCAAGGTGGCTTAGTTTTCCTTAAATAACAATGATGAGTAAACTTATATTAATGGATCATAACCAGTTCAACAACTAAGTTATCATAGATTTTCTTACTAATACCTATCAACATTTATCAATCGTTTAATTTATATAGCTACACAGACAAAAACCAAAACTACATTGCAGGTTTCGTCCTAAAATCATATCGTCCTTACTAATAACGCATCACGTCCATGGAATTTGGGTACACACTTTACCCAGTTGCTTAATTTTGAAAAGTCATTTATTTCTTAAAAGTGGAGAATGTGGTGCGTGAGGTCGCATGCTGATTTTGTAATCTACCTTCGTGTAATGTTGATTTTGATGGTTTAGCATGGCAATACACATTCTATAGTTGTGCCGAGCTCTAGTCTTTTAATTTCAAAAGATTGTTATGGCAGTTTATAGCGAACTCCCTATAAAGTAAGTGAAAATAGAGAATTTGATAGATATGTTTTTTAAATTTAATTAAAATCATTTTTTTTTAGAAAAAATCAACATAGTAATGATAACATTTATTTTAGTCACATTATAATATTGTAAATGAGTTAATTTATATAGAGTTAAGTTTTCGTCAAATTTTAGATTGAAACTCCAAAAAAAAACTTGAAAATGGAAAAAATAGTTTAAAAAATTAGAATTATTAAAAAAATAAAACTTATTCCAAATACTTCACAATCCTACAAGTAACATAAATTTCCATCCTATTAAAAAATCTAACCCCACCTAAACTCAACCTCATTAGAAATAAATAAAATAAAAAACAAAACAAATAAAACAAAACATTTATATGAGCCATTATACCATACTCCTTACACCGTCCAAGCAAACAATGGAACTTTTCCATACTCCTTACACCCTCCAAACCAGCAATGGAACTTTTCGTCAGCAAACTATTTTGTCAAAGGTAACTACATTATTATTAATTATTTTTTAAATTACTTTTCAAATTAATTATGAAATAAAAGTTATTTTTTCAAATTTTATAATTAATTTTAAAAACAACTTTAGCTGTATAAACGTTTGGACTAATAATGCATCACGTGCTTGAGATTTACGTCCACGGTTTAATTTTATTATTTTTAAAAGGTCCAGGAAATTTGGGTCCACAGTTTACTTTTATTATTTTTGGAAAGACATTTAATTCATAAAAGTGGAGGACGTGATGAGTGCGAAGACTTTGTAATGGACTTTCCTGTAATGTTGATTTTGATGGTTTACCATGGCGGTAAACATTCTACAGTTGCACGCAGCTCTCCTTTTTTTAATTTAATGCGTTTCCCCATTTAATTTAACAAGGTTGTCGTGGCAGTTTATATTCCCTGCCCTGTGAGGCAAGTTTGAAAATAGAGAATTTAATTGACTTTTAAAAAGAGTCAATATTTAGAGTGATAATATTTATTTCACTTACATTTATGAGGTGTTGATTGATTGGTTTGTGTGAAATTATTTAGATTTATTTAAATAGGATAAAAAAAGAGAGTTAAAGATAGAAATCAAATGTCATGACACGAATTAAGAATAGAAAAATTCAAATTTGATAGAGAAATTAAGAATAAAAAGTCAAATATCACGGCCCTGAGTTAAGAATCAAGGCTAAATAATCTGAGCAGGAGTTCCACTGAAAGATGAGGTTGATGAGGATCCGCCCCGAAACTCCGTGACCTTCCAAAAATCCTTTTCCAAAAATAGTGCCCCTTGAGTCCATTTGCACAATGCTTCAATGATTTTATAATTAATTTTAAAAACAAATTTAGTTATAACTCATAGTTAAATAATTAAAACATAAAAATATGTTTTAAGTTATATTTTAAAAAATAATAAAAATTTTCTGATTTATAAGTATTAGAGATATTAATTTTTATGTATATTGTTTTTATTATATAATATTTATCATCATAGATTGATTGTTAGTTGAATTTAGCTACTAGTTTTAATTTATGTTGAGATATTTATTTGATTAATTAAATTGTCTCTTAGAATAGTCAATTTATCTCATTGTCTAATTTATTTTATATGTATGTGAGATTGTGATTATAATGAAATATGTAGAATAGATCAAGTGTGCATTAATTGTAATTTGGTCTTAAACCTAGTTTGGGTGTAATCTCTCATTGGAGGGCCCAGGAATATGCCAAAAAATGTGAGATTAATTTAGTCTATGACAAGATTAGCCTAGGTGTGAGAGAGTATATTGTTTTGTGAGTGATTTATGGTGTGAGTGTTTCTTGTATGAATAATTAAAATAACACTATATTGAGCTATGCAAACTTGTGTGGAGACTTACAAGATTGTGGACTTTGAGTGAAGCTATGTGTAGACCCACTTGTGAAAGGACAGACTTATGTAGAATCTGAGAATGGAATGTGTAGAGTTGAGATAAATCTTAAAATGTTGGTAAACTATATTGCATGTTGCTATCCTATCAACATGAAGTAAGTGTCTTAAGAAAAAAATATTTTATTTACCAACAACAACTACAACATTCTTAGTGCCCTTCTAGTCAATCTCACTTAGATTCATTCGAGCTTCTTTCTAGACCACGTCCTTTCAATGTTGTGGTCTAGCTTTATAAAGTGCTCAACAATGTTATAAGGATGAAGGAGTTAATTAAGGGCATGAAGAATTGGTTTACAAAAATGTTGTACCCTTTGTACTGGCTCTAGAAGAGGAATTGAAGGATAGGGTTATGGTGTTGGTCAATGCCAAAAAAAAATTGCATATCATCTATTTTGGAAAAGGCATCATTTTTGACAATTTGTAGCATCGTATCAATCTAGAGGAGCCATATAATGAGACTCTTGCTTTTTAGCCTGTATTGGGATACATGTTTGCAAGGATTTATCACAATCCTAAAAATAAACATGTGAATTCTTCATTACAAGCCTTCAATCCTACCGTGAGCAATTCACTATTAGGTGCAACACTGCCTCTTCATCATTCTCGGCCTTTTCTTATATAAGTTTGATAGAATATATAGAATGAAGGAAATGGATCCTTAGATGTTGGTATATTTCAACTACGTGCGTATGATTTGATGTGTTTGAAAGACAATTTAGGTGGTATAAAGTTAATTTCTTGAATTTGTGTCAATATGTATTAGCATTATCTTTGTAGAATAAATGATGATGAATCTCCAAAATAAAAAATAAAGCATGTCATGTTGTAATATTGACTCAGATACATTTAATATTTTGAGTACTTTCCTACATCATTAGAGAATACATTAAATGACACCCATGTATCTTGGTAGATGGGAGTATGTCAATAAAATGACTAGTAGTTCAATCACTACAAACAACAAATTGACTTTATGGTATGAAGCAATTGTATCTTCAAGGGATCAAGTGGAAGTGCAACTCAAACTTGGCGAAAAATAAATAACAAAAGAAAATGGTATTGGATTCACCTAAGGGTGAGGTGAAAAGGACATGTATGTAGAACACATATATATGTCAATAATAACTTTAACTAGGAGGTTCTAAGGGGAAATGATATAGGCATGCAATTCCATATTTTTCATTTTAAAGCATGAAGTGTAGGAAGCTCCTAGTCATAAAGGTTTTGAGATGCGCTTACCTACATCTACAACATATATGCTCCAGATCTAACTCTTGAAGGCACCACAAAGATGAAGTAAAGGGCAAGACAAATGGGAAAGAATTTTAGTATCTAATGAGTTATGAGTAGAGAGAGAAACAAATAACTCAAAATCCAAAATTCAAACTCCCACCACAGATATCCAAAATTCAAACTCCCACCACAGATATCCAAAATTCAAGACTAGATGCACCTTTGAGAACCTGAACTATTGATTGGTGGGAGCAATTTATCAACATAGACATAAACCAAACTTGAAATGATACAAAAAAATATGCCTCATTCCCAATCCCCTAACATTAAATAATGTGTAATTGCCACACAATTTCCAGATAAATATTTGCCAACATTATGGACGAGATGAAATATGAAGAAATTAACCCCATTCACATTTAAAAAAACCTAAATATCATGGATGATGGACCATAAGTGGGGCCATGAGAAATGCTTTTAAGTGGGGGCTGAGTAGGCCAAGATCACATTCTTTAGAGCTTTGGAAAATGTGAGGAAAAATACAAATGACACCCCCACAATTCTATAAATCTGCAATCAGATGATGTGATAGGGAGGCTGAGTAATCCTATTTAGGTGGACGATGTTCAAAACCCCCTTAGAAGTATGCCAAGGCCACTTCTTCAAAGCTTTGAAGAATGTGGGGAAATTGACAAATTACAACCCCACAACTCTATTAATCTGCAATCAGTCGCTATGAGATTTGTGAGATTTGCCGTTTGTAAAATCTATTCCTTTCTATGCAAACTCCGATTTATGGTTATTTTCTTATTGTTTCTATTGCCTGAGGATTGTTTATACCGCTACCCTATCTTAAAGGGAGCGTGGTGTTAAAAAAGATCCTATAATGGCTGATCCTGGTTTCGTCCCTGGATTTATAGGTGTTGGCATCCAAATGGCCATCCACCAAATTCTTCACCACATCAACATTGCGGTTCGCTGCAGTAAAGAGTTATCAGCTCTCAAAGATGTGGTAATCAGGATCGAGCCTTCAAATGTGGTCCTCAGAGACATCCAGCATTATCGCTTGGAAATAAACAAAAAAAGCGGTATTTCCAGTTCTCGCAGTCATAGGGTTTCAGCTGTTAATGAATGGCTACAAAAGCTGGATGCGCTTATCTTACAAGCATCTCAAATGGCACAGCAATGCACAATACCCACCTTTAACCTTCTTTCTCGTTATCAAATGAGCAGTAAGATCGCCAATCTGAAGTCAGATATTGACAACCATCTGAAATCCGTTTCTATGATTCAGTTGGGGTTTACTCACGAGGTTCTTCTTGGGCTGTCCGGGATGAGGGAAAGTGTTGAAGCCTCAGCCAGTTGTTCTGCATCTATCTCCATGCAGCCCATTGCTCCAACCGCACAGGGCTTTTTCATCGAGAAGCCCCTCATAGTCGGACAAGAGGAAGCCTTTGCAGTACTAGAGAAATTTGTGGTGGAAGCCCAGGGACTAGAGCTGGGTAACTCTCTCTTTCGCATCGGGGTGGTTGGAAAGGGTGGAGCAGGCAAAACCCTTCTTCTCAGGGGAGTCTTCAACAGTGAAAAGGTTGGACATGTACCAATCAAGCAGGTTGTGGACAAAAGCCCAAGAAGAGATGGACAAAGGTGGCTTCCATTCACAATTTGGGCAGCTTAACACACCTCAGGTGGAAAATAACTACTTAGAAAATAACGGACAACCACTTAACGAGGGCACATCGGGAAATATGGTTCAGATGGAAACACTTTACTTGAAATTAACTATGGGAAGTTTACTTCTCATATCATTAAAATGGGGAGAATTTTATTTGAATTTCAAAATTTGAGCTCTCTTACATTGCAGAATTGTCCGATGTTGGAGGAGCTTCCACATCTGCACAAACCTGGAAGTTTAAAAAAACTGCAGATTAATATGTGTTCCAAAATAAAGAAGTTTCCCAAGGAATTCGGTGAGATCATTTCTTTCATTGGAGACACTTTCTTTAGTCACATTAAAGGAATTAGAGGAATGCAATGCCTTTATTAAAACTATTTACTATGATGTGTGAATCATTGAAGATGTTGCAAGAGAGTTATTTGAATATAAAAAAACTTCAAAAAATAAGAGTGTTTGGTTGTTCAATGGTATTGGAGAACTTAAAGAGACTCAAAATGGAGAACAAAAGAGTAGAAGTGGTGACAATGTCTTCTATAGACATGACATAATTTTTAAAAAGATATTTACAAGTATGTAACATCATCACTGGGTGGACTTATGGTGAATTTTGGTCTCATGAATTTTTCACTTTCATGAACTATTGTGATAGAATATTTTAAATAAAGTTGTATGAACTATTGTGATAGAACCTTTTAAATAAAGTTAAGTTGTATGAGTTATTGTGATAGAACCTTTTAAATAAAGTTGTATGAGTTATGTTTTTATATATTTTTATAAATAAAGTTCAATGATTTTTTTAAAAATAAAGTTAAGTTGTATGAGTTATTGTGATAGAACCTTTTAAATAAAGTTGTATGAGTTATGTTTTTATAGATTTTTATAAAAAACGTTCAATTATTTCTTTTTGTAATTTAATTGTTATGATAATATTTGTATATTATTTTAAGTAATGTTAAATAAATAAAATACTTCTTTTTAATAATTGTTTATTTTCATGATAGTACGCCTATTATCTTGAATAATTAGTTCTAATAAGTTAATTATTTTAATTAAATTTATTCTAATTTATTTAAATATAAATATAATATAATATGTTTATTCACTTGGTATTTTGAATAATTTTCTGGAAAATGTTATCATGAATCAAATAAATATTATATTAAAGTTAACTAAGTGGTTAAATTCATAAATTCAACATTTTAAAGGGAAATTTTCAAATAAAAATCATGTAACTTAAAATAATTGATATAATATTGAAAAAATATTTTTGTCTAAGCCCAAACACAAGACAACTCTATTGTACATCTCTTAACCAATTAAGTGATACACTATATTTAAACTCACATAGTATTCAATAAAAAATATGTATGCTTTTATATTTTTTCAATGATTAATGGTTCGGGTGGAATATCACTATCAACATTGCATGCTTTTTATGGATCCATGGAATTCATGGAATATAGACCCTATAGAGACCAATGGATAGAAGAGGAGCACATGGACTTATGGAACTGTTGACATCTTTGATGGGGATACTACTTGAGTAGTTGTCAATGAGGGAGATAATCTGATCATAGGTCCTAATTAGACTTGCGCTCATTTGGTATGATAGTTTCCAACTAGAATGCGGGCCTAGTTACCATTGATAGGGTAGGGATTCTCTATTTTAGCTATAAATTATGTCCTACTATTAATAATTTAATACTACTTTTTTACTTAGGTTTCAATCCTTACCCTTGTATTTTCCTACTCTATTTTATATATGTTGAATGTTAATTATTTAGAATTAGGGGAGTCAGTTACTAAACTAGAAGAAGTTAAATTGTTATAAATGGAGTTCATTTATCGAGTAACAATAAGCATTTAATAATTGAATATTTACCAACATATTGTTTTTCTCTACAACCATTATAAGTGTATTCCACATTATGAAAATTCAATCAATAATAATAAAATCATGATATATTCATAAAATTATGCAAATATAAAAGATTCATATACTATTAACATCAATGATTACCATGTGAAAGAGACATATCTATCTTCCAAAAAAAAATAACTGCATTAATTGACAAACATAGTTTTTTTAGAAAACATTGCAAAAGGCAATCTAAACAAGAAACATACAACCTTTAAGATCCCCCTCCCTTACTTTCATGAGGAGCTTCCCTGTTTGCACATTTTGTTAAAGTTACAAAATTCAATTTGTCGATAACTCCTTCGTTACCAATGTGATGTTAAAACTTCTTGGATGGTAACTGTTGCCGATATGTCTTTTAGGTTGTATGAATTTTCAAGATTTTTGGTTCCTGGGGAATTTCCATATTCTATAACTATCACTCCTCTTTCAATTCCCGATCAGCTAACCTTTTAATGTCTTTATTCATGTCTTCATGTTGATGGTGTAATAGTCGAATTCAACCACCACTTTGGTGGGAGAAATGATGAACTTGTCCATCAAATCATCATCTACATTTGAAATATGTTCAATTTCCGTAACCACGCTTGTTCAGGCCTTGGTTATCTCTTCAAGTTTTAGTTTGATAGGGGCGGCACTATGAAATTCTTCTATATGATTGAGGTACCATTCCTTTATTAGTTCTGTGGTGGCGGCCCAAATTTGATTGCCCAAACCGGTAGCTTCATCCATAGTCATTCTAACCAACTCACATTCCCATTTCCAAACATCGGACAAAGACTAGTATTTTTCCTTTTGTTTCTTATCAAGTCGAGGTAGTGAATCTGGAGCATCCTAGTGTTTCTTTTTCTACTCAATGATTTTGTCCAAAGCCTCACTAATTGTATTATGGCCTTCTAATTGGGCATTGTTAACATTGGTTATATGCTCCAACTAAACAAATTAGTCTTTGTTTTTCCCCAAGTTTCCCACAAAAGAGTGTTAAGTCTTTTGAAGGTCATTTTTGATTTTGAGAGCCTATACTTTAAGCATCTAAAGGCCAGTTTGGGCCTTCTGAGCTTGTTCAACAATAATTTTAACTTTAAGTTCATGTGACTTTCCTTTAGTAATTGTAGCATAGCGGTGTGAGTTTCTTTCAGGCACAACATTTGTTACTCTTATTGAGCCTTGAAGAACTTCGACAGAATGTTGTGTTGTTCCTGTAGCCTTTCTTGGAGATCAACCTCCATTTCCTACTTTTGTTCTTTAATCCGTTCCTGCAGTGATGCAACCACTTGGGTTAACTATTCCAAATCCATATATAAGTTTTAAGTAGCCACCTTGTTTTCCACATGAGAGCTCCTAAAATAGAGGTAGTATCTACAATGACCTTTGGATTGCTTTAGCTAGCGAAACTCCATATTATCCTTTGTTCAAGGCCTTCTAAAATAATTTCCTCTTGTCCTATTGTTCCTATTTTTCTTTTTTTGGGAACATTTTAAATGACACATTTTCTAAATTTGATATAATAATAATTCCCTAATTCGACGAATTCATCATTGAGATCCCTGGGACTATGAATAATAGGTGAAATACTTATTTTATTAGGGATCAAAGAGACAAAGGAAATAGAATTATGAGTAATGATGGAGCACTGTATAAGATTAATTTTCATATTTATTATCTCGATGACCTTCTCTTGTCACGATGATTAAGGGGAATTCTCTAGACGTCCTTCTCTGATATGTCCAATTCTCCTTGTTGTTCCATTTTAGCAGTAATAGTTTGTTCTCCTGGCTTTGGCCTGGGCCAACCTTTCCTATTGTTAATTTTTCTGAGGGTTGTATTTTTCTTTGCTTCAGATAATTTAATTTCATCATTAATTGATTCAATTCACCCCACAACATCATAACGTTTAGTAATATATGTAATTATGTAGAAATAATAATATCATCATCAATGCAGCAAAACATAAAGGAACAATAATAAAAATCATTCACACATAGAGATGTCAAGATTGGTCGGAGACCAAGGAAAAACTCCACAAAGGGTAAAACCCTTTCAAAACGTCCTTCTTATTAGGTTGTCATAAAATGTTCAGCAAATAGAGAGTACAATAATCCAATTCTTCATTCACAATAATATCCAGCAAAACCAACCAAACAATATCACATAGATGAACCCAACAACATTATTAATCAAGATCATTGTTCACAATCTTGTAGTCAATCATCAACTCTATGACCAATTGTTAGATTATGTGTTCAACGGTGATAATAAACCCTAGTTCCCGACCGCACATAGCTAATGATCATCCGTGCAGCTGAAGCATTCTCGTTGCACGGACATGCTTGCATGCGAACAACTAAAGCCAAAAATTTCATGTATCAACCCTGCGGCTACAATCCAAAACCCTAATCCACATGTGCGAGCTTCAGACTCTACAATCTCAGACCTATACGAACCAATATATGTGAACCAACTTCAAACCTTCATGAGCCAAACCAAAGAAGAGAGAAAGAAGAATGATTGATGATATCAAAATGAGGGTCACTTGAATTGTATTTATAGCCAGACAAGAGTGTACAATTTCTCTTTTGGTTTGACTTGTCCTTTTGTGCACATATGGGCTTCCACATTAAAAATATATTTTTCCTTAACCAAATTAAATTCTTCCAAGGGCTAGGAGGGGTCTTTCTTGATGAGGAAAATTGTCTAAAGGAAGGAATTTGTCCCTGAGCTACCAAATTAACCTCCCTCTCAGCTAGGGAGAAATTACCGACTACAACATATGTCCCATCACAAGTAGCTCGTCATCAACAAATGTCGTCACTACTCATTTCTGCTCATATGTTGAACACTCTTGAAGCTAAAAGAAGAATAATTTGATACCAGAGGGAAGCCCAAGATACCACCCTATATCCATTAAAGAGCCCCTACTACCAGCCAAATCACTGCCAGTGGGGAGTGTTGGCGTAAAAATTTAAATGAAGAATGACCTAGGGTTTGTCCTAGGGTGCAAACAAAGATTTCTGTGTATCTAGCACTTCGCTGACATTTTCACTCCCTTGGATCAAAAGAGTGTCTCACCCAAGGCAAGCCAAAACCATAGAGAGGTAGAAAGGGATCTAGAATTATATATTATACAATATTTACAACCATCCATACATTCATCTGCAACAATTTAAATTATACATTTAACAAAGAAGAACATTATGTAGAAAATTTTAAAACGGGGCACAAAACACATACACATTTGATAAAAATCTCATTCTCCCTTGGATCAAAAGAGTGTCTCACCCAAGGCAAGACAGAACCATAGAGAGGTAGAAAGGGATCTAGAATTATATATTATACAATATTTACAACCATCCATACATTCATCTGCAACAATTTAAATTATACGTTTAACAAAGAAGAACATAATGTAGAAAATTTTAAAAGGGGGCACAAAACACATACACATTTGATAAAAATCTCATTCTCCCTTTTATTAAAAAGATCAAAGCTCAATCACAACAATATTCCATCATTAAAACTTGCGGCACATTACAGATTCGTGTGGAAATATTCTATCTCAAAACAATTATCAAACATGGATCATTACATAAATAAATCTGCGTACAAGCAATCTTTCCTTCACACAACTTATATATAAAATTTTCAATGACTTCTAAACTTTGCAGTGCTTTCTAAACTTGTTTCTTGTTGCTTTGCATCTTCTTTTATAGCCCGTGTTAATTTGATCTAGTCTTTTATCCTTCACTCGCTTGAACTACGATTTTCCAAAACCTGGAACCATTACCTTGGTTTCCTATCGACTGTATAAAAATTGGTTCTACATTTTATGATACACACCCTTACTTTCCACTATGCAAGTCCCCAAACAAATATTTCGTTGTCGCTTTAATTTTTCGGTGTTCGGCTTCTGGCGAATTTATTCAAAATGTCCTCTACAAATTCTATACGTTAAAAAATGAAGGACCCAACATGCCCTAACCACAATCCATTGAATCACTCTCGAGTCAATGTGTTGTTGTTGCATCTAAAATCTGGGCCGGTTGGTTTCCGCTCTGATCAGTTGTGGTACCTTCAAACAAAGGACCCAACATTGGAACACTTTGAAGATCTGAATCCTTAATGGTGGTGAATGCAGAAACATAGGATTTCCACGAGTCCATAAGTGTAGGCACCTTACTTGAAAATTATTCAACTGTATATGCACTGAGATCATTGGGTTGGGACTGGACAAGATCCTGGATTTGTTGATCAACTATTGTGGATAGCGTGCTTAAGGTGATGAAATGTTTCTATGCTTTTGGGCGGAGGTCGCGAAGAACGTGTTGAGTCACTTGCAACATGTCTTCCAAGTTATTAATATGAGCATCTAATAATTCAGCTTGATCCAAGATCTGTTTCTTTACTTCTAGATATGAATTCATCATCGCTTGTTGGAATAGGTACTTGACTTTCCCACGCAACAGATAAACGGGTGCATTTTTCTTCGCAAGAATCTTGCTCCAAACTGAAATTTGACTGAACATATGTTGTGACTCCTGCATGACTTGAGGCAAAGTATTAAAGACAGTGGTGGCCATCTGAATCTGGTCAACTTGATGGTTCTTGTAAAAGTACAACACGCGATAGGGGAACACGTGACAAGATCTTTAGGTTGTTCTTCGACTAAAGGAGCAAGTGTAGGCCACAATGACTGCAATTTGGAATGAACATCACTCACCTAACACTCTAACCCATTTTTCTCAAGTCGTAACTATGTTTAGACTTTAGCGGTAGAATTGAGATGATGTTTTTCGTCACAGGTAATTTGAAGATCGGTGCACCGAGTATCGGTATAAACTATACGGTTCTCCAACTAAGATACAAAAGAATGAATGAACTAGAACAATTGCGACAAAGACCATGTATGAAGGGCATCTATTGAAAATAAATTTTGCGTTGCAATTTGTGATTTCAGTGGTTGGCCACTAGAAACTAAGCACTCTGACTGAGCATGTGGTGAAGATTCTCTCTGTAAAGTACCTTTTTTATTGTGTGCAATTATGTGAAGAACGGGAGCTGAAATAAAACCAATGAGATCATGTTGCTGGGTAGAAAGGGAGATCACCTAACGAAATTGTTCCAGGTCTTTCTTGAACTCGGTGAATTGCTCAACAGAGATGAGTGAAGTGGTGGAAGAAGAGGGATGAGATGAGGTAGGGGTATAAGGAAGAGCAGTTGATGGTGGGGGAATGGTAGCAGTAGGAAAACTAGCAAAAATAATAAAAGTAGAATTATTTTCCATGTATTCCAGCTCATCAGCGGAAGTATTTGAATCTAGACAGTCAAAAAATGTCGCTTTCGAAGAATGAGGTGGCTCGTTGGAATTTGTATGTGGGGATGGGGGTTGTTCTTCAAGAATGGGAACAGTAGGAATGGTGGATGGGGGCTTGGCATCAAGGTCGATGATGGTGGAGGCATGGGTAGCGGGTTTAATGGTGGCTGTGATAGTGGGTGATGCAACAAACACAAGAGCGACTTGATGTATACAAGCAAAGTGTTCAACTAAAGAACCTACGTCAGTCCAAGTAGCTTGTGTCGATCTCACACACTCCTTGGATTCTTCAGTAGGGGTTGGAGATCATCTAGCGTACCTCCAGAGTGCTTGCATGGGGATGAAGGGGCATCTTCGATGGGTCTCATTGCATCAAAATTGTACAAGTGTGTCCCGTCTTGTTTCCATGACAGGACTCCTGGCCAAGTGATAACTTTGTTACAGAAATAATTCTCTTTGATGTAGAATGATAGCTTTTGCATAGCGAAAGTTGTAGGAAAAACATGTAGGGACCAGAGATAACAGCAACTATGATTTATACCAAACCAAAACCTAATGAGTGTACTGGTCAAGTAGAGGGAGTGACACTCATGAAATGGTTCTAGTCACAACATCCATTTTATTGAACCAGTGGCCAAACACAAGATCATTAAACTATATGTTAACAGTTTCTTCAATACTACACCAAGGTGTATAATGAAAGAGGTTCAGCTTCTGCAACCATGGTGAGGTCTCAGGATTTTGGAGCACACCATTTGTACATAGCAAGTGGAAGAAGTAGATACCCAAAAATAAGATATGTGGGCCAGGTATAAACATAATGGGCGGCGTCAAACAACAAATTAAGGAGATAGCTTGGCCAATTTAGCTGCTCCCCTCAGATGCAAGCCTCTGCAACTGATATGGCGTCTATCGAACATTATCCTCTGGTAAAATGGCACATGAATTTAGTAGCGATAATGGTAGCAACAACTCAAAATGAAAAATGATTGATCAGATCAAGAATAGCTCCACGCCCTTTCCTAATGGTTCCATACATTTTGTACAAATTATTCTCATATGTCTTCTTACCACGTTTAGCGGTTCTTTGAAAAGTCGAGCCAACATTGGCACCATAAGCATACAATTTTTTGAGTCTATACATATCCTCTACATGGGTGGGGTATTCTCTGTCCAACCAGTGAGAACCCCCATGGAGCCGAATGATTAAGAAATTTTTGCATCGCATTGCTTTCCCAATGGTGCAAAAAACAAGTAACTTACACATAAGAAGGAGAGTGGATTGTTTCAAGGGAAGAAATTATATTTTGACTTTCAAGGTAGAATTAGCATTGGGACAGGTATTTGGATCCATAAAGACATCATTTCGGAGTGGAGGGAACAACGATGGATCAGATAGGTCATTATAAATAAGATGGATTTTCTCATACTTCCTCAAGAGGTCATCTTGGGAGTGGATACAAGAGTTAATGGGGTACAAAATGACAATATTTTTAACTTGATGAACCATGGTTGTAGAATGACGGGTATTGGGCTTCATAAAGAGATCATTTCAAAGCACAGGGAACGATGATGGATCAGATAGGTCATTATCAACAATATACGATTTCTCATACTTCCCCAAGAGGTCATCTTGGGTGTGGATATGAGAATCAATGGGGTACAAATGGACCGTTGTTTTAACTTAAAAAATCATGGTTGCAGAATGATGGGTATACAAAAAATGAACATGGTGGCGAAAAAGAAATGAGGGCTTAGGGATAGGTGTAAAAAAAGCCAAAGCGAAAAATAAGACCTCTAGAAAGAAAAAGGAGAGAATGGGGATGAATGGCAGACATATATATAATGGTCAATGAGGTGTAGAACTTATCTGTTACACGTGATAAATGTGAATCAAACTCAAATTAATGATAGGGAATTTTGGCACGTTCTAAGGAATATTATCGGGAATTGGGAAATGGATTTGGTAAAAAACTCAGACATGACAGGAAGTAATGATAGAAAGGATGAGCATTAGTGACAATGATAGGATGAGGTACGCCAAAATCTCCCTGGCCATAATGAGTCACAGTGGGTCGCAACTAAAAAGACAACAGACTTACGGAAAAGTCTCTAAACGCAAACACTAATAAAATACTTACTGACATAACTATCCTAACTCCTACCTACTATTCTCATCAGGAGAGGACACTTTATTTCAAGGTTGAATTAGAAAAATAGGGCTTCAAGAAAGCACCATTCATCCATCTAGAGAAAAGTGTACCATCTAATTGAGAAAGTCAAACAACACCAGAAAATTTGATTTCTGCAACATAAAAAGGACCAATCCAATGCATTTGGAGATTACCTGGATGCTTGTGATACGTGTTGTCATATATTAATACCTGGTCTCCCACATAAAATTATTTCTTCTTGATATGGAGATCATGTTAAGCTTTCTAGAGCCCCTTCTCAATAGTCTGATGGAAATAAGAAAGGAATCAAGACTCATTAAGTTGTAGTAATTCATGCACTCAGTCGGGAACAAACTCGTCTTCAGACTTTCGAGTTGCATGAGAAATAAAATTATTAGGAACAATGAAATCAATAGGAACACGATCTTATTTCCCATAAACCGGTTCAAAAGGAGTGTACTTGTGAAACCGCTTGACTATAATTAGGTAAGCCCATAAAGTAGCAGGAACTCATTCATCCCAATCATCTATATTGGTGGAACAAATATTAGTAAGTCCTTTTCTAAAAAAATATTAAAATCTTCGACAGTACCATTGGCTTGTGTATGATAAGGAGTGCTCATATGGTGTTGTATCATGAAATTATGTAGTAGAGCCTAGACTGTTTCATTGATTAAATTGGAGTCTTGGTAACTTGTAAGACTTCGGGGACAACCAAACCTAGTAATAATGTTTTCAAAAACAAACCTAGTAGTGATGTTTTAAAAAATAAACCTAGTAATAATGTTTTCAAAAATAAACCTAGTAGTCGTATCAACAATGCAATATGTTAGTGTCAGTATTTTCATCCTACCATCAGTGATCAAAATACACTCTTTTCATATTCATATTAGGGGTCCCACTCATAATTTTTTTTATCATTCCATTAGGTCATGTAAAAAATTGATTCTCTAATGGTAGCCCTAGTCATAAAGTCTCACTCTCCCTCACAAATTCTCATTTTCTAGCCCACCTTCATGTCTTACTAAGCATAAAAAAACTTTTGAAAAGCTCATTTCACTATGTCTTATGTCAGTCAAATTCAACCATGGAGTCAGGTCATTCAAACTCCCATTAGGTCATTAGGTTTCATTGTTCAAGGTCCAAAAATGCACCATTTCATCTTAAAAAGGTCAGCAAAAGATGTGAGGGTGACTTAATATACATTTCATTATCATCTGCAGAGGATTATCAGCATGTAAATATGATATTTTTAAAGTTGTAATTATGGTTTCAAGTATGATTTTCATACTCAAATGTAATTTTATTCAAAAACAGAGTTTTAATTTATTTCATTTTTTATGTAATCATATGCTTCCTATATGTAATAAGTTACTCTCCAAAAGCTGTCAACTCCAACTTCATATGCCAAACTAAATACCACCAAATCAAAGTGAAAAAGTGCCAAAATCTAGCAACTTCATCTTGCAAAGAAGAAAAGTCAAAGAAAAAAGAATATTCAACATGCTTTCAAAAAAGTGAAAAGAAACATAGGAAAAGTGGGTTTTTGATCTAAATCAAAATTCACTCAAGATTAAAGACTCTTAGACATCAATTTGAAATTCATTTTCCCCCTATTATATCGATCAAACACTTGAGGAGAGCGAATTTTCGATTTTCTGGGAAAAATTGGAAAAAAATTGAGCAGAGGGCGCATATTCTTAATGTGTTGCACACAGACTAAAGGCGCTGTGCACAGCCTTAAGGTGCTTCTCACAACCTTAAGGTGTTGCGCATATGTCCATCAAAGCCCAAAATGCTTCAAAATTTTCCCAAATCACGTGTAGAGCTACATCATCAATCTCATCAGCCTCTAACAAGTAAGTAAAGGTCAAAACCCATCATTTCTCTCCTCCTTCAAAGTTTATTGGTTGGTGTTGTATAATTTGCTTGAAGAATTTGGTGTAAACTCACTCAAAACCCTAGTTTTCTTCCCTAACACTCACAACCCCTAAAAACCATTTCCTTTACACTCTCATACCCTTTCCACATTGAAAACACTCTTTCCCAAAGCCTTTTTTATTACAATCCCTATCCCTAAGCTTTTAAATCCTAAAACCCTAAGCCCTAGGTGCTCCTTTTTCGTGGGCTCCCAATTCCCAATTCCCCATCCTAAAATTCCCTTTAATCCCCAACTCCCCATCCTAATCCCCATCACACTATCACTCCTTTTCCCTTCCCCCATTTCTTATATCCCTAACACTATCTCCCACAATTTTCCCTTTCCCCATTTCCTATCCCCAAAAGTCACCTTCCACATTATCATATACTTCCGTAGGGTTTTGGACATAAAAACACCATGGCAGCAGAAGAAGAACATAACATACCATATAGTGAGGAAGAGGAAACATAGGCTAGGAGGCCACATAAAGGGGGCAGGATAATCAAACTTGAACCTATCAGCACTTGGAGAAGCTGCTAGCAAAGGCTAATAAAGAAAATGACCTATTCAGGAGTAAATTCAAACACCATGCCCTTAAGGAGAAAATTGCAATGGCCAAGCTCAAGGAATCCAATAAGAAAATTGAAAACCTAACCCATCAAAAAGAGAAGGAGAGGTTAGACGTACTTGTTGAGGCTTCACTCCAAGCCTAGACACCTCATCAGCATCCTCTCCACAAATTTTGAGGCAAGTTGAAACATTTTAGAAAATTCTGAGTTTGACTGTGTTTTTTAGAACAAGGAAATATCAGAAAATTTGTCATATGCGCAGCACCCTAGGCGATGCGCAAATTATAGAGGCATTTTTTGGGAAAAAGGTCACCACTAGTGGATTCATAATGACAAATACAGTCAGGAAAACTTATTTTCCATCTTTCATTTGCATATTCAGGAGGTCAAAAGGGAAAAAAACCACCAAAAAATCACGTTTTTACCCATATTTTTGCCTAGAGCTACCCATAGAGCAGTCTTAGGAGATTGCAATTTTGAAGGGTAAAATCAACATCATTTTGAGAGATGGAGGCTTATTCAGAAAGAGGACTTGAAAAGGTTTCCAACAAGCCATATTGGGCCTGATTTGGACACCTGTAGGTCAGTCAAAAGTTGCCTTGAACATGAAGGGTGCACAGCCTTAAGGCACTGTGCATATGACAGTTTGCTGATCTTTTTGGTTTTTCACTGTAAATTTTGATTTTATCTCAAAAAATCATCTTTATATTAATGTAATTCATCATGGTAATTGTAATTATGTCAAGGATAAGTTACCTAGGGGTAGATTCATTAGGTAAAGTTATTATTGAGTCAAAATGAATCAATTTGAATGTAATGAGGAGTGAGTCACTTGGACCATCTTACACTTTAGCTTTCAGTTCAGAAATTAGTGGATCTCTTCCTCACCTCATGGATTCGAACCATAAGGATGAGTGAAGCTTGTTTGATTTCTATATAGCCCCTTTATTCACACTAAGCAAGTGTTGGAATCAATTTGGATGATATCTTGTTGATCAAGGAACTTTTGTATTCAGTTTGGCCAGTTAATAAAGAAGAGTTGCAACTATTTTTTGGGATACTTTTGGTATGATGTTTATCATTTTTTTTTTCTTCAGTTTCATATGTTAGAATGTATTGTATACATGTTCATTACATCTCTATGGTATGATCTCTTTAAATTTTGATAAGCAGAACACATGCTTGCTCATGCTCTATTTTGGGAAATTGATCATAGTTTGTCCATTTTCCTTTATTTAGGAAGAATACATCTCCCATGATCTTCCTAGCTTCTCATAAGTCTTAAAACCACCCCATCACAATCATATTAAAGTGATAACCCATTGAATCCTTGCAACCCTATCTCATTTTCCCTGACCTAGCTCCCTTGAACTAATTTCTTCATCCAGTGAAACCCAACCAAATCAAATCAAAACAACCCCTGCACTCCATATCTAGCCTAAAAACCATAATTACTCCAGCCCTCTTGGCTCTGACCTTGTGGAGAGCACCCTCTCCGGTTTGGTAGGGCTAACTACCAAGCCACACTTTTGATATGTGGTTACCTCTATTGGGCTTCCTTCTTCAGCCTTGGGAATCTGGCGGAGTGATAACACAATATTTAATAGGAGCAACTTCCACCCGACGCGTCAAATAATATAGTGCAGCAATGATATATCAAGCATGTGAATGACAATCAGGGGTTGAATGGGCCTAATGAAATCAATAACATGTTAGCACTCCGCCAGATTCCCAAGGCTGAAGAAGGAATCCCAACAGAGGTAACCACAGACCAAGATTTTGACTTGATAGCTAGCCCTATCAAGTCGGAGATGGATCTCTACAAAAGGGTCACAACCAGGAGGGCTAGAGAAATTAGAGTTTTTAGGCTATATATAGAATGGAGGGGGTTGTTTTTAATTTTATTTGGTTCGGTAATCACCGGATTAAGTAATTAGGTCAAGGAAAGCTAGGTCAGGGTGAATGAGATAGGGTTGCAGGGATCAATGGGACAAGGTAGGAACAAGGCTTATCATTTGAAGAGGATTGTGATGGAACAGTGTTGAGACTGAAATAAATCTAGGAAGAGCATAGGAGATGTATTCTTCTTAGACAGATGAAAATGGACACACTATGATCAATTCCCCAAAACAGAGCATGTGCAAACATGTATTCTGATTATCAAACTTGAAAAAGATCATATCATAGAAATTAAGTGAACATGAATACAATACATTCTAACATGTGAAACTGATGAAAATACAATGATAGACATCAATACCACAAGTATCCCATAAAATAGTTGCAACTCCTCTTTATTAGCTGGCCAAACTGAGTACAAAAGTTCCTTGATCAACTAGCAAACATACAAACTGATTCCAACCCTTGATAAGAGTGAAGAAAGGGAAGATATAGACATCAAAACAACCTTCACTCATCCTCAGGGGTCAAATCCATGGGGTGAGGAAGGAATCCACAAAAATATAAACTGATAGTTGAAGTGTAGGATGGTCCAAGTGACTCACTCCTCATTACATTCAAACTGATTCATCTTTGACTAAAGGATAAGTTTACCCAATGAATCTACGCCTAGGTAACTTATCCTTTACATAATTAAATTTACAATGATTAATTAAATTGATAGTAAAAATAATTTCTTAAGGTAAAACCAAAAATTATAGTGAAAAACCAAAAAAAATGAGTAAACTGGCATATGCGCCGTTTTCCTGTCATAAGCGCCCTTGTTGTGTCATAAGTGCCCTCCATGTTCAAGGCCACTTTTGGAGGCCTTACTGGTGTCCAAATTCGGTCCAGGATAGCTTTTTGGAAAGCTTATCTTGTCTGCTTTCTGAATATGCCTCCAGTTCTGAAAATGGTGCTGATATGACCCCTCAAAAATGAAATATCCCAAAAATAGTATAAGCGCAGCGCCTAGGAAAAAACAGGGGCAGAAACATGTTTTTTTGGTCATTTTTTTCCTTTTTCACCTCCTAAAAATGAAAATAAAGCTTGTAAAAGCGGTTTTTCTAGATGTATATGTCATTAAAAATCTCATGGTGATTTTATTTCTCTAAAAAAGTGCCCCAAACATAAGAACAACACCAAGGGCGCGACGCTTATGACCATTTTTATAATATTTACATTTGCAGAAAAACACAGTCATGTACAGCTTTGACAAAAATGTTGCGACTTGCCTCAAAATTTTCGGAAAGGATTCTAATGAGGTGGCTAGGCTTGGAGTGAAGCCTCAACAAGTATTTCCAACGTGTCCATCTCCTTTTGATGAGTGAGAGCTTCAATTTTGGCATTGGCTCTTTGGAGCTTGGCCAATGGAATTTTCTCCTTTCGTGCCTGATGTTTGACTTTCCTCCTCAACAAGTCATTATCATTATTTTCCTTTGCTATAAGGTTCTCTAAGTGTTGACTGGCTCTATCAAGCCATGGATCCATGTTCTTATTGATCTCTATAGTAAGCTGCTCATTTAGGGTTAGCTTATTAGCAAGCTCAGCTTCCCTTTGCCTCTCTAGAGCTAGAGCTCTTTTCAGCCCTCTAGTTCTAGGTCTCTATCTTGGTACCTGTTATTCTTCATCATCAAGTAAGCCATAATTATCCAATGTTTCATATAGCATGAATTTGGCCTTTTGAGCCTCCCTTTGAGCAGTAAAATACTTCACCTCATCAATGACTTGTTTGGTCTTCAATTGCTCATTTTCTTGCTCAAGGAAGTGCATAACATATCTAGCCTGTCAAGATTAGTTTGGAGGTATCTGATTTTTGCATCCTTAGCTTTGATGGCCATGTTAAAAATATGGCTATCATCATCATCACCTAGGTCAACTGACTCAAACTCATGCTCAGTCTCATGGAGGTTTTCATCATGTTTCACCTCTGGCTGAGTTTCTGTCTCAATCAACTTTCCTTTACCTTTTTCCACCTATTTTTTTGATGTAGAAGACATGGCCCCTGACACTATGTGCAGAGCAAACACGTCTGTGGCCTCTCTAGTAGATTTTTTGCAATGGCTCAAACTCAACCATACTATCCCTCTCTGCCTCATATATCTAATTTTTGATAGGGGATTCAATCTCAGTGTGGGATGAAGATAATGGTGGTGAAGTGGATGAAGTGGATGAAGAGGATTGATATGATGATGGTGAATGTACAGTAGGCTGAGATGGAGGGATGGAAGTGGATGGTTGAGATGATGAAGGCATATTTTGAGCATGCTAAGTAGGAGGATCTCTGAAGATATCATGGGCTATGAAGGTATCACATGCAATGTTGAGCTCATTGAGATGGTAAAGGACAATGATTTTGATAAGGGAATGATGGAAAATAATTTTCATTTGGTGTTCATACTCCCTTTTCTGAGAAATAAAAGCCATCTTTTCAACACTCCAGAAAAGGTAGTAAGGTATATTGGGCATCCTTACCCTAGTGAAATGCATTAGGAGTCGGATGTGATAGGTATACAGCCTTGAGAATCTACCTTCACATGTAAAGTACTTCATGATTATCTTCATCATGGGTGAAAATCTGTTCAGGAGGTAGGAAAAAGGAAACATCCTCTTTTTCTCATTCTTGTATCTAGGTTTTAAAAAGGGCTCAAAGTGCTGATTTTCCAAATCACTCTTTTTGAACCACCTTTCCCCAACATTTTGGATCCCTGTGGCAACTGAAATGATGGAAGTTGAGACAGTAAAGGTGACACTAGGTAGGGTAACCTGGTTGTTATGGAGTTTAGATATTAAGAGAATAGTTAACATGGAATGATGCTTGAATTTGTTCACAGAAATCATAACAACCAACATGTTTGAAGCATGTCACTGTCATTGGAGAAGCCAAAAGTTCCCTAGTGCTGATAGGTTCATGTCTGATTATCCTGCCCCCTTTATGTGGCCTCCTAGCATTTGTTTCCTCTTCCTCACTAAGGGATCTGTTATGTTCTCCTTCTACTTGCATGGTGTGTTTGTGTTCAAACCCTAGGGAAGTAGGTGATAGTGTGGAAGGTGAATTTTGGGATAGGATATGGGGAAAGGGAATTTTATGGGAAATAGTGTTTAGGGATATGAGGAATGGGGAAGGGAAAAAGAGTGAAATAGTGATGGGAATTGGGATGGGGAATTGGGGTTTAGGATCCTAGGTCAAAATAGGACCTAGGGCTTAAGGTTTTGGGAATTAGTAGCTTATGGATATGGATTATGATAACATGGATTTGGGAATGAATTTTAACAATGTAGGGATGGTATTAAGTGTAAGGGAAATGGGATTTTAGGCATTATGAGTGAAAGGGAGAAAAACTAGGGTTTCACATTCAAGAAGACACCAAATTTTCTTTTAACCAACTCACACATTCAAAATGACTTTGATGAAGAGGAGAATGATGTAAAATTCACTTGCTTGATTGTAAGTGCGAAGAATGATTGTTGAAGTCTAGGGGCGATCTTTTTGCAACATTGATGAGTTTTTTTATCCTTTCTGGTCATATGTGCAACGCTAAGATGATAATCACAACGCTAAGAGCATACATGCAGTGCTAAGAGGATAAGCACATTTCTAAGAGGATAAGTGCAACGCTAAGAGGATAAGCGCCCTTCTGCTATGTTTTTCTCAATTTTGCTCAGAAAATCGCAAATTTCTCTCTCCTCAGTTGTTTGCTCGATGAAATAAGAGGGAAATGAATTTGAATTTGATGTCTATGAGTCTTAAATACTTAAGTGATTTTAGATTTAGATCCAAAAACCCACTTTTCCTATATTTTTTCTCACTTTTTAAAATCATGTTGAATATGCTTTTTCTTTGACTTTTTCTTCTTAGCGAGATGAAGTTGTTGGAGTTTGACACTTGTCACTTTGATTTAGTGGTGATCTTTAGTTTGGCATGGAAGTTGGAGTTGATAGCTTTTAGGGAAGTTACTTATTACATATAAGAAGCATAAAATTACATTAAAAAAATGAAATAAATAAAAAAACTCTATTTTTTGAAAATAATTACATTTGAGTATGAAAATCATACTAGAAACCATAATTACAACTTTAAAATATCATAATTACATGTTTATAATGCTCTACAGATGATAATGAAATGTTTATTGAATCACACTCACACCTTTTTCTAACCTAATTGAGATGACAAGGTGCATTGTTGGACCTTGAAAAATGAAACCTAATGACCTAATGGGACCTTGAATGACCTGCCTCCATAGTTGACTTTACTGAGATAAGACATAGTGAAAGAGATTTTCAAAAGTGCTTTTATGCTCAGTAAGGCATAAAGGTGGGCCAGCAAATGAGAATTTGTGAGGGAGAGTGAGATTTTGAGACTAGGGCTACCATCATTGAATCAATTTTTACATGACCTAATGGAATGATTAAAAATTTTGAATGAGACACCTAAAATGAATATGAAAAGAGTATATTTTAATCATTGATGTTCGGATGTAAATACTGACACTAACATCAGCTCTAGCTAGGGATGGTAGCTCCTTGGAGGTGCCAAGAACACCATAGACCAAATGCCTATCCATTGGGCATGGAGTCAAAATCTAAAGACTAACTGAATACTTGAAAACTTGACTCAATAAACTGAACTGGGTCATACTAAAACATAACTAACAAACTGAAAAAGATGCTCAGAATTGAGCTTATTCAACAAACCTACTCTAACGGATCCATTCATCACTTGATCAAGTGAAATGGAACAACAAGTGCAACCATGTAAGAATTCTGGCTACTATTTTAATTCTCCACAAGTGCTTGCTTATGAGCAAGAAGAGAGAACTACTGAAAGGTAACTCCCATGAAAACTTGAAATTAGATTGAATCTTGATGAAATTGAAAAACATGAGCCAATTAATTGACCTCAATAATGCTACAAAAGGATCTTCATAGGAAGACATATTAAATTCCAGCCCATCTAATACATTACTGCTCTGCTCTAGGTAGTCTTCGTACCTTGAATATGAACTTTCATCTTTACCCTTACTTTCCTGATATGGCTGCAAATGTTCGGATGAGCTTTGTAATGAGACTCCTAATGAACAAGACAATGAAGCCGACTGTTGAATCAAGTTTATATCAACACTCTTTTTAGGCTCATAGTTAGCTAATGGAGAAGGACTTTTACTGCATATATCATCCAACACATTAGCTATTAGGTCATGAAAACTTGAAAATACTACTGCAACCTATTTTCCATTTGTTTTAATGAGATTGCATGACTTTCTACAAGCTACTCATCCTTTTCTTTAGATACATTATGAAAATTTTCCTTTAAAAATTGAAATGCTTCAAAACATATTGGTACGGAATCATCTTGCATCATTTGATCATATGTTTCAATTTCCAAGCCTTCATCTGCAACATGACATTCAATGGCATTCGGGGGCTGCAAATCTAAATCTAAGGAGGGTTCTATGTCGCAAATGATTTCCTCGACCAGTTCAGGATAATGTTTATCATTTATATTATTGACCATTCACTTATCTGCTTGCTTATAGTTTTCAGTTATTTTTACAAATGAGGAGAAACACAAGAGTGAGGAGCTCTAATTGAGAATTTAATTATCCTCTTAATTATCAATATCAAATCTTAATGACTGTTAATTTCGGATTGCATGAAATTTATCTCTGATGACCTGAAATGAAGTAAAAAAAAGTGGTAAAGATCCTTCACTTACTTCCAAATTTTTTGCACTTTCTTCCTCACTTCCATAGTTGATATGCATCGGCTAATCAATGTGTTCGAGCTGCTGAAACTGAACTTCCTTCTCCCATAAACCAACTGTTGATTGCTTTGCAAGTTTAGCTTCTGTTTGGGGAACATAATTTTCGTCATACTGATCATACTTAGGTAAATCATCAAAAGGAAGAATGTCATCAAGAATGCATATCGGATCTACAGATCTCTCCTCTGCTAGCTGATCTATAAAACTGATTTCTTTATTGTCCCTTAAATCATTATCAGATCTATGAAAAATAGGATATGAAGGAAAATGTTTCAAATCAAAAACTTTTTTTTCTTCAATCAGTGCGACATGGTCATATTGAACATCAATTTCATCTCTCATGGTAATCTTTTGCATCATTTCCTCTATTGTACATACCAAAATGTCGAGCTTCACTTCTGAAGATGTCAAGCATTCTTTCTCTATGTTTTACCTTTCTTCTGCTTTCAAATTTAACCTTTTGACTAGAAAATTAGCTTCTATGGCTATTGCATTGTCCTGCATTTCTTTGATTTTTTTAATGTCCCTTTCTCTCAATCAAAATTCCATTTCTGGATCAAAGGCATCTGGGTAGTGTAAGAGGGTTGAACCAAGAGGCAGTTTTATATTAGAAGGGATTGAATGGTATACTTGATTGAATCTAGATGAAAATTTTTGCACTGTTTCTCCTGGTTTCTTTTTCAAATTATCATATTCTTCTAAAATTATAAAAGGATTCCTCTTGATCAACCATTTATCAAGAAATATTTTCACAAACTGATGGAAATAAAAAATACTTGCAACTGACAATTTTTGAACCATTCCTTGGCTTCGCCTTGCAAAGATAGAGTGAAGATCTTGATACTAAGATCATCCTCATTAACCTCAAAAATGTCGAGAAAACTTTCAAAACTCTGAATTTGTTTCTCAGCAATGACGTTACCATATTCTCCATCAAACCTGGGAATATATTTGTAATAATTTTCAAGGAAAGCATGGAGTATAGGAGATAAGATTAGTGGTTTATATCTATCTGGAATTTTACAAGGTGTAGGAGTATGTACAAAAGCTATAGAATCAATCTTGATCTCTTGAGTTTCATCAGCTTGAAAAGGATATGCACAATTTTTAGGTAAGAGGTCTTGATCTTGATCAAAATGAAAGGGAAACTCAGTATTTACACTGTTCAAATAGGCGGAATCAAAACTTTGATCATATTTTTCATACAAAAAACTCTCGAAAACTTTTAGGATAGTTTCAGGAAAAGAAAAGAAGAAAATTACAAGAAAGCCTATTACATCTCAAATACAATTCCATTTTGAATACCTCACCTTTGTGTTAGATTCTTCCATTTTGCTGTTGGCAAGGTCGATCCTCTAGTGGAGTCTTTACATCAAGTTGGAGTCGCCAGGTGAATGGTTCAGACTTCATATGCATCTGACCATTGTCCACCATCAACAATCAAATCTAAACTTTTTAATTCTTTCCCAGGGAAGATATTTTCCTTTTTTTCCCTGGAAACAGTGCCAATATGTTAGCACTCTTCCATATTCCCAAGGATGAAGAAGGAATCCCAACAGAGGTAACCACAAACCAAGCTTTTGACTTGATAGCTAGCCCTATCAAGGCCGACAGGGCTCTCTCCAAAAGGGTCACATCTAGGAGGGCTGGAGCAATTAGGGTTTTTAGGCTAGATATAGAGTGCAGTGGGTTGTTTTGAATTTGATTTGGTTGGGGAATCACTGGATGAAGGAATTAGGTCAAGGAAAGCTAGGTCAGGGTGAATTAGATAGGGTTGTAGGGATCAATGGGGCAAGGTAGGCACAAGAATTATCACTTGAAGAGGATTGTGATGGAGTGGTGTTCAGACTGAAAGAAAGCTAGGAAGAGCATAAGAGATGTATTCTTCTTAGACATATGAAAATGGACAAACTATGATCAATTCCCCAAAAAAAATCATGTGCAAAGATGTATTCCGATTATCAAACTTGAAAAATATCATATTATGGAAATGAAGTGAACATGAATACAATACATTATAACATATGAAACTAAATAAAAGACAATGATAGACATCAATACCACAAGTATCCCATAAAATAGTCGTAACTCCTTTTTATTAGCTGGCCAAACTAAGTACAAAAGTTCCTTGCTCAACTAGAAAACATACAAACTGATTCAAGCCCTTGATAAGAGTGAAGAAAGGAAATATATAGACATAAAAACAACCTTCACTCATCCTCAGGGGTTGAATCCATGAGGTGAGGAAGGAATCCACAAAAATCTAAACTGATAGATGAAGTGTAGGATGGTCCAAGTGACTCACTCCTCATTACATTCAAACTGATTCATCTTTGACTAAAGGATAATTTTACCCAATGAATCTACCCCTAGGTAACTTATCATTTACATAATTACATTTACCATGATGAATTACATTGATACTAAAATTATTTCTTGAGGTAAAACCAAAAATTACAGTGAAAAACAAAAAAAAAATGAGTAAACTGGCATAAGTGCCATTTTCTTATCATAAGCGCCCTTGTTGTGTCATAAGCGCCCTCCATGTTCAAGGCCACTTTTTGAGGCTTTCCCGGTGTCCAAATTGGCACCAGAATAGCTTGTTGGAAATATTATCTTGTCCTCTTTCGGAATATGCCTCAAATTCTGAAAATGGTGCTGATTTGACCCCTCAAAAATTCAATCTCCCAATACTGGTATAAGTGTAGCAGCTAGGCAAAAATAGGGGCATAAACATGTTTTTTTGGTGGTTTTTTCCCTTTTGACCTCCAGAAACTGCAAATCAAGCTTTTCAAAGTGGTTTTTCTAGATTTATATGTCATTACAAATCTCATGGTGGTTTTATTTCTCTCAAAAAGTGCCAGAAACATAAGCACAGCGTGCAGAAAAACACAGTCATGTACAACTTTGAAAAAAATGTTGCAACTTGCCTCAAAATTTGTGGAAAGGATGCTGATGAGGTGGCTAGGCTTGGAGTGAAGCCTCAGCAAGTATTTCCAACCCATCCTTATCCTTTTGATGAGCGAGAGCTTCAATTTTGACATTGGCTCTTTTGAGCTTGGCCAATGCAATTTTCTCCTTCAATGCCTGATGTTTGACTTTCCTCCTCAACAAGTCATTATCCTTATTTGCCTTTGCTAGTAGCTTCTCTAAGTGTTTATTGGATCTATCAAGCCATGGCTCCCTATTCTTATTGATCTCTATAGTAAGTTGATCATTTAGGGTTAGTTGATCAGCAAGCTAAACTTCCCTTTGCCTCTCTAGAGCTAGAGCTCTTTTCAACCCTCTAGTTCTAGGTCTATGTCTTGGTACATGTTCTTCTTCATCATCAAGTAAGCCATACTTCTCCAATGTTTCATATAGCATGAATTTGGCCCTTTGAGCCTCCTTTTGAGTAGCGAAATACTTCACCTCATCAATGAATTGTTTGGTCTTCAATTGCTCATTTTATTGCTCAAGGAAGTTTATAACATATCTAGCCCTGTCAAGGTTAGTTTGGAGGTCTCTGATTTTTTCATCCTTACCTTTGATGGGCATGTTAATGATCTGGCTATCATCATAATCAACTAGTTCAACCAAGTCAAACTCATGCTCAGTCTCATGGAGGTTTTCATCATGTTTCACCTCTGGCTGAGTTTCTGCCTCAATAAACTTTCCTTTACCTTTGTCCACCTATTTTTCTAATGTATAATACATGGCCCATCCCACTATGTGTGGAGAAAACACATGTTTTTGGCCTCTCTGGTAGGTTTTTGACAATGGCTCAACCTCAACCATACTATCTCTCTACCTCATATATCTCATTTATGATAGGGGATTCAGTCTCAGTGTGGGATGAAGATAATGGTGGTGAAGTGGATGAAGAGGACAGATATGATGAGGGTGAATGTATAGTAGGTTGAGATGGAGGGATGGAAGTGGATGGCTAAGATGATGAAGGCAGATTTTGAGCATGTTGAGTAGGAGGATCTCTGAAGATATCATGGGCTATGAAGGTATCCCATGCAATGTTGAGCTCGTTGAGATGGTAAAGGACAATGATTTTTATACGGGAATGATGGAAAATAATTTTCATTTTGTGTTCATACTCCCTTTTCTGAGCAATAAAAGCCATCTTTTCAACACTTCAGAAAAGGTAGTAAGGTATATTGAGCATCCTTACCCTAGTGAAATGCATTAGGAGCTGGATGTGATAGGTATACATCCTTGAGAATCTACCTTCACATGTAAAGTACTTCATGATTATATTCATCATGGGTGCAAATCTATCCAGGAGGTAGGAAAAAGGAAACATCCTCTTTTTCTCATTCTTGTATCTAGGTTTTAAAAAGGGCTGAAAGTGCTGATTTTCCAATTCACTCTTTTTGAACCACCGTTCCCCAACATTTGGGATCCCTGTGGCAGCTGAAATGATGGCATTTGAGACAGTAAATGTGACACTAGCTAGGGTAACCTGGTTGTTATGGATTTTAGATATGAAGAGCCTAGTTAACATGGAATGATGTTGAACCCTCTGAATTTGTTCACAGAAATCATAACAACCAACATGTTTGAAGCATGTCACTTTCATTGGAGAAGCCAAAAGTTACCTAGTGCTGATAGGTTCATGTCTGATTATCCTGCCCCCTTTATGTGGCCTCCTAGCCTCTGTTTCATCTTCCTCACTATGTGATCTATTATGTTCTCCTTTTGGTGTCATGGTGTGTTTGTGTTCAAACCCTAGGGAAGTACGTGATAGTGTGGAAGGTGAATTTGGGGATAGGATATGGGGAAAGGGAATTTTATGGGAAATAATGTTTAGGGATATGAGGAGTGGGGAAGGTAAAAGGAGTGAAAGAGTGATGGGATGGGGAATTGGGATTTAGGAGCCTAGGTAAAAATAGCACCTAGGGCTTAAGGTTTTGGGAATTATTAGCTTATGGATAGGGATTATGATAACAAGGATTTGGGAATGAATTTTGACAATGTAGGGATGGTATTGAGTGTAAGAGAAATGGGATTTTAGGAATTATGAGTGCAAGGTAGAAAAACTAGGGTTTCACATTCAAGAAGACACCAAATTTTATTTTAACCAACTCACACATTCAAAATGACTTTGATGAAGAGGAGAATGATGTAAAAGTCACTTAATTTCTTGATTGGAAGTGTGAAGAATGATTGCTGAAGTATGGGGGCGATTTTTTGCAACTTTGGTTAGTTTCTGATCCTTTCTAGTCATACGCGCAATGCTAAGAGGATAAGCACAGTGCTAAGAGCATACATGCAACGCTAAGAGGATAATTGCAATGCTAATAGGATAAGCACAACACTAAGAGGATAATCGCAACGTGAAGACGATAAGTTCCCTTCTGCTCTGTTTTTCTCAATTTTGCTCAGAAAATCGCAAATTTCGCTCTCCTCAATTGTTTGCTCGATGAAATAAGAGGGAAATGAATTTGAATTTGATGTCTAGGAGTCTTAAATACTTAAGTGATTTTATATTTAGATCCAAAAACCCACTTTTCCTATATTTTTTCTCACTTTTTGAAAGCATGTTGAATATGATTTTTCTTTGACTTTTTCTTCTTTGGAGGATGAAGTTGTTGGATTTTGACACTTGTCACTTTGATTTAGTGGTGATATTTAGTTTGGCATGGAAGTTGGAGTTAATAGCTTTTAGGGAAGTTACTTATTACATATAAAAATCATAAAATTACATTAAAAAATGAAATAAATAAAAACTCTATTTTTTAAAAAATAATTACATTTGAGAATGAAAATCATACTAGAAACCATAATTACAACTTTAAAATTTCATATTTACATGATGATAATGCTTTGCAGATGATAATGAAATGTTTATTGAATCACTCTCACACCTTTTGCTGACCTTATTGAGATGACATGGTGCATTTTTGGACCTGGAAAAAAGAAACCTAATAACCTAATGGGACCTTGAATGACCTAACTCCATAGTTGACTTTGATTGAGATAAGACACAGTGAAATGAGCTTTTCTAAAGTGTTTGTATGCTTAGCAATACATGAAGGTGGGCCAACAAATGAGAATTTGTGAGGGAGAGTGAGATTTTGAGACTAGGGCTACCATCAGTGAATCAATTTTTTACGTGACCTAATGGAATGATTAAAAATTTTGAATGGGACACCTAAAATGAATATGAAAAGAGTATATTTTGATCACTGATAGCAGGATGCAAATACTGACACTAACATAGACCATTTCTCAAAATGAACAAGGGATTGTACCAGAGGCAATGTAATTTCACTGCGACTGGATGGTTGGCCAACTCTTTGACATACGTCGTAAGTCTTTGCATATGATTTCACATCCTTAAAAGATTCGACCACCAAAGGCAAGCTTTCAGAACTTTCTGAGCGATATATTTCCCTCCAACATGACCTTCTGCAATTCTAGCATGATATTCCCATAATATGCCTTTACGTTCACGATCAAGAATACATCGGTGAAAATTTTGGTCTAGTCCCATTTTATATAGTTGTCCTGCAATAAGTTGGTAGTTTGTTACTCTAACTACCAAATAATTATTTTTCATAGTTGTATAATCAGGAGGTAATTGTCTTGTAGCAATAAAAGTTTCAATATATTCTAAGTAATCAGGGATAACTTCAATACGAAACAAATGAGAATACCCTCGATTCCCCTGACTCTAATCTTGACAAATGATTTGGCCCCACATTCGATCTTCTCGGCTTGACAATCACCACAAAAGTAAATTCTTTAAATAACAATAACCACCAAAAAATCCTTCCTTCGAGTACATTCTTATTGACTAAATATTTCAGTGTTGCGTTGTCTGTGAAAAATTTGAATGGACCTCCTAGAAAATAATGTCAGAATTTTTGGAGAGAATATACCATAGCTAAATCCTCTTATTCTGTAGTAGTATACTTTTTCTCCACGATGGAAATTTTTCTTCTTGCAAAATAGATAGGATGAACCAATTTTCCTTCACTTGGTTGCATTAATCTAGCTCATAAGGAAATTCCATATGCATTAACATTGACATGGAATTTCTTATTTCAGTTAGGGTAGACCAGGATGGGTGCAATTGCCAGTTTCTTCTTCAAATTATCAAATGCAACATCACATTTAGTAGAACACACAAATCGCCTTAAATTATTAAGAAGCTTCTCAAGCAGCACTATGATTAAAGCATAATTTCTTATAAATCTGTGGTAATAAGCATTGTGTCCCAAAGTGGAATGAAACTGTTGGAAAGTAGTGGGTGGCGGAATATTCAGTATTATTGCAACCTTGGCAGGGTCCACACATACTCCTTCTTTGCAAACAATATGCCCCAATAATGTTCTGAAAGGCACAACAAAAATACATTTATTCAAGTTTAATGATATTTGAAGTTGTCTACATTTATCAAACATAACTCTCAACAAGCTAGGATGATTCTTGAGTAGGCTACAAATGGTCCAATCATCCATATATACTTCAAGAAACTTATGTATATATTCACGGAAGGTAGCAATGACAATGCGCGAGAAAACAATAGGTATTCTTCAACCCAAAAGGGATTAACATTATAAGCATATGACCCCCATTCTGTAGTGAATTTGGTCTTAATCTTGTCTTCTTCTGCAATGTGGACTTGGTGATACCTTGAGAAACCATCAGTAAAAGAGTAAACTTCATTTCCTTCAACATTATCCAAGAGTTCATCGCTAAAGGGAGTTGGAAATGGGTTATGTACACAAGCGTTATTAAGGATGTGGTAATCAAAACACACTCGAAATTCCTATGAATCCTTCTTATCTTGGATGAAAATGGGGACTATCTATTCAACTTCATCAACCGGAAATATAAGACCAACAACTAGCATTTTTTCAATTTCCTTCTTCACTTTCTCCTTGACTCGTGGATTGAACTAGTAGGTTCGATGTTTAACTGCCTTCGCATATGGCTTGAGTGCTATCTTAATTTCTCCCAAATATCCTTTAATTCCCTTTAAATATGAGACAAAACAGGGAAATAAATTCTCATATTCTTTGAGTAGATAAAAAATTTCTTGAGTGGTTTGATCATCCCAATAATCCCCAATAGAAGCAAGCTTCGATTTCTCTTCTTTGCTGATATTCATCTTCTTTAACTTAAGAGGTTGTAGACGGGGAGCATCATGTATAGGACCCTCCTTTGTTTTATTTCCCCCTTCAAACTCTTTAAAGGATAAATATCTTAGCTCCTCTAGCTCATCATCTAGATCTTTATTAACTTTACTGCAAAAACAAACTTCACGAAACCTCGATTCATATTGGTGTGCAAATTCTCCATACCTGTTGCATTCTACCAAAGTGTTCCCACCTAAAAAATAATACTCCTTTGATAGTTAAAAAGGATTTCTCTATCCTCTAATCGGCATTAGAAAAGGAAAAATATCTACAGAACTGGGCAGACAACACATCCCACTCTGTTGTTTGGTGTTTCAACTCCTCCTACAAACACCAAGCTTGCAGAATAGTTCCCAAGGAATGTATAAATAGATGAGGCCACATTTCAACTCCTAGGCCACCAGTCTTCGATATAGAAAAACAATTCTCAACATGATCTTGCAGGAAAATATGACCATCATAAGTGGTTATTTTACCTAAAATATCATTCAGAGGAAGAAATTGATAAAGTAGGACAACCTTAATTGTGCTCCAATGTTTAAGTTGATCCTGATGTCTTCCCACCATCTTGTGAGGGTCGCTTGCAAAGAAACACACATGAGAGGAACCTTTTGACTTTATGTTATTCAAGAGTAAACTTATTTAATAAAACTTACAACATAGTTAGTACCATTGAAAATAGGATACTCACGTACCTCAGTACCAATCCAACGAACACATCAAATAGTGGCACAATGTCTTGAATGAAGTTCATGAGCTCCTTGTTTCTAATCTTCCATCATAGCATCGGAGCCAAATTTAGTACTTTTAATACTTTTCCAATTGATAGATCCATCTATTGTAGGGTTAACATAATATTCTCACCTCCCAATGGTTAGTTGATATAATTGATCCAGTAAATTAGGTGGCTTAACATCGTATGTTGGTTTAGTAAATCTCAACCCCTGATAAGGCCCTCAATAGGTTGTATGATTTGCATGCCATCTACTTCAAAGGTCACAGTTTCCCTCTTCAAATCTATGACTGCATAATTTTAAAAAGCTAAGTCGATGCCCAATAGAGATTGATATGGATATTTATCCACAATAATGTCAATATATTCAAAATTTGTGTATGTTTTGATACTGACAATATCAACTTCAACATCCTCTAGTTTTTCAATAGGAAGAATACGATCTTGATTTTCCATTTGCAACTAAATAGGGAAAAAACCAACTTGGGTTTTCCGAGAGCTTCCCAAGTTTTCCTCAGCATAATGGTGGACTATAGTTCACGTGATTCTCTACTACAAATTAGATGATCAACATGGTGATGGGTACACCCCTGACATAGCAGATACATTGAGAATTTTGAAAGCAAAGATCAAAATTTGTAAGGTGGATAATGGAAGAATCATTCTGCCACAGAAAATACTTGTCAAGGCACAGGAGAAGCAAGCTAAATTGATTGTAGTTATTCTTCAAAGTCTATCATATTTGTAGAGACGAGGATCACTTAGGATCGGTCATGGACAGGAGGAAAGGACCAATGGGGCATATGTCAGCAAGTCCTAATCAGGATACATGTTTTACAGGGATAACATAGTCAAAGATGATAGGTTATTGGATACACTTGACAGGAGGGGTAATGATCATGTGTTCTATTCTAGTTCTAGTTTAAAGAGACATTATCGTCATCACTGCCATTATTCGTATAGGAGGATTAAGAAGCAGTACATACCATGGGATTTCAAGAAAGCAAAACATCCTACATTTGATGGATAAATGAAGAAGTCATAAGATGCGAAATCTTGGTTTCTTGGGATGAATAAGTTTTTCAGATTACATGATTATTCAGAAAATATGAAAGCTAGAATAGATACTTTCAGTCTTGAAGGAAAAGCATACATTTTGTGGGAAGATGTGAATAATTTCAGAGGCATTTGAGAAGAGGAGCTTATTCGGAGTGAGTTCGAGAGAATTTTCAGGAAGAAGTATCTATCTGAAAGATATTATGATGACAAGGAAAATGGGTTCTATGAGTTGAAGATGGGATGTATGACCGATGAGGAGTATAATAGAAAATTCTTAGAGATGTTGAGATATGTGCCTTATCTTAAGGAGTTGTCTAAAGAAAAGATTTAGAGATTCATTAGTGGGTTGCAGGTATTATTCAAACACAGGATTCAGTTCGACGAGCCTAGATCGTTGGAGGAAGCCATCAGTAATTTGAAGCTCTGTTATGAGTAGTTAAAGTGGAAGACTGAGTCTAAGCAAGATTGGAAAGGTAATGATAAGAATAAAGAAAAGTGGGCTAAGAAGAGAGGAAAACCTCAGGATACAAATGACAAGGATAATGTAGTGTTGTACAATACGCTAAATTTAGTTGACATAGGACATTGATTTCAGTCTAAGGAGTAGAACAAGGGTAAGGGAAGGAAGCCTTTGCAGTGTTGGACTTTTGGCAAGGATCATTTCAAGAGAGATTATCCATAGTATCAGGGTGGAATACCGCATATTTATAGTGCTAAGGAGGAATAGAAAACTGGGGATGTTGGAAATAATATTCCTCATATTTATCGCTCATGGGATAGTAATCAGGTTGATCGTCATGAATCTATTATCAAGATATAAGGTAATATTTTTGATCAATTTGTTTCTATTTTGATTGATCCTGGATCTAAATATAGTTATATAAGTCCTGACCTGGTGGATAAGTGTTGCTTGAGTAAATAAGTGCATGAAAAATTTGGATTGGTGCAGTTGGCTACAGGTACTAAGAAAAGAGTTCATCATTGGGTAATATCGTGTGCATTTGAGTTGAACGGTATGTCTACATCATTGCATCTAAATGTGCTTCCATTGGGATCATGTAGTATGTTGTTGGGTATGGATTGGTTGTACATTTACAAGACTGAGGTAGATTTATATGATAAGGCTATTGAATGCTTGTATGATGATGGACATAAGAGAATCTTGCAGGGTAAGAAGAAGCCTACTTCAGTGAGAATGGTTACAACTATGTAGGCAAAGTGTAGTAGGAGGAAAGGATGTGTATTGTTTGTAGTTTATATTTCTAGTGACAAAGGGAAGGATGTTGAGGATGTTGAAGCCTTGAAGAGGTATACAGATTTGTAGCAATTTTAGGATGTATTTCCAATAGAGATAAGTGGACTTTTCTCTTGAGTTGATGCTAGGAGCATCACCAACATCAAAGGTACCTTATAGGATGAGAACTCCACAGTTAGTGGAACTGAAGTTACAATTAAAGGAAATGATTGATAAGGGATACATTAGGCCAAATGTGTGGCATTGGGGTGCACCGATATTTTTTGTTAAGAAGATGGATGGTACTCTTAGGTTTTGTATTGATTACAGGAAGTTGAATAAGGTTACGATTAAGAACAGGTACCCTTTATCGCAGATTAATGACTTGTTTAATCAATTTAAGGGAGAAATAGTGTTCTCTAAGATTGAATTGATATCATAGTATCATAAAGTAAGCATCAAAGAAGAGGAAATATGCAAGACTTTTATCTATACTAGGTATTAGCATCATGGATGTATTGTGCTTCCTTTTGGTTTAACTAATTTCACATGTTTGATGAATAGTGTGTTGTGTCCTTATCTATAAAAATTTGTGATAGTATTCATTGATGACATATTGATATATTCTAAGAATGAGAAAGAGCATGCAGAACATCTAGCAACAATGTTGAGATAGCTAAGAGAGCATCAGTTGTATGCCAAACTTAGTAAGTGTAGTTTCTTTGAGACAAAATTTCATTACTTGGGGCATGCGGTTTCCAAGGAAGGTATAGTAGTGGACCTAGAAAATATTAGAGCTATCATGGAGTGGGAAACACCTAATAATGTGGATGAGGTTATGTCATTCATGGTATTAGCATCTTATTACAGGAGGTTCATCAGGAAATTCTCACGGATTTCCTATCCTATTACATTTTTGCAGTGAAAGGGAAAGAAGTTTGAATAGACTGAGGAGTGTACAACTAGTTTTGAGCAGTTGAAGTAGTTGCTTACAAATGCTCTGATTTTGTAGATTACATATCCTAACAAATATTTTGTGGTATGCACATATTCTTACAAGAAAGGACTTGGTGGAGTCCTGATGTAGGAAGGACATGTGGTATGTTATGAGTCAAGGAATTTGAGTGAGCATGAACATGATTATGTGACTAATGATATTGAGTTGTGATGCATATACCATGGTGCCTGCAAAGTAAAAATACACACAACACCAAAACTGAAAATTCACACACTACCCGAAATAATTCACTAATAAATAAAATATTTATAAGAGAAATATTGGACTAATAATTGGCCTTAATTGGCCTCTCATTCCTCTCTCTAACTCACTTACTTGCATGCCTCATGGGCTCGCCTAAATTTATACAAGTGAATCTGAAGCCAAAGTAGGTTCTAGATCCTAAAAAATCTCCCACAATATCACTCATGATCAATAAAATCTCTCACCTAATCCCTTATCTCTAGATAAGATCTAACTAACCCTAAAATATCTCAACTCTCCCAAAATACTCTTGAACCTTTTCATATTTACAATAATTCTCATTCTCTCCTAAAACTATAGGAAAATACAATAAATAATTAGGAACTAACTTATTCAGTAAACATTTAACCCTAGGTTAGATGCTCCTACATCAGACTCCCCAGGTAAAAGGAAATCATGGTCTTCCGACCATATATCTTCATAAGTTGATAAAATTCCTCCTAGATCCCAACCTTTCACTTATAGTAAATTAGTTTCTCTGTCATGTTGTTGATGTTCTATGGTTTTCCTTTCCTATCTTCTAGGCTTCCAAACTTTATGCTGCAATTCTCCTCCTTCTTTGCTAATGTATACTTGAGCAGTCAAATGTATTATGTTGTTGTTTGTCTGCTTCATTTTGTAATACCTCAGTTTATGTACTTTTTCCATCAATTTCCTTAATTATTCAATTTCATCATCCAATTTAGTTTCTGATTGAATTTTAGTGTTACTAGATTGGAACATCAATTCACCATTCCAACATTAAATTCCAAATTGTATTTTATCTCAGGTTCCACATTTTTTTTCTTGAACATTTTTATTCTTTATCTGCAACTTGATTACATTTAGTTTCCATTAACATCTTCTCTAGAAATTGTAATTATTATTCACATTTCATCATCATTTTACGGTCTATTTCAGAATTCATTTCAATAGATTGGTCTTCATCCCTACATAAAATAGAATTAGTGTCATGTCCATCATCTCTAATATATCCGGCATCCACACACCAGTTGTCATATTTAAAAACATAAGGATTTATAGTCTCGACAGATGATTATGTATTCAAGTCTTTTTGATGATCTTCTAAACAGTTTGTGGTGCCATATATGGGAATCGAACCCACATTCATATCTACATATTTGATTTCAGCATCGTCATTTTCCTCACCAAGAATAGGTCCTTGTTCTAGTTCACAAATTAATACATTCATCTCGGTTATCTGGAGTGTTTCTGCTTCCTTAAACAAAAATTTCAACTTATGTTTCTGTCTCCTTGAAATCAACTACTTGATATGCCATCTAACTATCTTATTCATTATCCATCCATGTTTCTGATTCTTTATTATCTCCATTAACACATCAAGTTGTGTCTTCAAATAAAAAATCTCTTTATCAAATTCTTCAACATTTATCTGAATTGTTATGGCACCACTATGGCTTTTCCTAGGATTTTGCAAATTGTTATCCATAGTCGTCTTCATCTCCTTTATTATGTTCACCATCACGTACACTCTACATTTAATTACAGATAGATTTCAAACCATATGAAAATTAAAATACCTTGAAAATTTGTTGATGGTATATATATACTATTCATGACTTTTTATAAACCACGTGTATATATCATTTCATACATTACCATCATTACAATTCATGAATAATTAAAGCTATGCATTCTCAAACCCACACATGGTTTTATGAAACACTATATCACCCACTAAAAACTGTGTGCAACAACTAATCATATGATACCGCCTCATACATAAATTTATTAACTAGGTGATTTTCTCATTCCTTAACCACTTATCCCCTATCTTCATAAAAAACACCATGCTTTATAACCCTTTAATACAACAACAATTTACCTTTACTTCACCTTTACCTTTACTATTTACTTTGATCACCTTTAACTTTACTATTTACTTTTACCTCAAATTCACTGTAAGTCAACGTAAAGTCTCATAACTTACAACTTTGTGAATAATACTAGAGTGGAGGGAGTAATCCAACGCCAAAACACCTTTTAAATACAAAAAATATAAATATTGGCTTTGATTTAATGCTTCAACTCCACGTTATCATTTCACATGGAGACTTTACCAAACAATGCAACATAAATGCTTCTATAATTTACTGTTGCTGGAACAGAGAAAAGTTACTGGAACTTCCAAAAGCTACCAAATATTTCCCCCAACACTTCCAATCTAATTTTTAATATTTCACAACTCCATCATCTAGCGATTTTGCATCAATTTCCTCTCCAATTCGTTGGGTGTTATTCTCAATATATGTAATATTACTACTTAGCCTAAGGTGAGAGGAATATTAATTTTTTTTTTACTTTCTGTTGCATGAATAAATGAATAAAGGAGGACATGTAAAACTCCTGAAAAGACTGAATAAATCAATGCCCATGTGAACAAAGATAAATCATGGCCATGTAAATAAATCACTTGCAGGTGTGAAAGGGGTTTGAGCTGTGAGACTGGGTCAACCTTGACCAAATCTACAGTGCTGTCTAGGTTCAATGTATCTCCTAAAGGGACAGTGCAGTTCTAGAAGGATGCTTCTCATGTGAAAGGAGCTAACTCATCAAGGTGGTTTAGGTTTTGCAAAGGCTTTCATATTATAAAAGGAAGGGAAGGACAGCAAGATAAGGTTATTGATTGATTATATTTCTGATTATCTTGTCTACTTAGACAAATACTACTCTTTGTTGTTTAGTAGAGAATTGTGTTGCTTAGCACCTGGAGTTCCTATGCAGGGATTTCATCTCTTCCTTTGAGGATTCTTGGAGGAGTATTTTCTGAATTGATCCACTATCATGCTTGAGGCCAAGCTCTACTTCCAATTGCAACGCTGATCCATTGAAGGTTTAGCTGCTTTTGTAAGCTGTAGCAAGTGGGATTCTAGATCTGCAGAGATCTAGTTTGTTTTGGGAGCCTCTTCTCATGGAGTGTGTCTGTTAACCTCTTGGAAGAGTGTCTCTCCTGTTTTCACTTCAGATCTGTAACTTGGCAGTGGGCCATCTATGTCATTTGAGCTACAACATTGTTTCCATTAAGGAACTGCGTTATTTTGATATGAGATTCTTCATGGTGTTTTGATCACAGTTTTGATGTGAGATCTCTGGTGCTCGGCTTTGCCTTCCACTTTGGTGATCCATGGATTAGCTTGCTAATCCATGTTCTGTTTAGATCTGATCTATTGTCATGTAATTTTATATTTAGAAATTACTGTAGCATTTTACAGATCTGAAACTTGAAATTCAGATCTACTCTTTGTTATGCATGATTTTGTCAAAACCCCAAGGGGATCTTGTAAACAAGACTATGTAGTTTCCAGATATGAAATAGATTTGATGTTTTGTCCACAGATCTGTCCTAGATCTGAGTTGTAATATGCAGCTGCTACATCTCCTTTGAATAACGCTGTTGAGCCATTTTTGCATTTATATATGTGTTGCAACCTTCTTTTCTGAAGATTTCTTTCTCTATTGTCTCATGTATTCTACTGTATATTGAAAGAGCTTCACTTTACTTCTAATTTTCTGCTGTACATTCAATTTTTAATAATATTTGATGGCCTCCTGCTCATATTGTCCAAGACTGCGTTATTCCTGAAGCATCTTGTTGTGCATAGCTACAACCCTCTTGTAGAGTGTTTTTCAGCTAGTCTAGGTGGTGGGAGATCTATTTACCACACCTAGTTTGATTTGTTTTTGCTACCCTTTTGGATATAGACTCCAGATCTTCTAATATAAGGTATCCAAGGGATATAAACTCATTTCTTTGCATCAATATCCTAGGAGTGCGTTATTTCAGCAGGCTTGCTGTGTTATTCCAGATCTGGAATATTACAGTGGTATCAGAGCTCCTTTCTTGGCATAGCCTGTGCTTCCCTTGGAGCATCACAACCATGTTGCATTCAGAAGAAGATGAACCTATTACTGAGAGGGAGAAGAGGTATCAGAACAGAAGTCACAAGAAATATGATTATACTACTGAAGATCAAGACAAGGGTAAAGCCCCTGAGACTGCAAGTGACAAAGAAGGGGAAGAGTTTGCAAGAACTCTTTTGGTGGCCATGCAAGATCTTTCCAGAGAGATCAAGGAGATGAGGGTGGAAAAAATGAGGGAATATCTTGGTATATTTCATCCAGGAGAAAGCTCTGACATGTCTCATCATGGGACTAGTCAACCAGTGTATCTACCATAAGCCCCACAAGCTTCACAATGCTCCACTATGCCTACTTTCTTGGATGTGGAGAATGAAGGACCTCAAGAACAAGCTTCCCTTGAAGATTAATTTGTGGATTATGATTCCCAGAGTTAGAGATTCAAGGATAACTTGAGTTTCCAAGACTTTTGTCACATCAAGGACAGAAGAAGATGAAGGCAACATTATAGAGATGGTGGTTTCTTTCATGATAGACACCACTCTATGGGCGGATTCTTTTTTCCCAAGTTTGATGGATCATCCTCCAGCTATACCAAGGCATGGGTAGAAAAGTTGGATATTTATTTTCAATTGAACAAAGTCCCTGAGGTTGAAGCCATCAAGATTGCAGCGCTGCACTTTGAAAGTGAAGCACACAATTGGTGGTTCCATGGGTTGTCTACATTGGGACACATCAATGTGACTACATATTCTGATTTTACTAGAAGACTGGTGGAGAGATTTGATAGGAAGGATCCTGAAGCACCCTTCATAAGCCTTGCAAAGCTGAAGCAATCAGGAGATGCAGAGGCTTATATCTCTGAGTTTCTGAGATTATCAATTACGGTCCCTGATCTATCTGTAGCAAGGAGAGTCTACATGTTTATCGATGGCCTGGAAGAACCTTTGCATGGGTTGGTTAAATCTACCAAGCCCATCACCTTGCATGATGCCATTGAGAGGGCTAGAGACCTCCAAGATGCCTTGCCAAAAGCAAAGGCAACTTTCCAAAGCAAGGCTCCTCACTTTTCTAAAGGGAAGGATGGAAAAGCTGCTCCTCCTAAGGAGAGCTCTTTGAAGAAGCCCCTTGATATTAATATCAGGAGGGAATTGAGGAAGAAGAAACTGTGCTTCACTTTCCAAGAGTCATGGGCACCAGGACATAGATGTGCTGCTAGAAAAGCACATTACATAGAAGTATTCTCATATTTTGAGGAGGAAGAGGAAGATGATGAACCTAGGAGGGGTCACAACGTTGATGATGATGAGGAAGATCAAACACCATCCAGAGATGGGAAGGGAGCCTTTGCTCCAATAAGTGGGACTCTTGCTTATTTGAGAGGAGTGCCTAAGTACTTGACCTTAAGAGTACAAGGTTTAGTTATGAATCAGAGAGTATCTATCTGTTTCGGGGAAAATCACCCTAGAGGTTTGTTGGGTCAAAACCTCCACAGAGCAGGGCATGCCATTCAGAAGGACTCACACACAACCATACTTGAATGCTAAAAACTAGATAACAACGATAGCAGAACTCACCCGTAGTCCTACGTTCGATGTAGATCCCGCGGGGTCCAAACCCCCAGCAACCTTTCTTCCTCCTTCAACCTGGAAAACAAGAAAGAACATGCACGGAAACCTAGTTGTACAGCATATATTTCTCCTAAACATTAGTGTAATCCATGTGAAATATGATATAAACGATAATAACTGCTTAATAATCAATATTTTCACATATACAAATATATAATAACACAGAAGTTCAGGAACAAGATGGTTCTTCATTATTGTGAACAGCATGTACAGAAATAAAGAGTGGAGAGATCACCTGAATCCTTCCACGATCTTCGAGCAGATCGTCGTCCGGATTCATCCCGCCCTTGCCTCGCTAAGAAACTTTCAAGACTTGTGCACTCGAGATGGCATATAAATGGATGAACATCTCCAGGAAACCAGGGTTTCCTGAATAAATCTGAGAAAGTGCAGGAGGCACAGGAAATCAGACTTGAATTAGGGATTCCAACAGAGTATAATGTCTATAAAATATCTCTTTCCCTTAGGCCATGCACATGAGGGGCTTTTATACTCCCTCAAAGTAGTTTCAGTCAGTTGGAAACAGTTGGCCACGTACTGGGGTGGTTGAAATACTGGAGTAACCATCAACCCAGTCCGAAAATAGGGAATTTATATATTTTTTAATGGTTTTAATGGCATACACGGAAAATTACATTTGGACTCGCGTATACACGTGGAAAAGTCTGGGCATACCCGCTTATGGGAATTTTAACACTATTTTTTAGTGAATTTGTTCAAGTCTATAGGAATGGGTGCCCAAAGCCATAAAGACAATCATGAATCCCCCGAGGGTAAAAAATGATGCTATAAAAATATCCTGATTGACAGTGGGACAGGCCACAACTTTATTGATGCTCATATTGTGCAAAAGAGAGGAATCCCCACTGATAATTTTGAGGGATTTTCTATTTTGGTCCCAGAAGATAGGACCATGCAATGCATGCAATATGTTCCATCACTCTCTGTCACTATGGGATCCTACACTTTGGTGGATCACTTCTATGTGGTTGACATACCAGACACCAACATCATCTTGGGTGTCCAATGGTTGATTACCTTGGGGAAGGTTACCACTGATTGGAAAGCTTTGCAAATGGAGTGGGTGGACTTGAAGAGTTGGAAACCACAAATGATTCAAGGCATGCATACTTATTCTTCACCTAGTACTTCCACACAAACAAAAGAGATGGATTTGCACAGTGGAAGTAGGGATCTCATAGTTCCTTCTCTCATGTTCATGAGGATGCTGGAAGGGACATTCTTACCTCATGGCAAGCCACCTAGAATTTCATCAGATTCAGATCTTGTGGGGAAGGCTCCACAAAGTGCTGACCCAAATCTAGATCCAGGAAGGATTGGAGCAATGAGAGACCAAGTTACAGTGCTGGGAGGCTTGGAAAAGCCCAAGGATGAGGAGGATCTTCTTCCTGCATCACTATCACCCTCTCACTTTTCTGAATCTGCGCTGTGGGAGGAGAAGAATGGGAGGATCAGCCTTCCAACAAACAATTTTGGCATGTGTAATGTCAAAATGGAAATCATCAACATGACAAACACTTCCATGGATGTATCAACAGTGCTGTCATTGTTGAGCAATGTGGATATTTATTGGAAATCTCAATTTCTTGTAGAGTATTCCAAAGATCTCCACACATGTATGATACTAGATGCAATGAAGCAAGAAGAGGGCTACTTAGTCCAAGGGGGAGTCATCTATTATGATGGTAAGGTCTTCTTGGCCAGAGATTCCAAGCTCAAGTAGAAGATCCTACAAGGAGCATATGAAGAATTCTTCCTCAGCCATATGTATTCAATGAAGATCTATACCCTAATCATGAAGAGTTTTGATTGGGAAGGCATGAGAGAGGAATTACATCAGCACTTTCAAGAGTGCAATAGCTATGGAGGATTGGGGCAGCCAATGGAATCTTTGCAAGAGTCATCTCAGCCAGCTCTTCCTTTGCTTGAGAGGAGGGGAATTCTCATGCACAACTCCATGTGTGTGAGGGACTATGATGGTAAAGGATTAGATCATGCCAAGAAAGTTGTATTTTCTGATCTATGAAATTCCTTTGCCATTTTTTTGCAGGATAAGACTACTAAAGGGAGTGAGAGATCATGTGGATCTTATAGCTTGTTGGGGGCCAATAGAAATTCTGAACTTGGCCACTCCCTTGTTGTGCAAAGGGAGATTCCTTTTCATGATGGGTGCTTCCCAAAGGCACCAAACTTATGTAACACCTTCAACCATGTTAAGGTGACTCATGCAGCAAAAGTGTGGTGGGAATGCCACTTGCCACACCTGGATTTAATGAAGACAAGAGGTGCACTGCGCTGGCACCACATGTGGGATTTTGACCCACCTCCTCAAGTGCAGATCTTAGTTTGCATATATGTAGTCCTGCTTCCATACTTGGATGATATAGTTGTCTTGTTTATAGGATTGTATGGACAAAAGGTGGACAGCTTGTATGTACCACATGGCTTGGAACTTCTACATGTACTCCATGATACATGTTTTAGATGTAGCATTGCTTCCACCATGTTTATTTCTGTTGATTTTTTCACTCCTGAAGGGATGGATTATGCACATATTATGTTGGCCTTGGAGGAACAATTCATGATGTATTGGCTTGTTGAGCACCTTGCCTATGATGAGGGCTTGATCCTTGATGATGCCATCAATGGAGGAGGAGAAGAGCTACAACTCTTACCCTATCAATTGCTTGAGGACAAGCAACATTTTGGAGGGGAGGACTGCAATATTCCTACTTAGCCTAAGCTAAGAGGAATATTCATTTTTGTTTTACTTTATGTTACATGAGTAAATGAATAAAGGAGGACATGTAAAACTCCTAAAAATACTGAATAAATCAATCCCTATGTGAACAAAGATAAATCAGGACCATGTAAATAAATCACTTGTAGGTGTGAAAGGGGTTTGAGTTGTGAGACTAGGTCAACCTTGACCAAATCTACAATGCTGTCTAGGTTCAATGTATCTCCTAAAGGGACAGCGCAGTTCTAGAAGGAGGCTCCTCATGTGAAAGGAGCTAACTCATCAAGGTGGTTTAGGGTTTGCAAAGGCTTTCATCTCATAAAAGGAAGGGAAGGGAAGAAAGATAAGGTTGTTGCTTGATTATATTTCTGAGTATCTTATCTGCTTAGAAAAATACTATTCTCTGTTGTTTAGTAGAGAATTGTGTTGCTTAGCACCTGGAGTTCCTATGCAGGGATTTCATCTCTTCCTTTGAGGATTCTTGGAGGAGTATTTGCTGATTTGATCCACTATCAAGCTTGAGGCCAAGCTCTACTTCCAAGTAGATCCATTAAGGGTTTAGCTACTTTTGTAAGCTGCAGCAAGTGAGATTCTAGATCTACAGAGATCTAGCTTGTTTTGGGAGCCTCTTCTCATGGAGTGTGTCTTTTAACCTCCTGGAAGAGTGTCTCTCTTGTTTTCACTTCAAATCTATAACTTGGCAGTGGGCGATCTATGTCATTTGAGCTACAACGCTATTTCCATTAAGGAACTGCGTTATTTTGATATGACATTCTTCATGGTGTTTTGATCATAGTTTTGATGTGAGATCTCTGGTGCTCGGCTTTGCCTTCCACTTTGGTGATCCATGGATTAGCTTGTTGATCCATGTTCTGTTTAGATCTGATCTGTTGTCATGTAATGTTATATTCAGAAATTACTGTAGCATTTTACAGATATGCAACTTGAAACTCAGATCTACTCTTTGTTATGCATGATTTTGTCAAAACCCCAAGGGGATCTTGTAAACAAGACTATGTAGTTTCCAGATCTGAAATAGATCTGATGTTTTTTCCACAGATCTGTCCTAGATATGATGTGTAATATGCAGCTGCTACAACTCCTTTGAATAACGTTGTTGAGCCATTTTTGCAGTTATATATGTGTTGCAGCTTTCTTTTCTGAAGATTTCTTGCTCAATTGTCTCATGTATTCTACTGTATATTGAAATAGCTTCACTTTACTTCTAATTTTCTGCTGTACATTCATTTGTTAATCATATTTGATGGCCTCCTACTCACATTTTCCAAGACTTCATTATTCTTGAAGCAGCTTGTTGTGCATAGCTGCAACCCCTCTTGTAGGGTGTTTTTCAGCTAGACTAGGTGGTGGGAGATCTGTTTACCACACCTAGTTTGATTTTTTTTTCTCTCCTTTTGGATCTAGACTCCAGATCTGCTGATCTAAGGGATCCAAGGGCTGTAAACTCATTTCTGTGCATCAATCTCCCAGGAATGCGTTATTTCAGCAGGCTTGCTGTGTTATTCTAGATCTGGAATATTACAATATATGGGCATTAAAATAAATTACTAGTTATTCCAATTAAGTGTTGGGAACTAATTTCAACTACTTGACACCCAAATCGATAGCTGAGAGCTCCAATTAGTTTGTCTATTACTTTCAATGGGCCTTCGAGTTGGAAAAATTATTGACATTGGAAGTGAAGTTATGAGACTCAGCGTACATACTTAGATTTATTGGAATAGTTGTGTTTTGATTTTGTCCACAAATCATACAACTCCATGGAATATATATTCACACGTTACACAACATAATTTAGCATTTCCACACAATAATTTTGCATATATTCCTTCACAAAGGTCTCTATGCAGCATTCCAGTCATAGTCATGATAATCATTCCACACTCCTCTAGGTTACTCCATAGAAAACACTCTTCCATGATCAGCAATCGAAAAATTCCATAGCAATCACAAGCATTTTCTACTCCATTGAGTAGGCTTTGATACCAAAAATGATGCACATACCATAGGGGCTGAAAATTAAAAATAAACACAATGTTAAAACTGAAAATTCACATAGTACCAAAAATAATTCATTAATAAATAAAATATTTACAAGAGAATTGTTGGCCTAATAATTGGCCTCTCATTCCTATCTCTAACTCACTTACTTGCATGCCTCATGGGATCACCTAGATTTATACAATTGGATTTGAACCCAAAGTAGGCTTTATATCCTAAAAAAATCCCACAATATCTCTCTGTTGTGGTTTCTGTGATTTGGCAGATTTGGCAATACCAAATGACAAGACAACATCAAACCACTTTCGGATCTCAGGATCTAGCCCTCCTGGATCCAGAGAGGGATCTCTCTATATATTTAAAGAATGATATATCTTTAAGGTCAGTTTATGGTATTAGGCTAGTTATGAAGCACAAGGGTTTTTGGTTTGTTTGTTTGGTTGGAGATCATTAACTGAGAAGGTTATGTGAAGTGGAGAAGGGAAAAAGTAGCAGGATGTTTTAGCATGGGAAGATGGGTCAAGAGAAGTGCCAATCCAATGGGCTATGGAGTCATAAAAGGGTTTACTCGCATAACAACTATCCAAGGGTTTCCATAGGGCAAGTCATCTATACCAAAGGATCTCTTTTAGATAGATGGTGGGATGGAACATTAAGAAGTGAGGTGAAAGAAAGAAACCAAAGTGCAGCCTAAGATTAGGTAAGGACTTTTAACCTATCCTGCTTTTGACATACATCAAAGGAAACTCTCGATAAAGACAGAAAGGGTAGCTTAAGATCAGGTAAAGGCTTTTAACTTAGCCTGCTTTTAGCATACTCTTAAGGAAAAAAATCCAGCAGTCCTCATAACCGCTTTCAGACAGTAGAAAACATTTAATATTAAACACAGAGCTAGGCCTAAGATCAGAGAAAGACTTTTAACCTTCTCTGCTTTTGACACTAACTCACAGGGAAACTTTCAAGACAAACTGTTGGAGAAGAAACTAGAGGACAGGGCTAACTATAGACTTCCCTAGTTCAATCTTTTACTTAGAATGAAATGAAAATATCTTTCAAGGACAATGTTTCAAGTTGTACTCAGCAAGACATGGGCTCACCAAAATTTCTTGACTGGTTATACTCTATAGAATTATCCTTAAAATGCACAATCGGAGGAAAAAATAAAGATAAAGATTTACAGTGAGATTTAGGGTACTTCCAACAGTATGTCCTAATCTATGCTTGCTTTTCTTTATCAGAGAATAATGGACAGTATGAAAGAACATGAAAGGAGACAATTACAGTAAGGAAAACATCACCAATAATATAGACCAGGATCTTGTGAATCTGCTTGTTCAATTGATGTGCAAAACCAGTCACATACTTTGTTCTCTTCCCAGCCTACTATATTACAAACTACTCAGCTACTTCCCCTCAATAACAGTTCTAACAATCCATAAAATCCCAACCACCAACAATGAATCTTCAATGAGTACTTATAGGTAAATGAGGAGGTGGAGTAACTGAAGAGATTGTTGGCCCAATTAAATGAAGATAGTGCTTCTCGGCCTCTGTGAGGCTTGATGGAGAAGAAATGACATGCTCCATACTTCATTAAATGGGATTTTACTTGTATTTGCACTCTGGCTGTTTTTGTTTGACTTTCAGAAGCTCTGGTAGGCTGGCAATTACTTCCGAGCTGCATATATGTCAATAATATCTCTAACTACCTTAATTTTGCCTTGTGTTGATGAAAATAGGATTGCATGTGGTAGTGTGGGTCGATGGAAAGTACTAGCCTCTCTGATTTGGCGTGTAGAGGCTTCTCTGCTGATCTGTTTATGGTGTGGGCTTTAGGCTTCATTAAGCTTCTTTGACCATCTTTGTCTTCAACTTGTGTCTTTATCCTCTTAAACAGTGGATTAAGGTTCTACTTCTTCAACTTCATACCTTAATCCTTTAACTCTAATCTTCTGCATTGATTACTGTACAGATGGCAGTGGTGCTGGAGGGTTCGTGTAAGGGTCGATGATTAGGTTGCATCGAAAAACATGGATTTAAAACCATGCTGGTGGTGTCCTCTATGATCTTTGGCTCTGAGACAGTCTCTCAGCACTATATATCACCACGAATGTGACCGTGGAGACTATATGGGTTCACCACCTTTTGAAACCTACAAAAAAATGAAAAACTCATTATAAAAACCAGCAGGAGTGGGAAGGCTGCTTCAGAGGCTCGTGGGGATGGAGGAGCAGTGAGGGGAAAATCTGGATTCATCGGAAAATGGGCTTAAAATCATGGCGGAAGGCGAAAATAGGTTTGATGGGAGTTTGGGTGCGACATGCGTTGTGGACCGTTAAATAATGGTGATCTACGGTTGAGATTTTTCGATGAGGTCGTTCGGGAGGTTAGATGAACGGTAGACGAATGGGGGCGAGATTAAATGTGGGTCGTTAGATTAGAAAAATCAACGGTGGGGATCGTTTGATGGAGTCATTTGGAAGAAAATTTAAAAAGCAAGTGAACGGGTTTGTGATATAATAAGAGCCGTCCGATCTCAGAGATCGACGGTTGGGATTAAAGCTAAAGTTGCATTGCGGAGGGCGGTAAGGCAAAAAACATGAACATTTTTTCCGCGGCTGAACGGGGGGAAGGTGGTTTTCACTTTTGGAATGCGATTCCACTTATCGATCGCCACGTGGATTTTTAAAACCACCTTTATTGTGTAAAAGTTGTGCACTGGGAAGGGAGGCAAAAAATTACGCGAAAAGGGTTTTCAGCCATTGGATGATGGGTAGAATATTTGACGATGCGGGTGATGTGCGATGAGTCCAAATATGTGTGGAGGATGAAGCAGTGGGGCCCTTGGTGATGTGTGCAAATGTGTCATGGGGTGGAAAGGTTTGGGCCATCGGGTTAAGTCCCGACTGTAAGATTTCTCAGATGAACGGTCAAGATTTCAAGAAAAGAAGAGATTTGAAATGGGGAGAAGGGATGGGAAAATGAAAACGAGCAGAGGGATAAGGCACGATGGCCGTTGATCCATGTAGATCAATGGTCTATATTCACTCCAGACCATATCGTCGAGGAAAAGAAAAAACAAAGGGAAGGGGTGCATTTGCAAAGAAATATGAGGAAAGGAGGGCTTGGGGATAAGCACTCGGGTGTGGTCCCATGGAGGGAAAAGGACTGGGGCTAGTGGGTGACCTTAAGCCCTCGGGGGCTTAATACTTTTAATGGAGCGGAAGACTATTTTTTAGGCTTTTTGAAGGGATTTTGAGGGTTTGGAGGTTCCGATAGATGGAAGGAGGGATTTTTTTAACCAAATAAAGGGAAATATAAGGTTAAAAAAGGGGATTAGGATGATTTAGAGGTTAAATGAAGGTTTATAGAGGAATTTTTGTGAAGGGAATAAGGGTGAAAAATGGAATTCTTTGTGAGTGAAAGAGGAGTGAAATGATGGAAAATGGAGGCCTTTTTGAGAACAGCTTCTTTCACAAACATCAGGGTTCATTAATGGAAATAGTAGTGAATATTCTTTGAACAATAGAAGACACGTGGAGGCTTCAAGAATGGTAGATTTACAAAGGAAATATTTCTCTTGAAGACTCAGAAACATATTTAGCCACCTGTTTGCTTTGAAAAAATATTATAGGTGGCTAAAAGTGGCTCCACATGGGGATGGCATCTTCTTGAAGGTGTCAAGAATCTCAGATATAATCTTTGGAATTAGTCCAGATGCCTGGTACTTGACCATGTTTTCTTCTGTGATCAACTGTTGTATACATGATATGCATTATATCAGCAGAAAACATTTCCCAAACAACTACCTACCCATCCTACTGTCCTAACATTTTCTCTTCAAGGTGCATTTAGACTTGCATACCTTTCACATCATCATTATTTTGCAAATAGGAAAATAAACCTATCTACTGCTACCCTTATTTCTCCATGAGACCAGATTAAACAGTTGGACTCATAGCTTCTCTACCTAAACTAATATCTTCCAGGATTAAACTGTCTGGTAGATTTTCATTCTCTATATTTTAAAACAGAAATTGAAACACAGCCAAACCAGGATTAGACTGTCTGATTTGTTGTGGGCCCATAGCATAAAGACAAGCTGCACATGAACTGAAACTTTGCAGAAAATTGAAACAAAATTGTGAAGGCTTGAATTCTGAAAATTAAGAGCATCCTTCCTTCTTCTTGTGACTCAAATGTTGAGCTTTTTAGAGTCACCTTCTTTCTTCTTTTCAGCTCTAGTTTTGGTCTTGTTAGAGCTGTTTCTTCTTCTTTTCTTTGCTGGTTCAATTTTTGAGCATGTTAGAACCAACCTTTCACATAGGATTAAGCTTATTTGTTTAAATATAGTTTGCCTCTTAAAGATTTTTATACCTGGCTAACTTCTTCGTTAAGTCTGAGGAATTAACATACTGGCTTTAAGGAAAATCCATACCAGAGCTTATCTTGATCCAAATCCCCTTGAAATAGTTGACAATCTAGAAATTATTCTTCGAAAGTCTCTCACATCTAGGGATCCAACTATTGTCATACCCATTCATAGAGCTAACTCAGCACCTGAAAACCTTGCAGCTCTATCAGATACCCAAGTTGATTTAGATTTACCAAGTAATTTACCAAGAACTAAGTCATTTAGTGGTATAGATCAGACAGACTTTGAGCCTCCAAGTTCACCACCGCATAGTGGTCAACTTATTAGTGACAGAGGAACCCCTCCATCAACACCTCCTGACATCCAATTCATTCATAACTTGGGTCTCTCTCACCCTAAGTCTGCTCAACAGTCTGTGGTTGGTCCGAGCATTTCGGTCGTCCACATACCTACTATCCAAGCTACTCCTTCCCCCCCACAAAACACTATCATGGCAGCATGGTATGCTCCCCTAGTATTGCCACAGCCTCTGGCTCCTTTACCCAATGAATATCAGTCTAAAATTTCCCATTTCACTGGAAAAGAATCTACCACAGCTCAAAAACATGTAGATAGGATGGAGGATGCTTTTGATTATATGGAAATAGAATATGGGACCATTAAGATGAGAATATTTTCTCAAATTTTAGGAGGAGAAGTAAAAAAGTGGTTTAAAGGCTTAACTCCTAACAACATCAATGACCTTCCCTCTTTACATCAAGCTTTCATAAACAAATGGGAAATCAAAAGCAACCCTCTACAAATATTGGTAGAGTATAAAGGTCTTAAAAGAAATCAGGGAGAGAGTGTTCATGATTACTCCACCAAGTTTAACAGTGTCTACAATGCTCTTCCACCCCACATGAAACCTCCCTAAGGAATGGCCTTAGTGAAATATCCTGAAGGTTTCGATGCTGACATGGCATATCAACTAAGGGAGAGAGGAGAAGGGAGCTGTGAGTGTAGAAGCAAACTTAATTGAAAAAAGAGCTAGGATGAGGGCTGAAAAGAAGGTAACCTATAGGGAAGACTCCACAGCTTCTACATCTGATTCCAAATTTGATAATCTAGCCAAAAACATGGAGAGGCTAAAAAGAATGATGGAGAAAATGGTTGTCCAAACCAATAATCAGAATACAAATCAGTCTCAAAACCAGAACCAAAACTTTAGGAGAAACACTCCTCCCAATAGACAAAGGGACTCTGACCAACAAATAATACCTCCATTCCAAGAAAATTTCCTTGATGAGGATGAGGGAATAATAGAAGAATCAGAGGGAACTATTATAAACATGATGGAAGTGAATAAACAAGATCACACCTTTTTCACAGAAAACAACCAGACCTCATACACACATTGGGATGAGGAAGGGTTAGAATCTTAAGACTATAGGTTAGGATTCGAGAATGCTATCATGCAGGTCCAAGAACAATATGATCTCAGAAGTAAAAAGAACCCAGAAGCTCCCAAACCAAAAAACTTTGAAATCACCATTAAGAAAAGACCTGAAAAGACTCCTAAAGGGACTGCTGAAAGCAACAAAATAGCAGCTGAGAGTTCTGGAAAAAACAAGGACAAATACATCCAAACCATTGATAAACCAAGTCAAGAAACTAGCACCACTAGCATTACAGCTAATGCTCCTGAAAAAACAGCTTCAACCAATGTACATAGTGAAAATCAGCAAGCTGATTTTGCCAATAAAACAGTGACCAACAAAACAGAATTGAACCTTTCAAAGATTCAGTCTCCTTTCAATCTGGAGAGTGAAATTTCCAAAATCAAAATTTATGTCCCTCTCATTGAGTTGGCCACCCAAGATGCATATAAATTTCAAATCTTGAAAGCTTTAATCTTAGGAGAAAATAGTGACTTTGTCAACTTAAATGATGATCAACCAGCTCTCTTGTTTGGCCCAAAAATTGAAGGAAAATTTCAGGAAGGGGTAGTGCCTCCTTTTTATGTTATTCTAAATATCCATGACAAAATGCTACATAATGCTATGCATGACTCAAGAGCTTCACACAACCTAATTCCAAAGGTGATCATGGAAAAATTAGGCCTAGAGATAACCATACCATATAAGGATTTATGTTCTTTTGACTCTAGCAGAGTGAAATGTTTGGGCCTAATCAAAGATATCTATGTGAATTTGACCCAAATCCTAGCCAAGTGCATGGTAATGGATGTTGTAGTGGTTTATGTGCCTCCTAAGTATGGCATGCTGCTGTCAAGATCATGGGGTGCTAAGCTACAAGGTACAATGCAAATGGACATGGCTTATGCCACTATCCCTATTTTCAACCAGCTTAGAAGACTATATAGGGAAGCACACATGAAATTTATGGTTAGCAGTCTAGAGAAACTAGAAAATTCCCCTCTTTACTCTATCCGTACAGACCTAGAATCTTTTATCCTTTATAATGATGAGTTTACAGAACAAAAATTCAAACAGTAGAGTAGAGCCCACAAATCTAAACATAATGGCGACTCCACTGGGGAACGAAGACAAATTAGCCTCGATTTGGTATAGATTGCTGATGGTGGACAACATCCTGCTTCAAAACATTCTAAACCCTCCACCTAGCGACTCCACAGTTCCTAAATGACCAAAATACTCCACTGGTGATCAGTAGGCCTGCTGATTATCTCTGTTTTCACAAGACTCCACTGGGAGACCAGTTTCATCACAACATCATCCATGCTAAAGGAAATTTTGAGTATCAGTTTCCTTTTTTGAATCTGTTTTCCCCTAAACACTATCATATATGGCTAACTTTTCTTTTTCTTTGGTTCAAAACTCAACATGGTGGCAGACCAAATCCCCCCACCAATAGAAGACTCTGAGAAATTTGCAAAAATGCAGCCAAGTCCCATAGAAGAGTTTCATTATGGAATATAAAATATACTGGAAAAACTTAAATGCGAAGACCTTCCATAGGTTATCCTCCTCAGCTCGAAATTCAATGATAAACTTGAGCTTAAGAAATTTTTTCTAGAATTGGTGGTTGAAAGATATGAAGCTGAAATTGAAGTTTTGAACTCACAAGAACAATCATATCAATTCAAAGACCCCATAGCATTTTTGGAGAGTCTCCCTCCCCCTAAGCAATAAGGAATTAAACTACTTGTTGATGTGAAGAAAGAGGATGATTGGGCCTTCAAGAGCCACACTAAGGATGCAGTGATCAAAGCTGTCAAGGATGCAGATAGCCTACCAGTCATGGAAGGCCTAAAAGAGGAAAGTTTACATCATGTGTTCATTGATCATGTGACATAATATATGGAGGCCCTAATTGGCTCAATTTCCCAAGCATTGATCCTTTGTAGGGGTCAGATACATCAGGAATGGTCACCACTGGTGGTGGCCTTGGTTTTGAAGACCCACATTCAAAGTACCTTGTGGTTATCTCTAACAAGCAGTCAGATTTCTTCTTCATTTTTGTTACTACTGAACTGGCTACATTGGCACTATTATATCATATAGAGCAGCAGAGATTTTTGAGTTAGAGTAGGGTAGGTAGGAATCTCAATAAAGCTCAGCCTGTGAGCATTTAGTTAGTTGTTGATTTTTGCTTTGAAGAAAAATTCAAAAAATACAAAAACATTAGAGAAAAAAGGTTCAGACAAGCTCAAATCTTGAACCTATGAAGTTCCAAAGGAATGGCTCAAATCAGATCAAAACCTGAGCTAGAGAAACTGAAAGGCTGGTTCTAACATGCTCAAAACTTGAACCAGCAAAGAAAAGAAGAAGAAACAGCTCTAACAAGACCAAAACTAGAGCTGAAAAAAAGAAAGAAGGTGACTCTAAAAAGCTCAAAATTTGACTCACAAGAAGAAGGAAGGATGCTCTTAATTTTCAGAATTCAAGCCTTCGCAATTTTGTTTCAATTTTCTGCAAATTTTCAGTTCATGTGCAGCTTGTCTTTATGCCATGGACCCACAACAAATCAGACATTCTAATGGTTTGGTTGTGTTTCAATTTCTGTTTTAGAATATAGAGAATGAAAATCTTCCAGACAGTTTAATCTTGGCAGATATTAGTTTAGGTAGAGAAGCTATGAGTCCAACTGTTTAATCTGGTCTCATGGAGAAATAAGGGTAGCAGTAGATAGGTTTATTTTCCTGTTTGCAAAATAATGATGATGTGAAAGGTCTGCAAGTCTAAATGCACCTTGAAGAGAAAATGTTAGGACAGTAGGATGGGTAGGTAGTTGTTTGGGAAATGTTTTCTGCTGATATAATGCACATTGTGTATGTAGCAGCTGATCACATAAGAAAATATGGTCAAGTACCAGGCATCTGGCCTACTTCCAAAGATTATATCTGAGATTCTTGACACCTTCAAGAAGATGCCATCCCCATGTGGAGCCACTGTTAGCCACCTATAATATTTTGTCAAATCAAACAGGTGGCTAAATATGTTTCTGAGTCTTCAAGAGAAAAATTTCCTTTGTAAATCTATCATTCTTGAAGCCTCCACGTGTCTTCTTTCCTTCAAATAATCTTCACTGTTGTTTCCATTAATGAACCCTGTTTTTTGTGAAATAAGTTGTTCTAAAAAAGGCCTCCATTTTCCATCATTTCACTCCTCTTTCACTCACAAAGAATTCCATTTTTCACCCTTATTCCATTCACAAAAATTCCTCTATAAACCTTCATTTAACCTCTAAATCATCCCAATCCCCTTTTTTAACCTTATATTTCCCTTTATTTGGTTTAAAAAATCCCTCCTTCCATCTATCGGAACCTCCAAACCCTCAAAATCCCTTCAAAAAGCCTAAAAAACAGTCTTCCGCTCCATTAAAAGTATTAAGCCCCCGAGGGCTTCAGGTCACCCGCTAGCCCCAATCATTTTCCCTCCGTGGTACCACACCTGAGCGCTTATCCCCAAGCCCTCCTTTCCTCATATTTCTTTGCGAATGCGCCCCTTCCCTTTGTTTTTTCTTTTCCTCGACGATATGGTCTGGAGTGAATATAGACCATTGATCTACACAGATCAATGGCCATCGTGCCTTATCCCTCTGCTCGTTTTCATTTTCCCATCCCTTCTCCCCATTTCAAATCTCCGCCTTTCTTGAAATCTCGACCGTTCATCTGAGAAATCTTACGGTCGAGACTTAACCCGATGGCCCAAACCTTTCCACCCTGCGACACATTTGCACACGTCACTAAGGGTCCCACTGCTTCATCCTCCGCACATCTTTGGACTCATCACGCATCACTCGCACCGTCAGATCTTCTGCCCATCATCCAACGGCTAAAAACCATTTTCGCATAATATTTTACCTCCCTTCCCAGTGCGCAAATTTTACGCGATAAAGGTGGTTTTGAAAATCCACGTGGTGATCGCTGAGTGGAATCGCGTTCCAAAAGTGAAAACCGCCTTCCCCCAGTTTAGCCGCGTGAAAACTGTTCATGTTTTCTGCCTTACTGCCCTCCGCAACGCAACTTTAGCTTTAATCCCAGCCGTCGATCTCTTAGATCAGAAGGCTCTTATTATATCACAAACCCGTTCACTTGCTTTTTAACTTTTCTTCCAAATGACTCCGTCGATCGATCCCCACCGTTGATTGTTCTAATCTAACGGCCCACATTTAATCTTACCCCCATTCGTCTACCATCCATCTAACCTCCTGAATGAGCTCATCGAAAAATCTCAACCATAAATCACCATGATCTAACAATCCACAACGCAGGTCGCACCCAAACTCCCATCAGACCTGTTTTCGCCTTTCGCCATGATTTTAAGCCCATTTTCTGCTGAATCCAATTTTTCCCCTCACTGCTCCTCCATCCCCACAAGCCTCTGAAGCAGCCTTCCCACTCCCGCTGGTTTTTATAATGAGTTTTTTGTTTTTTGCAGGTTTCAAAAGGTGGTGAACCCATACAGTCTCCACGGTCACAGTCATGGTGATATATAGTGCTGAGAGACTGTCTCAGAGTTGAAGATCGCAGAAGACACCACTAAGGAGGTTTAAAAACATTTTTTATTGAAATATCAGTGTTATAACCCAGACATAAACCCTCCGGCACCTTTGTAACCTGTATATTCACACAAACAGGTCAGCAGAAAGTTTAAAGTGTATCAGAAGAAGATTAAATGGATCAACGCATTGTATTTGAAGCCTAATACACAGTTACAGACATAAAGGACACAGGTGAAGACCCGAAGATGATCAAGGAGGCTTAATGAAGCCTAAAGCACACATCAAGCCATTTCAGTGGTTTAATATTAGCAGAATGTTCTTTTCCTAAGAAGGATAAGTTCCCACAGCATTCTCTATTCCACATCGAGCCCATAACAGTTATTATTCTGACAGAAAGCTCCTAGAACTGTCAGTGCATTGGTTATGAAGTATGGAAGACCTAAAAGGCAAATCTTCACCCTTTCTTGTCACAGAGGATAAACAAAGTACTACAGACCAGAGAGTACTTCAAGAACATACCCTTGGAGTCATTATCAATCTAACGAAGACCCCTAATTCATATAAAGAGTACTGAAAGTTAATGTAAGATATTAAAACAGGATGGGCTTCAAAAACACTTCTCCCTGTGTTTTAATGAATCATTTAAGTTCTATCTACCACTACTATCACTCTTTCACCTATAAGAACTCATGAGAAATACATTGTAAATGTTGGTTGGTTATTGAAAAAACACTGACTTTAAGCTGTTCTACTAAGTTAGAGTTCTGTGAGTAGTAGTTGTAAATAAGCTGGGATATGCTTTCTGGATGATATCAAGATATTGGACAAGAATTTATGTGACTGGTTTGCTCTACTAATATGACAAGCATGTTCATTAGATCCTGATCTAAATCAGTGGTGATGTGTCCCTTCTCTGTTATTGTTTTCCCTCTGTTTTACATCATGTTTCATTTTCTCTGATAAGAAACAGTAAATTTAGCTTAGGATACACTGCTGCAAGTACCCTAATGCTTCCTGCACTTTCTTATCTTTAATGTTTTCTGCTATTCATGTATCTTAGAACAAATTCAACATAATTTAATCAGTATAGAAGTTGGTTTGTCCATGCTTACTGATGTATGAATTTAGAGTTTGTTTCTTGGATGTTCTTGTTTGGTTTCAGCTGAAGGAATTAGGAAACAGGGAGATTTAGAATTAGCCCTATCCCCTAGGTTCCTTTTCCAACAATTAGCCTTTCTAAGATCCCTTTGAGGTGAGTGCCAAAAGAAGAGAAGGTTAAAAGTCTTTCTCTGATCTGAGGTTCCACTCTGTGTTAAACTTAAATGTTTTCTATTGTCTGAAAGTAGTCAGGAGGACTGCTGGATTGTTGTCTTCGAAGTTAGCCTCATCAGGAGTTTGGAGCATAGAGGTTTAAGGCATGCCCTATCCCTAGACTTACTCCAAAGTGGTCACCTTGGAAGGTTTTCCTTGTCATTCCCATTCATTTCCTTATTGTTTCATCACATACTATCATCTTAAGAGATCCTCTGTTTTAGATGACCATCCCTTTGAAAGCCTTGGATATTTGAATTGCAAGTAAACCCTTTTATGACCCCATTGCCCAATGGACTTGTGTTCTCTTTGAATTATCTCCCCATTGCCAAAAAATACTTCTCTACTCATTTCTTTACCTTACACTGAACCCTTCTTTTATGTTTCCCAACCAAACAAACAAAATATAAACCCTTGTGCCCTATAGCTAGCCTAATACCTTAAATTGAACTTCAAAGACATATTATTCCTTGTTTTTATAGAGAGATCCTTCTCTGGATCCAGGAGGGCTAGATCCTGAGATCCCAAAGTGGTTTTATGTTGTCTTGTCATTTGGTATTGCCAAATCTACCAAATCATAGGAACCACAACACTCTCAAGATCAATATAATCTCTCACATAATCCCTTATCTCTAGATAAGATCTAACTAACCCTGAAATATCTCGAACTCTTCCAAAATACTCTTGAACCTTTTCCTATTTACAATAATTCTCATTATCTCCTAAAACTATACGAAAATACAATAAATAATTAAATTGTAACTTAGGAACTAACTCCTTTATTAAAAATTTAACTATAGGTTAGATGCTCCTGCATCAAGTTGGAAATGATCATTCATGCATTGAATATGTGCTGAAACTATCTTCTCGATAGGATGTTCATTCTAATGAGTGATCATAATGGGATGAGATACTTTTTTTACCAACCTAATCTAAATTCGAGGCAAGCTAAATGGTTATCTATTCCTAGTGTGCTTGACTTCTAGATTGGGTACATTAAGGGAAATGAAAACAATTTTGCAGATGCTCTTAGCCGAAAAGTGTAGGTAAATCACATTGTAGTAATGAGTTCTTATGGGATAGACCTGCAGGAGTGGATATTGTAAGCATGACAACATGATGACATGTACCAACATCTTAAGCACAGGTTATAACAGGGTACAGGTGACCAGGATGTGGATTATCATCTCACGACTAATGGTTTGGTTAGATTTAGGGACAATATTTATGTGTCAGACAACAATGAGTTCAAGAAGCTTATAATGAGCGCATTTCATGTTAATCCATATTTAGGTCACAAAAAATATAGGAATACATTGATAGTGGTTAAGAAGTTCTATCATTGGCCGAACTTGATGAAAGAGGTGGCTAAGTATGTTGTGAAATTTTTGGATTGTCAGTAGGTAAAAGCAATGTAAGCATTTGGGTGGTTTATTATAGTCGATTATATTTCTAGAGTGGAAATGGGATGTCATTTCCATTATAGGTTTGCCGTGGAAATTGATAAAACATGATTCTATTATGGTTGGGGTTGAAAGGATGACCAAGGTAGCTCATTTCATCGCAGCTAAGTCTACGAACTGGGCTAGTGACATAGCTCAGATTTTCATCATGGAGATAGTGATATTGCATGGTGTTCCTAAGAAGATTGTGTTAGAAATAGATGCCAAGTTCAATTCTAGGTTTTGGAAAGAGTTTTTTGCAGGTTTGGGGACAGATTTAGCCTTTAGTATAGCTTATAATCCACAAAAATGTGGAAAAATAGAGAGGGTTAACATCATTATTTAGGACATGTTGAAAATGTACGTCATGCATCAACAGAAGAAGTGGGAAGAGTATCTTCCACTGGTTGATATTGTGTATAATAGTGAGGATCAAGAATATTTGAAGATGATTCCATTTGATACACTTTTATGGGCAAAGCTATAATACTCCCATCAGTTAGAGTGATCCGGTGAACAAGGTTTTGATTGGACCGAATATGTTGGCAGAGATGGATAAGGAAATGTAAATTATCAAGAAGAATATAAATGAAACATAGGATATACAAAATAGTTATGTATATCAACACATGGTATTTAGGGAGTTTCAGGTTGGGGAGCATGTGTACTTGTGCATCAAGCACAAGTGGATCTCCTTGAGGATTGAATCATGTAACAAGTTGGCACCTCGATATTGCGAGCCTTTCAAGATCCTTGAGAGGATTAGATCAGTGGCCTACTGAGTTGTATTGTCTCCGAAAGTGTAAGTCCATGATGTTTTCCATATTTCATTGCTTAAAATATACATGAAGGATGTTTATCATGTGGTTGATTGGTATGTATTACAATTGGAACTAGAAGGATAAATCCAATTGAAAGCTCAGTGAATTTTGCAGCGAAAGATGCTCATGCTCCATAATCAATAAATCGAGAAAGTTAAAGTGTAGTGGAAGCACTTTGGGCCTGATGAAGCTACATTGGTGATGGTTGATCAGATGCAGGCTATGCATCCTTACTTATTCGCTAGTTGAGAGTTTGTATTCTGATATATTTGTTTGATGTGTGTTTTGGTTATGTATATATATATATATATATGCTTATGTATGTAAATACCACATCAAACTATGTTATAAGGCTCTAATAAGCGGTATGGTGTTCATGGTAGATGCTCATGGTCTCAATAGTATGATATAATGTAAATGTTGCATCGATTTGTGTTATAAATATCCATGGGAAACATGTGTTTTTTTGGTTTATAAGTGTCATTAAACACTGAGGACGATGTTTCCCAAATGTGGAGGGGTTTGTAATAACCACTAGTTGATTTTATATGTAAATAAAATAAGACCAAGGTCATGGCACATGTATTCCAAGTTGAATGGAAAAACATAGTGATGGGTATCACTGGTGTTTAATCAATGGCTATGGAAATTGGCAAAGGTAATGTGGAAATAATTGGAATTTTATTTATGAAATAAATGGAAATAGGAGAAAAGGAAGGTGAAGAGACACAAATTTTCATGAGAAGGAAATTGAAGGAAAAATGAATGAAAATGAAGAAAAGAGATGTCTCAATGATAAAAAGGTTTCCGAGGATAAGTTTCTAGCCTTTTGAAAATTTTTGGGTTGAGCTCTCTTCCATTCTCTCATTCTCTCATACTCTTGCACACTTAGAATATTCTTGGAGAATTCTTGGAGCACTTTGGCATACATTGGATTTGGAGAAAGAAGGAAAATATTAAGCAGGAAAGTGCAAGTGAACAAGAGGATCAACATCTACAACTGGATTTCTTTGCAGGTAGAGGTTGCATGTTTGATTTCCTTGCTGGTTTATGGATGCATGGTATATGCATGTGATTTTATGGTTATGTGTTTTCATTGGAATGGATATTTTCCTATATTGATAGTGGTTTTAGAATTTCCTTTCCATTTATTGGATAGCCATGGTGTTGTGGGCTTTCCAACTTGATTAATTTCTAATTGGTGCTCGTAATTCTTTATGGTTGTGTGTTGGAGAAAACGCTATGGAAGCCCTCGAACAAATTGGGTGAGGTACTAGTCCATGGAGCCAGGTTGGACAAACGCTTTGGAGCATTGGTGTTAGTGATGTACGACTGTGAGGTGGAAGCAATAGTTGAGGGTTGAGGTGGTTTGGCCTCTGGAAGCCCTAGTTTGGTTTTGTCTTGGTTTATTCCATGAGACCACACATTCAGGCTTGGAATGTTGCACAGGGGTAACTGGATGAAAGAAATATTTGGTTCAACCCAATCTATGGTTGGGTGGTATGTGGAAGTCCCTGAATTGGTTGGTATTTTAATATGTTAATAAGAGATATTATTCTATCGCAATTCATGTATATTTTTAGTGATTATGTTGGCGATATTACGGTTGAGTTGCCATGGTTTCTATGTTGATTATTTGTTCGTTATATGTTGGTTATGTGATGTATATTACTTATGGCTCTTGACATGTTTTGATGAATGTATAAATGGTTTATGAATGAATGGAATAAAAAATGTTATTGTAGCTATTATGAATGGGCATTAGACCTTCTTGGTGATTCTCAAATAATTTTTTAGACTCCTATGATCAGATATGCATTCATGACCTATAAATCACATGTTCACTATGTGTTTGACGAAATGCCTGTCATGGTTAGGCTAGACTAGGTCAAGTTCTTGTTCACATTTTGTATGTTTAGAATCATCCTTATGTCATTTATAATTCTGAGAAGTCTCAGGTAGGTAGGGTTCTGGAGGCTAGCCAGGAATTGTGGCTCAGATCTCGATCACATGCATTGAATTAAGCAATTTAGGTCACAACCGCATGGATAAAGGATTGTGAGTGTGTTGGTTCTCCTTCAATTGCATGGATGAAATGTAAAATATGTTTTTGGGAGTATTGGTCACTGAAACAAAGTTCTATCTCAGGGATTGACCACCTGGGGTGTTTCTTCAGCTCCTGGGTGATCTATAGTCCTTGTAGGATGTCAGTTTGTGGTCATAAAGTTTCAGTTGTAGGCCCCACTTCCTTAAGTAAATCTAGGAGGTTAGGTCATGTCAAAGTAACTCTTCATCTCATTTGTTACCTTTTAAAGCTCATGAATTTTGGTAAATGTGGGAGGGGTGGTTACAATTGTATTCACAATGTAGCCTGTGACTCACTCCATCAATCTAAGAATTAAGTCAAATAAACTTCCCTTCATGAACGATGAGTAATTATCATTGCAACAACTTCAATTCCACACTTAAGTATTACACAAAATAAAAGTGGTTTCCTAAACTAGAAAACATATGATTTTCCATGAAAAAATATAGAGAATAAGTTCTTTGTTTCTTCCTTCCATCAACCCCTTAATATCGTTTACAAATTTGTATCTAAATACATGAAAATTAAACTCAGATCCAAACTAATAGTATCCGGTAGCCTCGACATTATTTTAGGAAATAGGTTTTACGAAATAAATCTCCAAAAATCTGAGAGTATTATTTGACACAAACCCATTATCACATTCATACTCAAGCCTATTATGTAGGACTTTATTCCTAATTAAAAGCAAACTCAATTCCCTTTGAAAGGTAGCTCTTGATCCTCTGGATGATCTCGAGCTCCACCTGGTAACAAGGCCATTTATTACACACACAACACACCACTCAACCTAGACTTTCTAGAATTCAACAAGACAAAATAAAGAAATTTAAATAATGCCCCTGCATGATACTTTCAGGCTTGAAACTATTCATTGACTCTTGTCCATGAGGTCTCCTTATTTTATTTTCCTATAACAATGCAACATATACCGAAGATTTCTTCCTAGATGGTTTCCCCACTTAATTATTCCTCCTATCCATCTATTATAGCATGCCTTTTTCGATTGCAGATGGTCCTTCCACATCATATCTTGACAAGATAGTGAAAATTCCTAGAACTGACAATATAAGGAATCCTACTACAACAACTAAGTGTACTTCTCCTATTATGTAAATTTCTCTTACAAAATTAATTCAGATTTTAATTATTGAAGTAACTACTAAATAAGCCTACATTGAATAAAATATGGTTCCGAAACAAGGAAACTGAGCAAGAAATAAATCACACATAGGACACAATTATTTTTGGACACAAGTCCCTGGAAAAACACAATGTGGGAACGATGGTGCAGTAGATATGAGGGTTTGTATTATCAAGAAATATAAAATCCTGAATACGTCAAGGGTTATTCATTTACAGAGATAAATATTGGTAGAAATAAATTGTGATTTTTACCTCACACAATCATTGGAAAAGCTGGCTGATCAGATCACTAGGAAAGCTTCCTCTATAGGTCTTTGCACAGTGTTTTCCTAGGCCGTGCATCACCTCCTCTAGGTATTGCATCACCCCAGCAAAAAATTGATCTAACTCTCGAAATCACATATCTGAGCCTCCCAGTATCACACCCTGACTCCATGCTTATGGATCTTATCCGACAACTGAATCTCGAAAACCCTCTGACCCTTTGCGTAGCCCTGACTGGCTCTGCTAGACATCTTCCTACCTCTCTTTACTGATGATTCTTCGATTGAGAAAATATTTCTCTCTGGAAGTTATCCTACCCCTCACGGCACTGAATCACTTAGATCTGATCTTCGTCCGAGCACTGCTCCATCAGAGGAATTCGATCTCACGATTCACTTCGCGTGTCTTTCCAAATGACCCTCAAGTCTTCCTTTATAGTATTCTCATTGAGAAATCAATGAACGATATTAGATATCTAATCAATAACTAATATTATATTAAACTTGATCTCCACCTTTTCTAGATTATTGTCACTCTATTTTATTAATGTCCTTTAATTATTTAATTTACCTAAGTTTAGAATTAAGGTTAAAACATTAACCGAGTGGAATTTTTACAAACGGTTTATGGGTTCTTTGGAATACCCGTGTCTAAGCCTCTCCACAAAATTTGGGGCTTAGAGAACTTTCTGATGCAATAAAAATCAACACTCCCTCTTAGCGAGGAAGGTGCTCTAACAATATGCCTGCTACATACTGATCTCTCTCTGAAGCATCCTCTTCACTATTGAAGTCCATCAACCACTGAGTTTTTGCTGCCACTATACTGCTGCCCATGACATTTCCACTTCCATTGTTGCATCTGTACTACAACTACCTCTCAAGTGATGCATATTCTATGCTGCTAACATTGCATCTGCACTGCAACTCAACTACTGAGAGAAACATCTGAAATCAACCAAAACTGAACAAGTGTTCATGTGGATGCACCTTGGTGTTGAAGACTCTAACTACTAGTAACTAATGTGTTGTCCCTCGGATGCACTGCACTGCTTCTGCTCTGCACTGCGCATCACTGATCTACACTGCATTGCACTCTTGTGCATTGCGCTGCTACAACTATGTTGTTGTTTTTATGCTTTGTGTTTCTCCAAAAATGAGCATTGCTACCTATTGTACTATCGTCTCCATAACTCCTCGAATCTCACTAAAACTCCTCCATCCTGCTACTGTTGATTTTGGGCTCCTGTAGCAAGGTATTGATCCATGAGGTGGGCTCCTCAAGAATCCTGCCCAACTGAATTTCCAGGAGAAATATAGTTCTATGTTGCCCCATTTCTCTCCTGGAGATGCATGGGAACTCATGACAAACTCATCTTCATTGATCTTGTAGTTGGAGGCTCCCCCCAACCGGTCCAGATCTTGAATCCCATGAGTTGTCATGGTCGTCAAATCTGTCGAATATACTCTTCTTCTCCCCCCTCTATGCACCACTGGACATGCTTACACACTCCTTGTGGAGTTCGTATATCTGTCTGCGTAGAACTTGAAGAACTGAAATTCTCCAGCTAGGAATCTCCTGAGAGAGAAAATTCCCCACTATGTGCTCTTCTCTTTCTTTTGATGATTCTCTACCTAGAAACCACCTACAGAAAAACTTTGTCCCTCTGGCTTTGCGTGAAGGATCTGTGCAGCTTCCTCTACCTCAGCAAAATCTCAAGCCAGAAGTCCTACTTCTCTGTCGACTCACTCAGAGAGAGACAACCTCGAAACTTCAACCATCCTCACTACATCTGTGAAAATCCCTCTAGGGATTCGATCTGTTACTACTGCATCAATTCAACCTTCACTTCATATTTAGATCTTCTCTTCCCATTTCACATCAAATGATATGATACCATGTAAAAATTCCTAGATCTGACAATCTAAGGAATCCTACTTCAACAACTAAGTGTACTTCTCCTATTATGTAAATTAATTTTACAGAATTAGTTCATATCTAAATTATTGAAGTAACTACTGAAGCAGCCTACACTAAATAAAATATGATTATGAAAACAAGGAAACTGAGCAGGAAATCAATCATACATAAGACAATTATTTTTGGACACAAGTCCCTGGAAAAACGCAATGCGGGAAAATTGGTGCAACAGATCTGAGGGTTTGTATTATTAAGCAGTAGAAAATTCTGAATACATCTCTAAATACCTCAAGGTTATTTAGTTACTGAGAGAAATACTGACAGAAATAAATTGAGTTTTACCTCACACAATCACTGGAAAATCCGACTGCTCCGGTCACTCGAAAAGCTGTCTTTGGAGGTCTATGCACAGTGATTGCGTAGGCCTTGCATCACCTCCTCTAGTCACTGCGTCACCCTAGAAACAAATCGATCTAACTCCCAAAATCACAGATATGAGCTTGTCGGTCTCACACCCTAGCTCTCGGCTTCTGGATCTGATCCGATAGCTGAATCTCATAAACCCTTTGAACCTCTGCACAACCCTGACTAGCTCTATGTCACCTGATGATCCAGGTGGATATTGGTGGCCACTCAACTATTCCACTTGGGGCCCCACCATTGTCTCTTTCAGTTTTTCAGTTTCAGCACAACTTACTATTTTTAGCATTTTTTCGGGTCTTGAACTTTCGAAGTCGTTTTGAGGCCCTAAACAATGTTTTTTGGGAAAACTAGGAGCAACATGGGTTGATGGACCGATTTTTCTCACATAAAATGTTGTATTCCTCAAATAGATCTTTCTAAAGAGGTATGGTGCATGGAAAATAGATATCGTATGCCAAAGTTACGTCCCCGGGAAGTTGAAACACCAATTTACCCAAATGGGGCCCATGGTTTTGGCGCTTCATGTCCTAGGGTTAGGGTTTTGGATGTTTAGGTTTTTCCATTGTTTCCAAATAATAAATAGGCCCTTGAGCCTCATTGTAACACAGTTCGGAGGCTTGTAGCAGCCACATCTCTTCTCAGAGATAAGCTACCAACACCCTAGCTAGTTTATTTCCATTATTTCTGTAAGAAAATTTCAGTTCTTTGATATTAATGAAATGAAGTGTTATTTCTGCTGCATCTTTGTATTTATGGTTATATTTGTATTCTGTTGCATTCCTGCATAAATTCGGAACAGTGGTATCAGAGAGGTCTGCTTTTTCTCAATCCTTCTTTGCATGCCCCCAACGAGGTTGGGGTATAAGGAGTTAGGGCTCGATCTGGTGGAACCTTTGCAAGATCAGCCTCGCAAACCTCGACAAACACCCATGGGGGATGAAAAGAAAAATGAGGGAGTAGGAGATCCTATCAAAATATTTCTCGAGGAGGCCCTCGAAAAAAAAGGAATGCGATGATGGATAACTTTTCCCAAATCCTTCAACGGTTGCCCATCGACAGTGCATCTACATCCAACAGCCACTTTAGAGGCACGACTCCCTTTAAGGTACAAGTAAACTTTGACATTCCCATATTTGAGGGTTAAATAGATGGAGATTTTGTAGATATATGGTTGAATCTATTAGAAGGATATTTATTGGTTCATGACTTTTTTGACAGGGATAAGACTATTTTTGCACTCCTTAAAGCTACCCCCCATGTCAAGGACTGGTGGGAAACCTACTATGAGAAAGAGGATGAGACATAACTCTCTCTGTTATCATTCGTACCCACTTGGAATTCTTTCCGAGATTCCATCAAGGAACAATACTATCCCATGGGGAGCTATGAGGACAAGTACATATAATGGACCACGTTGCAACAACAAATGGATCAAGATGTGCATGAGATAATGAATAAATTCCATACCCTATGCACAAAATTGGGTATCAAATATTCGAAGAAACATTTGGTGCTAAAGTATTGCAGTTGTCCGCATAGATACATTCAGGAGGAAATGGAGTTCCTCGACATCTCCTCACTTGGTACGACATACTGGTATGCTGCCAAGATTGAGCAGAAATTCAAATAGAATAAGCGAGACTTTGGATCTACAATAAAAATCAAGGGAAAGGTGCCCCCAAACCACAGAACAAAGGACAAAGACAAGGCATGGCAGCCCAAGACAAACTTCCAAAGCCACAAGCAAAGAACAACACCATGAAGCCAAAGAAGGACACAGGAAAGTGGTGTGAGTTTCATAAGATCTCCATTCACAACACAAGTGAGTGTCAGGCCAAGCAGTCGTTGGTGGCCAAGATGAGGGCTTCTGAGTTAGATGCATGCTCTGACTCTGAATTAGAAGCTGACAAGGGGAATGACAAAGGGAAATAGATTATTGATGCAGAGCCCAATGCCATTGTTGCCACTGCGAAGATCTAGAAGGAGGAACCGGAAGATCCAGAGGAGGAGGAGCATCTCTTCCACTCCCAGATGTGGGTGAAGGGTTCCCCGCTACATTTCATTGTCGAAAATGGGAACCAAAAGAACCTCATTTCAGCAAACGCCGTGAAGCAGTTGGGCTTGCTGACCACATCACACCCACAACCATACACCATTAGGTGGCTTCACCAAGGACAGGATCTCCACGTTTGCCAGCAATGTCGCCTTCCCTATAGAATCAAGCCGTTCATAGATTAGGTATTATGTGACATTGCTCCTATTGATGTTTTTGATGTATTATTAGGACAACCATAATTGTGGAAGCGACATGCTTTGTATGAGTCCCAGCCTCACGTTTTTATTGTTACTTTGGGAAATAAGTTGTACAGGATACCAGAGGTACCACCGCCTATCGCTATCTCTTTGGTTAATGCAAAACAATGCAGTAAGCTCATTTCCCAAACCAGGAAATTTGATTTCCTGATGATCTACCCCCAGGGCAAGAAGAAGACTGTGGCCACGACCTCTAGACAGGGCTCCTCTGCATGACAACAACAAATGGACAAGGTTGTGGAGGAGTACGAGGAAATATTCACCTCACCCATAGGGGTTCCTCTGCACTGTCAGGTCAAGCACCCCATTGATCTGACCCTAGGTGTGCCGCTACCCAGTGGACTAATCTATCAGAGCTCTGTTCTGGAGAATGATGAAATCAAGGGGCAGATTCAAAAGATGCTACAAAAAGGTCACATCTGGCCAAGTTCATCGCCATGTGGGGGCTTGATCATGTTGGTACAGAAGAAGGATGGGACTTGTAGACTTTGTATTGACTATCAGGCATTGAACAAGATCACTATCTGGAATAGGTACCTGATCCCACAGATTAATGACCTTCTGGACCAACTCAAAGGGGTGAAATATTTCAGCAAGATCAACTTGAAGTCTGGGTATCATCAGGTACCAATTGAACCCTCCATCGATGTGTGGAAGACTGCCTTCAAAGCCAAGGAGGGCTTTTTCGAATGGTTGGTCATGCATTTCAGGTTGAAGAATGCTCCTGCAAATTTCATGAGGTTGATGGATGACATCTTGCAGCCATTCTCCAACTCATTTGTAGTGGTGTACTTGGATGACATTCTGAACTTCAGCCAGACTTGGGAAGAGCACCTCCACCACATCTGACAATTCCTCCAAACACTGCAGCAACACAAGTTGTGTGCCAATTTGGAGTGCAATTTTGGCATGACCCAGGTTCAATATCTGGGATAAATTACTGATGAAAGTGGGGTGCATGTGGATCCAACCAAGATCCAAGTAATTTTGGATTGTCCAGCCCTAACCACTCTAACAGAGCTTCGTAGCTTTTTTAGTCTTACTAATTTCTACCGCAAGTTTGTGTTGGGATTCTCTCATATCACTTTTCCCTTGAGTCAAGTCACCAAGGGAGGAGCGAAAGAAAAATTATTTTGGTTGGAATCTCAACAGAAGGTGTTCATAGAATTGAAACATCGCCTCTATTCTACCCCAATGCTCACAATACCATACTTGCAACAACCATTTGAGATTGAGAAAGATGCCTCTGACTATGCTATTGGGGTAGTTCTTACTCAACAGGGACATCTAGTGGCATATCATAGTGCGACATTGTCCGACACAGTTCGCAAGTATCCCACTTATGACAAAGAAATGTATTCCATTGTGCAAGATTGTCGAAAATGGAAGCATTAAATTTTGGGGAAGGAAACAATCATCCACACAGACCACCGGCCCCTGCAGTTCATACACACACAAGGGAAGTTGCAGAACGATCGCCATCAAAAGTGGTCCACATATCTGCAACAATTTCATTTGAACATAAAGTACAAGAAGGGTAGCACCAATAATGTTGCAAACTGCCTTAGCCGACCACCGATCATGGTGCCAACCACTGTTCTCAACTCTTATGGGCACGAGACTTCTGATTGGTTGTTTCTCTATAAGAGATATCTAGAATTCGACCACACATACAAGGAACTCTTGAGGGATACGCAAGTTCCAAATTTTCACCTCCAAGATGCACTATTATGGCACCTAGGACACCTTTGTGTTCCTTCAAGCGAGCATGCCAAGATGATATGGGAAGCACACTATAGTCGAGCCGCTGGGCATTTAGGGGTCGAGGAAACAATAGAAGTATTGCAGAAGTATTTCTATTGGCCAAACCTTTGACAGAATTCCAGGAAGTACATTAGATCCTGCATTGCTTGCGCCATTGTCAAACCGACCATCAAGAAGCAAGGCCTTTATGCTCCACTACTCCTAGTTGACCTTGGGAATCCATCTCCATGGATTACATGTCGGGAATTCCTTCTACTAGCATGGAAACGATTGTGTTTTCGTGGTCATCGATAGATTCTCGAATATGACCATTATGGTGGCCTGTAAGAAGAATATCACAGCAAAATCCACTGCTAAAATCTTCTTTGAACGCGTGTGGGTGCACTTTGGGACCCCACAACCTATCATATCAGATCAGGACAACAGGCTCCTCAACACATTTTGGTCCAGCCTCTAGTCAATGCTGGACACCAATCTCACCAAGTCCATAACTTTCCATCCCCAAACTGATGGCCAGACAGAGGTCATCAACGGGATGATTGTACACATTCTGCGCATGTACAATTCAAAGCATCCATACACATGGGATGAGAGTATCCCCTATGTATAACACAGTTATAACCGAGCTCTCCACAGCTCAACCGGCCACAACCCCTTTCAGGTGGGCTTGGGATTCCAACCACTATTTCCCATTGATGTAGCCATGCCATTTGCCGCTACTCAGGCTGATTCGACTCATGTCTAGTCTGAAGATGACAAAGCGAGCAGCTTCATCGAGCGCATGCAGCACATCTACCAACAGGTTCATGACATATTAGACAAAGCCAATGCTAAGTACAAGCAACGACATGATCAACATCGGGTGCCACACAAATTTCAGATGGGCAACAAAGTGTGGCTACATTTTCACAAGGAGCGCCTCACTGGACCTCACCACAAGCTTCACCCGCTCCAATATGGGCCGTACACCATCACCAAGGCTATAGGGAACAATTTCTTCAAGCTTAGTATTCCACCATTCCTTGGTTTGCACCTAGTATTCAATGTGGACTGTCTTCATCCATACTTCCCACCTCTACTGGACACCTCTAACATTGTAGAACAACTCACACCAACAAAGTTAAACCCAGACTACATGGAACAAGCCACCACAGATTGTATCATGGACATTCAAATCAAGAACACTCGCCAACAGAAGGTCCAACTGTATCAGGTTGTCAAATTTGGCCAACTCCTGCACCAAGGAAAATGGTTCACAAGGAACCAAGTTCAGCAGAAGTTTCCTCATCTCATGGAGGAACTCAACACAATGGGGACCATTGCTTCCTAAGGGAGGAGGAATGATCCAAGTGGATATTTTTGGGAGGCAGCGCTATGCTTTTGCCACTACAATGCGTTTCTGATAAAGGCGCTATGATTTTGGGTTTCAACCTCCAAGTAAGCTTTTAAAGGTTCAAAACAGGGTACAAAGATTTTGTGGCATCTTCATCAGTAAGTGGACACTCTCAGAATGTTATTTAATTCAATTCATCAGTGTATGAGTGATTTCTCTCCTTAGGGTTTTTTCTCCACTACGTTTTAGGGTTTTCCTTTCTTTATTGGTTTTAGCCATTAAAAAACTTTATTCCACCATCTAAAACCTTCACACATCCTCCACAAACCCTACTCTAACATACCCTATCACTCATAGTCCTCTTTATTATTGTTTCCATCAAAACCATAAATTCCCACTACATTTCCACAAGAAAACTACAAAATCCATGTGTTTTCACATTTTGGTCCAACTTCTCATACCTATTTCAAGAAATTTCACTTGTAACCTTAGTCTAGCACATCACCCTACCTCCTCAATTTTTTGGGGAATTTTCCTTATCTTTCTTATAGCTCATCATAGCCCCTAAATTCACCCCATCCCTATCCCCTGTTTTCCCAAGATTCACTTTCCCTACCCACTCCATATAGCTAGGGTTTCATCTTGTTCACAATCACTATGGAGAGTGAAAAGAAGGTTCACAAGGGAGGCCACCATTCCAGGTTTGATCCATCCACATTTCAATAACTCAATTCCTTCCCTTAGGCCAAGAGAGGTTTTGAAAATAGTTGATGTTTGATATTTTGTGAGATAATCGTGGAGGTAGGTTATCATGTTCAATTTACTAGCCTTTTTGCCACTAACTTCAGTAGAGACAAGGCCATCATAGTAGGCATTGAATTTAATCTATCAGCATATGCCATCACTTCAGCAACATGTATTCCAAATGAAGGACAAGTTGGGTAAAAAGGCATGGAGTTGGACCTTGAGAACTACCCAATGTTCCTAAAACCTCATTGCAAATATGAACCTGAAGATGTTTTCCCTTTCACGAATTTACTTGATAAGTATGCCCCATTAATGAAGCTAATCATGAAATATTTTACATGCGAAGGGAGATTTTCAAGACTGTACCAATACCATGTCAGGTTACTAATGCACTTCACAACCACCAAATCACTCAATTTTTCCAACTATTTATTCATGAGTTTGGTCAAGATGACGGAAAAGGTACAAAGCAAAGGTAAAAATCACCATCCTAGTTTATTCCACCATGTTTTGGTCAAGCTAGTTGTTTTGCACCAGCTCTCAGCAAACAATATGAACTAGAAAACTTTCATGGATAAAGTAGCATCAACATCTCCTACTAGTCCACCTATTGTTCATAGCACATCATCAACATCAGCACAACCAAAGGAAGTTTTCTCTTCAAGTAGGAAAATAGAGGTTTAAAAAGCACCTAGGGTTGAGATCACTCAAACCTATGAGAAAGGTAAGAGGATGGTTTTTTCTCCTATGACCATCAAGGTGTACTTGCACGTGAAAATACACCTAAGCAAAGACAAACAGTAGAGCAGGCACCTAGTCATGATGGTGAGTCCCCTTTGTAGAAGCATGATGAACAAGCACCCCTAGACATTGACATGGCAGATCATGTGAAGGATAAGTCAGTTGAGGAAAACTTAAAGGAAAAATATGAAGATATAACAGAGTTGAGGGATATTTTCTCAATGGAAAATTCTTAGATCACCTTCCTACAACAAGAGAATATTTAGTTAAAAGTGAAACTACTCCTCCAAGACAAGCCAAACGTGCATATTGAGGTAGATAAACGAAAAGGCAAAGAAATGGTAGATGATGATCAGTTGGAGGATGCAGAAGTTGAAACAAATTCAAGGAGACCAAGGACAAGAGGTCTCAAGAGGGCGCTTCAGAAAGAAAGAGAATCAACTCCAAAATCAGGTTGGAAAACGTTTGAAGAACTAATTCTTACTGAAATCAATCAAGATAGAGAGTTTTTCCTTGACAGGGTGAATGACATCTTGAAAAACTTCTAAATAAATCCAAAAAGAACAATGACCTCTAGAGACATATGGAAAATCACTATTGCACCAGAAACAAAATCTCCCAAATCATACTTAAACAAATGAAGAAAAAGATTAAGGAAGCTCAAAGAGAAGGATAACTTACACCTATTTGTTGAGGCATCCTTGGATGTTTATATTATCATCCACAGGTATCATAAAACAAATTTTGACAAATTTTGAGCATTTTTGGCATTTTTGGTGATTTTTGGAAAATTCAGGAAAACTGGTCTCCAGAGAAGCGTCGCGCAACGACGCGACGATTTTTCTTAGGGCACTCAAATGAAGACTGGCTTACATGGTTGGATGCCATTTCACTTGCACATTTCAGATCAGGTCCTAGTTTTTCATGACCCCCCTTGGTTGTGGAGAAAAGGCCAAGAAACTGTTTCCTTTTCATGTTTCTACCAATTTTTTGACCAGGCGCGACGCTTCTAGAGTGAGTTTGGTAAAATCAAGTTTTGGAGGTCTTCATGTGGGTTTTTTCTCAATTTTGAAGGTGCATTGGAAATTAGACACATAGGGCTACTCAACCCAACCTTCATACTTGCAATTAAATTCTTTAAAGTGGGTCAAAATCACCTTTGAACAGGTGCGATGCTTCTGCCAGATAGGCGCGACACTTCTGCTAATGGCGCTACATTTCTGCATTGGATTCCCTTCAGAAAGTTGTCAAGCAAGGAAAACTTTAGAATTCGACGCTAATCTATCCCATGAGATGTAGTTTGAGTAATTGAGTTTGTTTTTGCCTCTTATGTTGAGAAAACATGTAATTTAATGAGGGAGACACACACACTCCTAGTCTTTAGCTACATTTTAGGCGATAGTTTCTAACTTCCCTAGATTCTAGGAAGTGACTCATATGATGTAATTATGATGCTTTTTGGATATGATTTTGACCCTATGAGGTTTCATGAACTCTATTTTCTATAACTAGTCCACATCAAGTCATTTTAAGGGTTGGATAGTTGTCTTTTGTCGTGGAGCTATTGTACAAGATTTTTCTAAATGGAATCAAAGACAATGTTGCAAACATAGTGTTGAGACTCCAGTGGTATGAATTTGAGCTTTTTTTTTCTCTGTAAACTTATCATGTTTAATGTTATGTTATCCATATTTCATATACATGCTTCTTTATGTTAAGTCTTATCAGTTTATAGACATAAATCATGCTTTTCGTGCTTTGTTTTTATAAGATTTACATGAACATGTTCCTGCTCTTCTAATGAATGAATTCATTTTAATGCTCATTCAGACCCTTTCTTTTTTCACCCTATAAAAAATACAAAATTAAGCATGCTTCTAGGATTACCTACCTGGACTCATCCTTGTCTTTGCAACTTAATATTTGAAATATGACCTAAACCCTAATTCTAGTTCCTTCACTATAATTCATATCCAACAAAACTTCAAACAAACAAAAAACCTAATATACTGAGCATAATAACTGATCCAGGTGGATACCGGTGGTCACCCACCTATTCCATTTGGACCCACAACATCAATTCTTGCAGCTTTTCACATTCAGCACCACTTACTATTTTTAGCAAGTTTTCGGGTCCTTCACTCCCGGAGCCGTTTTGGGGCCTTAATGATCCAGGTGGATATTGGTGGCCACCCACCTATTCCATTTTAACCCCCACCATCAGTTCGTTCAGTTTTTAAGTTGCCACACAACTTACTATTTTTAGCAGTTTTTCGGGTCCTGAACTTCCGAAGCCGTTTTGAGGCCCTAAACGACGTTTTTTGGGAAAATCGAGAGCAACATGGGTCCATGGATTGATGTTGCTCACATCGAAATTTTTACTCCTTGGATAGATCTTTCTAATGAGATATTGAGCGCGTCAAACAGAGATTGGATGCCAAAGTTAGATCCCCGGGAAGTTGAAACACCAATTTACCCAAACAGGGCCCACAGTTTTGGCGCTTCATCTCCTAGAGTTAGGTTTTTGGACTTTTCATTTTCTCCATTGTTTCTCAATAATAAATAGGCCCTCGAGCCTCATTGTAACATAGTTCAAAGGTATGTAGCCACCACATCTCTTCTCAGATATTCGCTACTAGCACCCTAGTTATTTTATTTCCATTATGTCTGTAAGCATATTTCTGTTATTTGATATTAATGAAATGACACATTATATCCGCTGCATCTCTATGTTTATGGTTATTTTTGTATTCTGTTGAATTCCTGCATAAATCCGGATCAGTGGTATCAGAGTGGTCTACTCTTTCTTTTTTTTTCTTTGCATGTCCCCAACGCGGTCAGGGTATAAGGAGTTAGGGCTCAATCAGGTTGAACCCTTGCAAGATCAGCCTCGCAAACCCCGACGACCTCCCATGGTGTAAGAAAAGAAAGACGAGGGAGGAGAAGATCCTATCAAAATATTGCTTGAGGGGGCCCTCGAGAAATAAATGAACGCGATGATGGATAACTTTGCCCAGATCCTTTAACGACTGCCCACCTACGGCGCATATGCATCCACCAACCACTCTAGAGGCGCCACTCCCTTCAAGGTACAGGTAAACTTTGATATTCCTGTATTTTAAGGCCAAATAGATGCAGACGTCGTAGATAGATGGTTGAATTTGTTGGAAGGGTATTTCTCAGTCCATGATTTCTCTAATCAAGAAAAGATTACTTTTGCACTCCTCAAAGATGCCCCCCATGTCAAAGACTGGTGGGAAACCTACCGTGAGCAAGAGGATGAAGGGGAACCCTCTTTGTTCTTGGCCACACCCACTTGGAATTTGTTCTGAGACGAAATCAATGAACAATATTACCCCGTGGGGAGCTATGAGGACAAATACATCCAATGGACCACGTTGCGGCAACAAAGGGATCAAGATGTGCACGAACTGACGAATCTGTTCCATACCCTGTGCAAAAAGTTGGGTATTAAAGATTCAGAGAGAAATTGTGTGCTCAAGTACCGCCGCTGTCTACACAAACACATTCAGGAGGAAATGGAGTTCCTCGACATTACATCGCTTGGCACGACATATCGCTATGTCGCCAAGATCAAGTAGAAATTTAAGCAGAAGAAGCGAGACTTTGGATTTACGAATACGAAAGGTGCCCCCGAACTGAAGAACAAGGGGCAAGGCCAAAGCAGTGCTACTCAGAACAACACCAAAAATCAAAAGAAGGAAACAGGGAAGTGATGTGAATTTCATAACAGCCCCACTCATAGCACAAACGAGTGTCGGGCCAAACAGTACTTGGTGGCCAAACTAAAGGCACCCGAATCAGATACATTTTCTGATCCTGAGTCAGAACCAGACAAAGGCAATGACAAAGGGAAGAATATCATTGATGCGGATCCCAGTGCCATTGTTTCCACCACCAAGATCCAAAGGGAGGACCCAGAGGATCCAGAGGAGGGGGAGTGCCTCTTCCCTTCGCAAATGTGGGTGAAGGGTTCTCTGGTGCAATTCCTTGTCGATAGCGGAAGCCAAAAGAACCTCGTTTCAGTAGAGGTTGTGAAGCGGCTCAGCCTACTAACCATAGCACACCCGCAACCATATACCATCGGGTGGCTTCATCCAGGGAGAGATATCTGCATCCGTAAACAATGCCGCCTTCCGTACAACATAAAGCCATTCACAGATGAGGTATTATGTGATGTTGCTCCTCTTGATGTAGCTGATGTATTATTGGGCCAACCATACTTGTGGAGGCGTCATGCTGTGTATGAGTCTAGGCCTCGTGCTGTTATTATTACTTTGGGAAATAACTTGTACAGGATACCAGAGGTAGTACTGCCTCCCGTCATCTCTTTGACTACTGCAAAACAACGTAGTAAGATTGTTTCCCAAACGAGGAAATTCATTTTCCTTAAAGCTCGCTCACAGGGAAAGAAGAATATTGTGGCCACAACCTCGAAACAGGGCTCCCATGCACAGCTGCAGCAGATGGAAAAATTCATGGAGGAATACGAGGACATTTTCTCCTCACTCATAGAGGTTCCTCTACACTGTCAGGACAAGTATTCCATTGATCTGAACCCAACGCACTGCCGCCTAATGTTACCATACCTCCTGCAAATACACATACAAAATCCACACATGTACTGTTTGAGGCTGATAAAGAAACCAAATTTACTAAATGCATCCAGCATGTCTGCCCACAGGTCCATGACATCTTCAACAAATCTAACACCCAATTCAACAGAATTTGCTTCATCTCAGGGAGGATCTCAACGCAATGGGGAGCATTGCTTCCTAAGGAGGGAGGAATGATCCAGGTGGATACCGATGGCCACCCACCTATTCCATTTGGACTCACACCATCAATTATTGCAGCTTTTCACATTCAGCACCACTTACTATTTTTAGCAAGTTTTCGGGTCCTTCACTCCCATAGCCGTTTTGGGGCCTTAATGATCCAGGTGGATATTGGTGGCCACCCACCTATTCCATTTTAACCCCCACCATCAGTTCGTTCAGTTTTTAAGTTGTAGCACAACTTACTATTTTTAGCAGTTTTTCGGGTCCTGAACTTTCGGAGCTGTTTTGAGGCCCTAACCGACGTTTTTTGGGAAAACCGGGAGCAACATGGGTCCATGGACCGATGTTGCTCACATAGAAATTTGCAATCCTTGGATAGATATTTCTAATGAGCTATTGAGCGCGTCAAACGAAGATCGGATGCCAAAGCTACGTCCCTGGGAAGTTGAAACACCAATTTACCCAAACGGGGCCCACAGTTTTGGCGCTTCATCTCCTAGAGTTAGGTTTTTGAACTTTTCAATTTCTCCATTGTTTCTCAATAATAAATAGGTCCTTGAGCCTCATTTTAACATAGTTCAGAGGTCTATAGCCACCACATCTCTTCTCAGAGATTCGCTACCAGCACCCTAGCTATTTTATTTCCATTATGTCTGTAAGCATATTTTTGTTATTTGATATTAATGAAATGATGCATTATTTCTGCTGCATCTCTATGTTTATGTTTATTTCTGTATTCTGTTGTGTTCTTGCATTAATCCGGATCAATAACTATCCTAAGATCAATATATTCAGTCATCTCATTGACTGCAAAGTGACATTGAGAGAGCCCTCTCTCGTTGTGGTAGGGATAGCTACCTCACCTAAAGGTTGGTTTGTGGTTACCTTCCTTCAGCTCCATTCTCAGCCTTGGGAAGTGGGGGGGAGTGATAACACTAGGGATGCCTAAACTGATATTCATGCCTCTATGCTCCTCTTTAAAAAATTCATCACAATTCTGCAACTTGAATTTCATCACCTTAAACCATGAATCTCCTGATCTTGGGATCTTAGTATCATTTGAAATTGTGTCAGGAGACACAACAAAGTTTAATATGCCTACTTTTGACCATGTACCAATAAAATTAACAGCAAAATCCTTCGAAACATGTGCATGATATCCCTGTAACTTTTGGCATAATCGAAGGCATCCCACATTAGCAAATTCCTGTGAGAAGGTATGGTATTCCTCGAACAACCTCATATCCATAGGCTCATATCTAACAATAGCTCCACCTTTATGAAATTTGTTCTGTGATGCCATGTCTCCAAAATGTGTTGATTGGCTCCTTCCTTGACACCTGCAAAAGCTTTTGAGACAGCACACAAAATCTTTGACACAAGTAAAACTTAGCTTGAGACAACTGCTAGACAGAACCTAGACCTCTAGAACGTTGGCAAGACAATTGAAGTAGCTTATAAGGATGAGGGTAAAGTTTTTTTGAAATAGGAAATCAGAATGAATAGGTGGGAAAGGGAAATGATGACCAAGTATGTGTATGCAATGTGATGACAAATAACGGAATGGAGCAATGATGAGCTAATATGCTCTGACAAACAATTGATTTGACCTTTATGAAAAAATTGCAGCCTTTTCCCATCGTTAGCAAAATAAAACAAGTTTCGTAGCACATCATGTGTTCGAGAGGGTGAATTCATTACGAAAGTGTCAGGAACTTCTGTAGCAAACCTTGACTGTGTTACACTGATTTTCCTGTGGAAGTTGGTAAAAGTGCCAAATGTACTGAAATGACCAAATTTACTCATGCATGAGATATTTTTGGATTTTTATTTGACATTGACCCCTATCACATGAATGATTACCTTCAAGACCCCCCACATATGTGCAGTTTTTGAAAATTATGAATTCAAAAGACCTTATTTAACCCTAAGTGAATCAACCTAATTATCTTAGGACTAACCTAATAGTTATCATGGATAGCACATGTTATTTTCACCTCATCCTAATTTTGATCCATTACCTTTTTTTTCTTATTATTGTTTTGACAAGTTTGCAATTTTTCTAGGATAGTTTGTGAAAATCATAACTAGCAAGTGATGAAGAAAAACATACATAATATTATTCCTTCATTTTTTTGTCTATTAGGATAGTGGTTTCAATATTTTTTTACTTCATAAGTATATAATTTCTATTTTATATATAAAAATTTTTAGGGGTTGGTTGAAAAGCTTTATTAAGAAATATAACCTCCCAATTATTTTGACAAAAACTAAATTTAATATTATTTCTTACAAAGAGTGTCTTTGTTCACTCTCTTCTTTTGTTGATTCACTTGGCAAGTTCTTATACTTCCACAATTTTTACTTTAGATTAATGTAGAGAAAGAGATGAATATAAAATTAATACTAATACAAAGAAATAGATGAATACAAAAATAACACAATAATTCCATGAAAGCCAAACTTTATTAATGAATCAATAATAAAAAATGTTACACTATACAAATTTGTCATTCACTATTCAAGCTTCTCAAAGATGATTGTATTGTTGGACAAGTTTCTTTTCCTCAATAAAGGTTGTAGAAGGTTGGCCCATCTACACAAACAAATGTTATTAATAAATCAATAAAAAATAATACTACACTATACAAATTTGTCATCCATTCTTCAAGCTTCTCAAAGGTGATTGTAAATAGGTGTATATATTTCTTTTCATAGATTAGCCCATCTACCCAAATGGGTAATAATTTCATTCCATTGTTTTGAGGGTTTAAGAGACCAAATTTTTTTTCAAGGTGTATGGCATGCAACTATATCTCCTTTTACAAATAATTTTCTTATTGCAAAGTTGTTATAATTAGAATTATTGCATGCTCAATCTATTCTATCTATTTCATTGTAATCACAATATCACAAATTTATACAATAAGTTAGGCATTAAGATAGAATGACTGGCCAAACAATATAATTAGTTGATTGAATAGTGAATATCCCAACTATACACTAAAGATAAGAGCTTAATATAACTAACTAACAATCATATATGATGATGAATATAATACACTAAGAACAAGACAAGTAAGAATTAATATCTCCAACAATTGAATTCCTAAGTCCCGAATTCCCCCCTCCCTGAACTCTTAAATCACAGAACTCTTGAATTCAATTACTGAACATCATTCCACCAATTGTTTCATAACCTCACTAGTAGACTGCAATCCACACGCAGGTCTCTACAACTAATGAGGAATCCTTCCCCAAATCCACAACTTCTGAAGTAATTGGAAAACCATCCATATTTAGTTATACTTCCACTTGATCCCTTGAAGATACAGTTGCTTCATACCATTAAATCAATTTGTTAGTTGTAGTGATTGAACTACTATCCATTCTATTGACATACATCCATATACTAAGATATATGGGTGTCATTTGATGAACTCGTCAACGATGTAGGAAAGTAGTCAAAATATTAAATGTATTCGGGTCAATATTACAACATGAACTCTTTTATTTCTTATTTTGGATATTCATCATTATTTATTCTACAAACAAAGATAATGTTAAGGCATATTGACACTAGTTCAAGAAATTAACTTTCTACGAGAAATAATATGACCACACCATCATCGAGAGCTCCTAACACATCAGATCATACACAAGCAACTAAAATCTTACAATGTCTTAGGATCCCTTTCCTTTAGGTTCTCTATCTTATCAAACTTAAATAGCAAAAGGCCCAAAATGATGAAAAACCAATGGTGTACTGTAGATTGAATTTCTCAAGGCGAGGTTGAAGGTTTGCAATGGAGAATTCACATCTTTGATAAATCCTTGTAAGCATGTATCCCAGTACATAATAAAAATCAAGAACCTCATTGTTTCAATCCTCTACATTGATACAATGCTACACACTATCAAAAAATATGTCATTTTCCAAATATATGATATGCAATTACTTTTTGGTGTTGTCCAACACCATAAACCTATCCTTCAAATCATTTTCTATAGAGCCAACGCAAAGGGTGACCTCTGCGTAAACCAAGTCTTCATACGCTTAACTAACTCCTTCGTCCGTGTAACATTGTTGAGCACTTTATAAAGCTTGACCACAACATCAAAAGGAAGTGGTCTAGAAAGCACCTTGAATGACCATGTGATGGGCTCATATTCTAAGCAAGATTGAGCCTAAAGACACTGAGAATGTTGTAGTGGTTGTTGCTTAATAAAATATCTTTTTGCGAGACACTTCATATTGATATGTGCAACATGTAATATGGTTTACTGTCATTTTAAAATTTATCTCAACTCTACACATTCCACGCCCAAGTGTAGATTCTACATAGGTTTGTCCTTCCATACATAGCTCCACGCAAAATCCACAATGTTGCGAGTCTCCACAAAAGTTTGCACAACTCAACATAGTCATAATTTTAATTATTCATACAGGAAAACACTTACACCAGAAATATCTGACAAAATAATATACTCACACACCTATGTTATTCTTGTCAGAGTAATTCAATCTCACATTTTTCTCAAATTTTTGGGCCTCTAGTGAGGGAGTTACACCCACATTAGCTCCCACACCAAATTAGAGTTATTGCACACTCACTTTATTGTACATATTTCATTCTAATCACAATATCACATATTTATACAATAAATTATGGAAATGAGATAAATGGACTATCTAATTGAGACAATCTAATTAATTGAGTGAATATAACAACTACAAACTAAAGCTACTAGCTAAATCCAATTAACAATCATTATATGATGATGAATATCACACAATAAGTCCAAAATTCATAAGGGTTAATATCTCCAACACAAACAAATTAGGAAAACTTCATAATTTTTAAAAATATAATTTATAAACACAATTTACTCATTTAATTATAATTTATAACTAAATTTATTATTAAAATTAATTATAAAATTTAAAAAATAACTTTCATAGAGTTATTTTTTAAAAATTAATTAATTAAAAAAATTAAAAATAATATAATTGATCTTTGAAAAAGGGTTCACTCAAGAACAAGTTCCATTGCTTGCTTGGAGGGTGTAAGAAGGATTTTTGTTTTGCTTTGTTACTCTTTTTTTTTTTTTCTCTATTCTGGTTATTTGGTATTTACTGGGAAATATTGAGTCAATTTTTGAATAAGCATCAACGAATTGAATAAGCATCAACGAATTTACCATTTTCTAAGCATCCGAGATGTTCTACCATTTTCGTAATGCAAAAACCAACGAAATGACAGTCGAGAAAAACTACATACTTTAGGCAAGTGGCATGTTCTCCACTTCAATGACGAGCTTTGATTCTCTGCCATTTAATGTGTTTTCAAATTTGGTAGGCGCGCGCATGATTCTCTGCCATTTATGAAAAGCATAAACCCACGAAATAACAGTCAACGAAGGCTACAAAGACTTTTTATGAATTGAATGTCTTTTCAAAATTAAGAAACTGTGGATCCAAATTTCATTACATATATTAGTAACTCATGATACATTTGGATCCAAATTTCATTACATATATTAGTAACTCATGATTTTGGGGTGAATATTATTTTCTAGTCTATATGTTATTAAATGTTGGTGGGCAGTATATGCTCACCATTAGATTTAAATTTGTTTAAATTTAATGGTGGGCAGTATATACTGCCTACCAACATTTAATAGCGTATAGACTGGAAAATATGTGTTGCCTGACTTTGTTGGACGCTTATCTCATTTATCCCTCTAGCTTGGTCATTGACGAGCTATAGACAACATTACAAATCACGAGTTCTTAACCATTGAGCTCACTCAGGTTGCCTTATGGACTTGATCCATTATTAGCAAGGAAAAAATTATTTAAAAACGGAACCCCACAACTTGATATATATATATAAAATTTAAGGATCAAACCCCACAACTTTTTATATATATAAAACATATTAACATTCAAAATCTTGAAATTTAATCTTCAATTAGATTTCTCAAAATTTCAATTTAATTTTAATCAAAATCTTGCTAAAATTTAATTATTTTCCAAACAAAATTATAATCTTTTTTAGACTACTCTAAAAACAACAAACAACATGTTTTTTATTAAAACCAACCTAGATCCATCTTAACTACGGATCTATCAAGCACCGAGAGGGATCAAATATCTCGAGGTGCAAACCTCTTTTTTGAGTGAAAAACTTGAGAAAATGTTTGCACCTCGAGAGATTCGATCCCTCTCGGCGCTTGATAGATCCGTAGTTAAGATGGATCTAAGCTGGTTTCAATTGTGTGCGACCAAGGAAAATCTATCGATTATATGAGGAACATATGATTAATTTTATCAATAATATGTAAATACATCTAATATTAATATAACCATTTTAAATATGCTAAAAATGTTTGATATTTATCCATTCATTTTAATTTTAAATTTTCTTATTTACCTCACTTTGTTGATATGATAAATATTGTAAAATAACTTTAATGATGAAAAATGATGAAATGAAATTTTTGAGTGCAAAGTGACAATGTAATAATATTGAGTGATAGAAAATGTGAATAATAAGAATGTAGTCAATTAGAAATAGCCGTCATTGTGATGGATCTCAAACTATTTTCTTCTACTATTCTTATTGTCACCCTTGTTAGTTTTGTCATATTTCCATATCGATTATATGAAAAATATACTAGAAATCATAAATTGTAAATGATTTAAATATTTATCTCAAGCTGTTGTAGTAAACATCATACCTTGTCTCTCTTGCTCTCCAATATTATTAGGTTTAATTACTATAACACAAAATTTGTTCTATATGGTCAATAATTTGTTGTGCTTACATTGAAATCAATGCACTATTAATCTAATGACTTTAAAACTAATGCACCCTCATACATTCAATTACATCAAATCAAAAATCAACATATACACTGAAATCAATGCATTTAATGTAAGAAATAAAATAAGATTAGAAAACAACATCTACATAGATATCAATGCATCTAATGCAAGTAATCAAATAGGATTAAGAATCAACATCTACACTCAAATCAATGCATCTAGTGCAAGTAAGAAAATAGGATTAGAAACCAACATATACACTAAAATCAATGCATCTAGTGCAAGCAATCAAATATGATTATAAATCACCATCTACACTAAAATGAATGCATTTAGAACAAGCAATCAAGTAGGATTAGAAATCATTTATATTGAAATAAATGCATATAGTGTAAGAAATAAAATATAATTATAAATCAACATCTACATTTAAATTAATGCATCTAGTGCAAGCAATCAAATAGGATTAGAAACCACCATCTACACTGAAATCAATGCATTTAGTGCAACAAATCAAATAGAATTAGAAACCATCTACATTGAAATCAGTGCACCTAGTGCAAGTAATCAAATATCATTAGAAATCAAAATATACACTAAAATTAATGCATCTAGTGCAAGCAATCAAATAGGATTAGAAATCACTATCTACACTGAAATCAATGCATCTATTGTAAGAAATATTCTTCCCTCTCCCCCCTCCATATATATCTATATGTCCCTCCATCTCCCCTTTGTCTCTTTATCTCACCCCCACAAACACAAACACTCTCTCACTCCATATTTATCAATCTCTTTGTCCCTCCTTCCCTGTCTCCGTCTATCTCTTCTTTCTCTTCACCTTCCATCTATATCTCTCTCTCCCTTTGTATCTCTATATCAACCCCAAAACATACTCTCTCTTTCTCCAATTTATCTATCTATCACTCCCTCTTCTCCCTCTCTCTCTCTCTCTCTTCCCCTTCCATCCCTCTCCCGCGCTTCTATCTCTCTTCCCTCCTTCAATCCTCTCTCGCTCTCCCTCCATCTTTCTTATCACTCCTTATCTCTCTCTCTCTCTCTCTCTCTCTCTCTCTCTCTCTCTCTCTTCACCTTCTAACTTTGTCACTATATGCCTCTCTTTCTCATTCTCTCCATCTCTTCTTATTTATCTCTTTATCTCACCCCCAAACATACACATGAGTCTCTCCATATCTCCCTTGTCACTCCATCTCTCTCTCCACTTGTTACTCTTTATGTCTTTCTTCTTCCCTCCCTCTCTCCCCATCCAGGTCCATCTCTCCATCCATCTCCATCTCCCCCTCCAACTCGATGTCTTTCCCTATCTAGCTCCATCTAACCCTACCTCTCTCCCTCTCCAACTCCATCTCTCTATCCCTCCCTCTCCTCTCCTCTCTCTCAAGTCCCCTCTCTTTTCCTTCCTCTCCTCTCATCTCTCTCAAGTCCCCTCTCTTTTCCTTCCTCTCCATCCCTTTCTCTCATACCTCCCTCTCTCTTCCCCCATCACTCTCTCTTTCTCTCCCCCCTACAATCCTCTACATCCCCCCATCACTCTCTTCCTCTCTCTCATCCTTCCTCTCTCTGCCTTTATCGCCTCCCTCCATCTATATTCACCCCCACCCTCCCCCCCCTCTCTCTCTCTCTGCCCTCAAATCCTCTCTCTTCCCCCATCACCCTATCTCTCTCTCCAACTATGTTACTATATCACTCCCTTTATTCTTCTCTCTCCTTCTCTCCCCCCTTGTCTCCATCACTCTATCTATGTCTCTTTATCTCGCCCCTAAACATACACACTCTCTCTTCATCTCTCCCTTGTCACTCCCTCTCTCTTCACTTCTCACAGTCTATTTCTTTCTTCTTATCTCCCCCTTCAACTCCATCTCTCTATCCCTCCCTCTCTCCTTCTCGCATCCTTCCTCGCTCTCCCTCTCTTTGTCTCTCGCTCTCTCTCTCTACCCCCCAATCCTTTCTCCTTCTCCCTCTCTCTCTCCTACTCTCTCTCTCCCAACTCCATATTTATGTCTCCCTCTCTCTCTTACCCTTCTCTACCTCTCTCTATCCTCTCCCTCTCTCTCTCTCTCTTCATTCCTCCTCTCCCCTCATCTCTCCCTTGTCAATCCATCTATTTTTCCACTTCTATCATATGTCTCTGTTCTTCCCTCCCATATATATCTATAGTTAACATATATATATATATATATATATATATATATATATATATATAACAAAATTGATATTGTATTAATATAAAGTTATTAAATTTAATAAGTTTAATATTATAATATATTAATATCAATATTATATCTAATAATAATAATAACAATAATAATAATTTTAATATTAATATTTTAATGTTAATGTTAGGGTTAATAATGGTTTTTTTTTGCATGGTATTATTATTAATTTGGTCCATGGTATTTGGTTCATAGGCCTCAAATATAATTAGATGTTGATTTCTACTCCTATTTGATGTATTTTTATTTATTTACCTTACATTTTTATACCTCTTTTATAAATATGGTATTTGGCCCATGTTATCCAGCCCATGGTATTAATAATAATGTGTCCCATGGTATTTGGCCCATAGGCTTCACCTAAATAAAACTTCTTTTTGAGTTTTTGGAAGTATAAAGAGGTTTATGGAGTAAATATAAAAATAGGTTGTATTTATTTACCATACCTCTACTTTATTTTTATTTTTATTTTTTTACCATAAGTATAAAAAGAGGTTTTATTTATTTACCATACCTCTCGTTTATTTATATTTTTATTTATTTACCATATCTTTTTTTTGACTGCCTGTAAAACACTTCATATTTAAAATTTATATTGTTTAAATTTATTTTTAAGTTTCTTATGTAAGTTATTTTTAAAATCGACGTTATTTCTATTGGCTTCCGACATATTTACACATCAGGGTGATACTAGGCTGTAGAATGCGCCTCACATCAATTTATCACAATTTATTCACCCATAAAAAGCATGGCATATCACATCAATTTATTCAATTTGTATTTTCTTTTTTAACCACTTTTTTTAATATTAACTTCCTTTATTAGTCAATTTATTCCATTTTTATTTTATTTTTTAACCACTTTTTAACTATTAACTTATTTTATTAGTTGATAATATTATTTTTTATAAAATCCTATCTTAATAAATTCAATCTCAATCATTTTATTGATTATTAATTCTTAATCATTTAATGGATTACTAATTTATTTTCTTATTTACTAATAATTTCAATATTTATTTGTTTAAAATATGTATTCATTTAAAATATATACTTTAGGGTTGGTTTAATTTTATTCACTAATTTAATTTATTACTTAATATAATTCAATTAAATTATTTATTATATTAAAAAATTGAATGAATTTAAAGAAATAAAGAATGAAAAGAAAGAATGAATGATATTTTAACGTTCACGAGACTAAACATAGTCTATGGGACTTGTTTTTTTCCCTCTGTAACTCAATATTTTTCTTACTCAAATTGATAATGAGCTGACCGAGCCTTCTAAGAGTTCCCTCGGTGAAAAGACAATGTTGTGGAATTGATACTAACATACTGCCGTAACTGTCCATGATGTCTATGAAAGCATCACATTCCAAAATGAAATGTTTTTTTTATTCCAAAGTGCAAAATGTACACACCCTTTCTTCCCAAGCTTCTTTAGGTCTCTTCCATCATCCTGTTTCACACCAAAGTTGAAGTGCGTTGGTTCTTAATCGAGAAATAAGAATATTTGCTCTCCACAGAATGCTAGCTCCAATGTACTCTTTTGATGGAGGTCACAAATGGGGCTGAATTCCTGAACATAGTACTTCTTCTTTCTACCCAACCCTTTTCCCCATATACTCTTACGGAACTTCTCCAACAAAAAATTATTTAACTCCTTGCTATTTGTGGGACATGCATTAAGGTAAATATTCCATTTTTGCATCCATTTGTTATTTTGTCTCATCCATGATTTCTTTATTTCACTCATGCCTTCATTGAAGATAACTTTTGGTCATCTACCTCCTCCCATATGATCAATTCTTTTTTTAGACACCTTATAAGACGCACCATAGCAATTGCTTCGATGGGATTTGCTCCTGTTTCACTCAACATTATCTCATAAGGAACTGGACTTTTTATTTTGAACTTGCTCATGATCAAGCGTTTTTGATTTTTTTTCAATTTGTTTCCATTTTGAAACAGGGATGTTTCTAGCCCAAAATTCACACCCATATAATATCACTGGATAAACTAGAAGTCTAAAAAGAACTTTAATCGTGTTCCAATCCCATTACTCTACCTCTCTACATATCTTTTGAAGTGCATATAATTCTTTCCACCCTCCTAAAATTCTTTTATTTATGCAATCCTCCCAATTAAGCTTGTTGTTGAAATCGATCCTGAGGTACTTGTATTCATTTACTTCTTCAAGAATGTTTCCTTCAAAGAAGAACGTATGTTGGCTTTGTTTCCTTTTATTAGAGAAAATCATTATTTTGGTTTTACTAGTATTGACTTGCATCCCCACTTCTTTACAAAAATTCTCAAGGGACTATAAGTGCATCTGAAATCCATGGGCCGATTTAGAAACCGTTAAAATATCATCGACATATAGAAGAAGCTTTATCACAAACTCCCACAATCAAAGACCATCCCCACCTTGCAAATTTAGCCACTCTTCCAATTTTTCAATATATAAACCAAAAAGGGTAGGGGATAAAGGGAACCCTTTCTTGACTCTAATGTCACTTCTAAAACTTTATGAAATGCCTGCTAAAGTTCTAATTTTGACTTTCAACTCTTCATAAAGTCTATGGACAACAACTCTATATTGTAAAGGCATTTCAAGTTCTTCCATTCTACACCACAAATTATCTCTAGGGACTGTGTCAAATACCTTTTTGAAGTCAACAAAGCATCGAAATACTTCTTCTCCCCCCCCCCCCCCCCCAACAAACCTTTTCAACAATGTGTCTCAGCGTGATACCATGATCTATTGTAGAATGCTTCAACCTAAAACTCGCTTTCCTTTTTCCCTCTTTTCTGTTACTTCTTCCCACTTACTAATTCTATTTTCTACCATGCCGCTAAAAAATTTTGCAAAAAAAGGATTTATCATAATGGTTCTATCGTTGGAAGGATTATTAATGTCTCCACTTTTTAAAAGGGGTATTGCTAGACTAGTTTTCCAATCCCTTGGGAATCCTTGTTGAATGACGTTGCTGAATATTTCCATGATGTGCGGTGCCAAAATGTTCATTCTCCACTTTAGATATTCTGCTTGAAGTTCAACCAAGTCCTTTGCCTTCCTTGTTTTCAAGTTTTTAATTATTTCCTCCACCTCTTGTATTGTGAAAATATTTGTAGTTGTGTTGATCCTGGGAGGAGGCTCAACTTCTAATTATTTTTCATAGAGTTGTCTTGCATAGTCAAACCACTGATTGGCTATAATATTATTTTTAAATTGCTTCTTCCTTGGTTAAAGTTCTTGCTAAAAACATTTTGGGTTATTCTATACTAGATATATCAACTCTTCTCGCCTTGTTTGCATGAACTCGTATTTTTTCTTTTTTAAAGTATACTTATATAACTTTACATTCATCTTCCCCTCTCCTTCCTTTTTCAAGGTTCTCCTTGCCATTTTTCATTCCTCATCGAACCACGCATTCCAAAGAAAACAATTTGATTCTGATTTCCTAATTTTTTGTTCTTTTTTACTTCTCAAGTACACCCTGGATTATATTTATGCCTTTGCTAGGGTTAGGTTTTCTTCGGCAAAAAAGTTTCAGACTTTTTGAAGCACACAAAATCTAAGTCTGATTTTCCTCCATCTATACGACAAGGCAATCATTGGTTGAACACTGTCACAGCTATAAGTCAACGGGGAGGGGAGAGATCCCCTCCTACAAGTCCGTCGTAATTGGGGATAAACCAAAGAGTGATTAGGGGGCTAGGCTGAGCAAGGGAAATGGAACAAGGACTAAAACTTCAATATTGGGAGTATAGTGGAAATCCAAAATGGGAGGGATATTCCTACCCTGAATAGAAGCAAAGCCAAAATTTGACATTCCAAAGAATAAGATGGAGAATTCTTGACAATACATGATGGATCAGGCTCTTATTTGTAAATTAATAGGAATTTGACCATCTGAACGAGATTTAACTAGATGGATATAGTTGAAATCAAATCCCAAAGGTCACATTGATATAAAATTGGTAGCTTAAGTCGTTTTTACTATAATCTTTATAAATCTGAAAGATCGCACTGGGATATTTGAGAATGACCTTTATTTCTTCAATAATGCAGGCTTTTTCATGATATTATAGGAGGAGTGCTACAACCATATCAAGAGAATTTTATGGAAGCACTTTTTTGGGTAAGTTTATTCTTATTACCTGATGATTTTTGGGATCCATAGAACTTAGAATGCATTGGTAATTTGATTAGTACATTTGTGAAAATAGCCAACTCCACTAAGGGAGGTCGTTATACATCCTATGCTAGGATTTTAGTGTACATGAACATCACACATCCCTTTCCAAATTTGATAGAAATGTAATATCACGATGAAATATGGTAGCGGTCATTAGATTATCAACATGTGCCTTTCAGTTTTTTTAGATGCGATGAATATGGATATCGATAGATCCTAGAAGGCATTGGTAATTTGATTGGTACATTTGTGAAAATAGCCAACTCCACCAAGGGAGGTCGTTATACATCCTATGCTAGGATTTGTGTGTACATGAACATCACACATCCCTTGCCAAATTCGATAGAAATGTAATATCACGATGAAATCTGGCAGCGGCCATTATATTATGAACATGTACCTTTAAAGTATTGTAGATGCGATGAATATGGATATCTGTTCATGGAATTATGTCTTAACAAAGTTGAAGTGAAGGAGGCCATGCCTAAGGACACATCAGGGAAGGTGGATGAAGAGGGCTTCCAAAAAATTTTCCCTAAGTGAAAAACATATAGTAATTAAGTGGATCAACCCCAAACTAGGAATACAACTGTAGGAAACACATTCGTGGCTTTGGCCAATGAAGAAGTAATGTTAGAAGAAAAATACTATCCCATGAAGGTGGATCCTAAACAAGAGGTGTGGAATCAGAAGCATACTTAGAAATACAAAATTCAAGAAGATATATTAGAGGTGGTAAGAGATTCCCAGTTGAGGAATTGAAAAAATGGAGACTGAGGATCAAAAAAAAGAACTAAGCGATGAGGAGAAAATATTTAAAAAAAAATCTTTCACGCTAGCACCATCTAGATTTGTGCTTCATCCTAGCGGAAAAGAAGAAACAATATCAATATGTATTTCATATATTTAGGACACATAGGGAACTAGAAGAATGGGATCAGGGAGAGATAGAGTAGATCCCTAGTCTAAGCGTGCAAAATAATATGGAAAAAGGACCACCCTAGAATGCAAGTAGGAAAAGAGGACAAAGACGTAAGCCTTGGATGCATAGAATTATTGTGCCTATATTTAAAAGTGGGGATAAATACTTTCCCTCTAACTATAAGACCATTATTATTAGCCACATTTTAGATAAAACATATGGGCTCATTTTGGAGAAGAAGATTTGGCTTTGGATTGAAATCCATGGTAAAATAGGTAAAGGGAAAACAAATTCTAGGAGACAAAACTCAACTATTGACCATATCGTCACTCATAGGATCATTGTTGAAGAATGTCGCAATAGTAAAATTGATATCTTCTTTTTCTTTGTTGACTTTAGAAAATATTTCAAAGTTGTTCCTCAGGATAATCTATGGAAAAAACTTGAAGAGATAATGGGCCTTCTCAATTTGAGGGATATTTGTGATTAGGATATATGAAAATGTTGTCTCCAAGCTTAAGAACACTGAGGGATTGTCTAAAGAAACTAAATTCGATATTTGTGTTAACCAAGGGTGTCTCCTATCCCTACCCTTTTTGGCATTTACATTGATCAGCTAGAATAATGTTTGGAAGCTGCGGGGTGCGATGGCCCCATGCTCGCTAGTATGGTCATTATTCTTCTAGACATTTATGTTGGCTACAAAGTTCTTCTAGCCAGAAGCCATGAGGATCTCTACAAGCAACTTAAAATCCTCTAGGATTACTGATACAAGATCGATATGACTATTAATACTGACAAGACTAAAGTCATGATAATTAAATCCAAGAAGATCAACCATGATAATTCCAATATCTATGATAAGAATCACTTGGAGAAGGATTCTTCATACAAATATTTAGGTATTAGCACCCACCATAAACTCAAATAGAATTATAGTATTTAGAAAAATATTGCTGGAGGCTGGAAAGCTTACTATGAGCTTGAAAAAAATTATAAGTTGGTTGATATTTGGGTTTGGAGTAAGAAAAAAACTTCTCTTTGAGACTCTCGGTCACCCTTTTTATTCTATATGGCTGTGAGGTTTGGGGTTTCATTATATCTAGAGAATATTGAAGGAAGATCGGTTTGATTCAGAAGCAATTTATAACCTACAACCTCAATATTGAAGGAAATACTCCCTATCCTATCATCTTAGATTGAAGCTAGCCTTTCCCCCATTGAAAGCATGACTATGTTTAGGTATCTAATGTATAAGAAGAAGCTTTAAAACATGGATGACAAGAAGTTCCCCAAAATTGCTTCTAACTCTAGTGAGAACCCCAACCTCCGGCGCAAGCGAGGATGCCAAAAGGATGCCCGAGATTGGCTCTACCAGTGGGGGATAAACAAGGTGATCATCTTAGAGTATAAGGATAATATTAAGAATACTATTACTTCCAAATTTAAGGATAAACTATGGGATTGTAAGGAGCTAGAGGGGATATGAAGATAGGGTAATATAAGGAGGTGATTAACCCCACTATTTCTAACAAAAAATATCTTTCAGTCTTGATGAGTGCTAAGAAGAAAATGAACATTACAAAGATAAGAACTAATTCTCATGAGCTTCAAAGAGAAAGCATACACTGGTCTATTCAAAAAACACCTTGGGATGAAAGAACATATGGCCTTTGAAATACTAAGAGGGTTGAATATGAAAAACACTTTCTCTTGGATTTCTACGCATATTTGTTCTCTTTTCCATAACATTTGCCACGGTGCAAACCTTCTTGACCTAAAAATTTAGCCAAACTATAGTGACGTGAGAATGTTTCTTTCCCTTATTTTTTATCAAAGAAACAAAATATTAAAAAGTCTCAATCAATCTCTTTTTTAAGGTCTATAGACCACATTGGTCTTAGTGGATGTTAATCATCATCATTATTATTTTTATTTTTAAATATATTTTTCATTTATTTTTTAAAATTGTATTTCATTTTTTTTTCTCTAGATTTTTTTTTTATATTTCATTCGAGTAGTCTTTAGTGCGAATTTTTGAAGGCTTTTACAGTGACTTTTTACGGTGTAATTTCTCTAAATTCCAGCAGGAATTTATTGAAAAGAGAAGTTTGATTGCTAACTTTGCACAATCGAAGTGCCCTAGATGTTTTTTGAGGGTGCTGAATCCATATATAGAGTCAAAAAAACCAATTTCAATAACAAAAACCAAGATTTTACCTCAAAATTTTTCACCAGATTCCGGCACCTGAAACTTCAAAAAGTCGCACTAAAGACAACTCCTATTTCATTTCATTTTCAATATATATATATATATATATATATATATATATATATATATATATATATATATATATATATATATTTATATTCTTGTTCCATTTTAAAAAATGATTTAAACTAGTTTATAATGTTTTAATTTTTTATTTGCAAAACTTATTTCCTAAATTTTCTTTTTAAATATTTATGTTTTTTTTCATATTTTTATTTTAAACAATTTATTTTCGTTTTTTTATTGAATTTTTTTTTAAGTAAAAGTTGTTTTTAGTTTTTCATTGATTATTATTATTTTTTTTATGTTGAGTTATTTTACTTAAAATTTATGTGAATCATTGATTTTAAAGAAAAAAAAACTTCAAATATTATCATATTTGGACATAAAAGATTCATAAACTATGCTTTTATGTATATTTTTTAATTATATCTATATGCCAAATGTGTATTTTTTGTCCACTTTAAAATTATTATATTTTAGTAATAATTATTTTATGTGCATTAAAGTATTAATTAAAGATAAATAAATATACAAAATGTTATTTTTTTAGCTTTGCAAAATATTTGAAATTTTCATTAAAAAAACATTGAAATAAAAAATACAAATTTAAAAAACACTTAGAAAAAGTAGAACTTTGTACATTTCTCGTTAAGTTGGTAACTTTGTTTGTTTATAATATTTTATCTAAAAATAAGCTAATATAGGAGGGGAAGTCTTCCCCCTCTTTCACGGAAGTCATGGGGAGGGAAGAAATTATGTAGAAGCCTACCATCACAAAATTCTAATCAAAAGAAGCATGTCTCTATTACCAATTTCTCCTATATTCCACAATATTTTGGGATGCTCCTATTCTTGCTAAGGTTAGGGATTCCCACTTACTAAATCTTTTTTTTTTTTTTTGACATAATTTATTTCAAAAATTAGTTTACATAAATTTAAATAAAATGTTTATATTATCTTTATATAATTTCATAATTAAAAAGTGTTGTATGGAAGCATAGTCCTTGTCATTCAAATAGATTTTATGTTTTTAGAAAAAATGCAAATTAATATATGAAGTAGAAATAAGGATAAGGACTTGTATAAATTTTTTGTGGGTAGAAACCACTATTAAGTTGACACATTTACACTTTTACTCCTATATGTTAAAGCATTGAAAAAAGATAGTAGTAACCACTACTAAGTTGGCACATTTACATTTTTACTCCTACGTGTTAAAGCATTCAAGAAAACATAAATAATGGTAGGTAGTAACTCACTAGATACTTTCAAGGATTTAAATTATGAAGCTTAACAATGAAAAATCATTGCACAAATATTTAAAAATAGTGGCATAAATATTGCAACTACATCAATAAATTATGGAAAAAGAAATTAAGGCAGTTATTCAATCAAATGTTTGAAAAATTATATTGAAAAACAAATATTTATTTTTCAAAGTTAAACATTATAACTTGGATTAGTCAATGATCAACTGATAGTGGTCAACATACAAATTGATTCCTATAGTCCTATCATGGGAGGGACTAATAACATGGTCTTAATGAGTTAAATTTACAATTTGAGAAAATTCATGTTTTCACATATGAACTTTTATATGGTATGACATGTTTGAAAACCATGATTCTATTGTTACCTTATAAATTTATCTAGGTAACTCAATAATTTTTTATTCTTTTATATAGGCCCATAGATTTCTCTATCCATTGTGCTCTATAAGTCCATGGAATATGAATGGATCAATAAGAAGCATGCAATGTAAATAGTGTTGTTCCAAAAATATTTTTTTTTTTCTAAGTAAGAGTAATTCTATTAGTAAAACATATGTTACAGCGAGGCCACGGCCTTAGTAGTGCAGGCCATAATTAGTGGCAAAAGTCCAGAAAAATAGAAAAAATTGAGCTGCCCTCGTGGGGAAAGCAGCCCATGTAAGGTTTGTAATGCTGCCTCTATGGAGGAAACCAGCTACATGATAACATAGACTAATATATCCCAAAACAGCAAAAGTAACAAGAGAACTGGAAAAAATAACTTGGTCAAGACCTATAAATCTAAAGACCATAGTCAGTCGAAGGAGACTCTTCAACAATCGGGCACCAGTACTCATCATCGTCATCCGGTAAGGGGCCATGTTGAGTTTTTTCTGCATCTACACCGCTTCCACCTTCCTGTTTGCCTTTGTCCTGTAGATGGCTTAAGCTGCCTTTGCCCATCTTGCGAGAGTTAAGCCCTTTCGGAGCTTGAGGAGGTTGCACGATGTCAGAGGGGCCAGGCTCGTTGCTCGGGTGTGCGGACGAGGAGGGGCCAGGGACCACTTCTGTGATTTCATGAAAAGAAACCGTGATGGTCGCCACAACAAGAGGGCAGTCAGTGCTACACTGGAAATGGAAATGTGTAGTAGTTGGGCTGTGCAAAGTGGCAGAGGCAGCGGGACGAGAGAGAGGAGGCGCCATGTGATCAGAGGTAGTGTGCCGAGGGGAGGAGGTGGCTATATGACCACGCCCATTGCGTGTGTCGGGGTATCGACCCTGAAAACGCTCGAGAGAAGACGAAGAGGAGCTGGATGTGGAAGAGCGACACCGGCTAGAAGGGTGAGCCCTGGAACTGCCTCTTCAACATCTCAAGCGATGCTTGAGCCGAGGCATGTCAACACTCAGCGAGAGGGAGCAGACAGAGTTGGCGGAGGCGAACAGAGAAGTGGAGAGCGAATTGAGCTCGAAAGGGGTGGAGGATCTCAAAGGACAGAGGGGGCTCTATGAATAATGGAAGTCAGGGAGAAATTCAACACAACTGCCCAGGTTGCATTGTCGGCCAAGGGAGGTGCGAGAGCTGGGCTCCGCGACCTCAGGGGAGCAACCAATTCGTAAAGGCGAAAGCAGAGGCAGCATAGAAACAACCAGAAGGAGCTGAGGCGTCACCGGTAACCCAAGCGCAGAGGCAAGGAGCTGAGGGGGAGAACCAGAGTGCGGAATTTTGAAATGTTGATGGCCTCGACACCTGCAACGACATAAATGCCGTGCAAGGTGACGACCTGGAGACTTAATTGTAGAGAGGCACCTTAAGTGAGGCCTGCGGGTGGCCATGTGGCCTTGTCGGCCTAGCACCGTATGATTACACATTAACACCCGCATCCGGGGGTTGTTCCAAAAACATTAAGGAATATATGGTCATTTAATTTTTTATAAGCATGCAATGTAAATAGTGTTGTTCCAAAAATATTAAGGGAATGTATTGTCATATTTAATTTTTATTGAATGTTATGTAAGTTTAAATAGAGTGAACAATTCAATTGGTTAAAAAGACATAAGATAAAATCATTTTAAATTAAAATTAAAATAGAACATTTTTTTTTTAAATGTAATACACTTATTTAAAATGACTTTTGGCCATTTAAGTATAAATTAAGTGAATAAACATCTTATATTTATATTAAAATAAAATAGATGGTTCTTAATAAAGATAATAATTTTATTAAAATGAAAATAATATTAGAAGTTCTTTACCGATTTATTGACATTGTAATTTTTTTTGAATCATTATTAAAAAAAAGTATATTGTTTATTTATTTAATAATATAAATGTTATTATGAAAATAAAATAATTAGGTTAGTATGAAAATAAAACAATTATTAAAAATAAGTGTTTAATCTATCTATCATTATTTAATATAATATATAAATATTATCATAGTATATGAATTACAATTTTTGATATAGAAAAGTAAATCATAAAGTTTTATTTGTACAAATCTATCATAATATAATTCATACAACTTTATTATAAGACTATCACAATAGTTATAAGACTGTATCATAATAGTTTATGAAAGTGAAAAATTCATGACAGAAAAATTCACCATAAGTCTAATCTATTATGGTGTTACATACTTGTCGATATCTTTTAAAAAATTAGGTGGTGTCTATGAAGCAACGATTTGTGAGGAGGTCAACATAAATTCTTCCCATCTCTGATGGGTCGTACACTGAATCTTCTGGATGCTTCTTCTTTGCAAGAAACCCTTCCCCTAACCACAACGGAATCAACCAGAAGATTCAGGGAACCCTTCACATTCACTCGTGTTTTTTGTGGATAATATTGGGAAAGAATTAATTGGAAATTTGTGGCAATTAGCACAATAGTTAAATATTAAAATGTTAGGAGATTTAGGGAATGAGGTATTGGAAATTTGTGATAGTTAAATATTAAAATGTTAGGAGATTTAGGGAATGAGGTATATTTTCTTTTTATTATTTTGAGTTTGGTTTATAGCTATGTTCATAATTTTTTCACACTAGTCAACATGTTCCGAAGAGTGCTCCTAACCTTGAATTTTGGATATACTTTGTGGTAGTTTTAGTCTTGATTTTAAGTTATTTATTTGTCTAGCTTCACACTTTTTTAGATTCTAAAATTCTTGTGCATTTTTCTTATCTTTCATCTCCAGGGTATTTATTGTGTTCTTAGAGGAATAATAGATCGTTGTTATGACTATTGTGGTGCCTCCCAGGGTGATATTTGTAGCATATATGTTGTAGATTTAGGTAAGTTGATGTGGGGATTTCATTTAAATTTCTCTATTTGTCTTGTTGACTTCTAGAAAGTTTAGGCTAAGTGTTGATTTGTGTTTAATAGATGGTCGTTTTACTGAGTGGAGCTCGAGATCATCCAAAGGGGGTCGAGAGATACTTGTTGAAGTGAATTGAGTTTGTTTTTAAGTGAAATCAATTCTTAAACAAGAAGGTTACGGGGCAGCAAGTCCCTGCCTTGGGCAGGGTAGCAAATAGCTTAGTGTTTTTGTGAAGGCCATTGAAAGTGGCAGGGTAGCAAATAGCTTATTGTTTTTTTGAAGGTCATTGTAGGGTAGCAAATAGATTAGTGTTTTTGTGAAGGCCATTGAAAATTGAATGACATTGAATCTGTTTTCTGAAGGCCACTGTAGATTAGATATAAGCCTGATCTAGAGAATTTACTAACGTATATGTTAGTGCTATATGTTAGCACTAGGGTAACCAACCAATGATATTAAGCTAGCTAACCACATGCACATCTATAAAGTACTGTTACGATAGTTATGAACCACTGGTACTAGACTGGTGCACTAACCTGACTCACAACTAACACAAACGATTTTTATGGAAACAGATTAATATTCCATGAAATGTATAGTTATATGGTTTAGTAGTGGAATCTATTAGTCGAAATATGTTTGTGGGATAATGTTTTTAATAGCATTTGAAGAGAATCATTTACAGGCATACGAGGGGCGATAACTTCCAATTCGTTCAAGCTTCCCGAGCTACTCCGTCTCGAACATCAACTTGAAGTGGCAACAACCCAAGTTTCAAGATGAAATGAAATTTTTAGTTAACATTAACGATTAGTTAACATTATGCTAAAATTATTGGCATGTTGTATGGGATCGTGTTTTATACACTTAAAATATCAATCGAATCAACAAGGTAACGTGAACTTTTTTTCTCGGTATATTTTCATTTTCTACTGCGTATCACATTTTTGTACAATCTGTTTTTAGATTTTATTTGATCTTTTTGGGTTTAGATGTCAAGTGTGGAAGAAGAAACCAACATTCTACAGGGAATGGCCAGTGTGATGTATATATTACAAAAATTTCAAGGTGAATTACATAATCTGAACAATAACAATAATAATTAAATATATGTAATATAATAATATATGTAGATATTTTTACCGTTATAAAATTATCACTTTATAACATGCATTGAGTGGCTCTATTTGTAATTATCAGTTTATAACATTCACTGAGTGGCTCTTTTTGTTCACCAAATGCCTAAACTGACATAACATCATCCATGCATGTTGGCCAAGTCATTTGAGCAACTGTTGTTAGACTTGAAAAATGACATCCTCCATGCATGTTTGCCAACACCTGCCCCATACACCTACTAGAGAGAGAGGACGCCATAGCATTGTGGTGTAGGCTTGTCGTGTCCTCTCTACTAGGTGCTTATGGTGGTCGTAGGGACCGTGTTCCATCCACGGTATGCTCTATTGTTACCCTTATTGCATAGGTGGTTTACTTTTCTAAAAAATTATCGGAATCTAGGGTAAGCTCTATTGTTGCACTTATTGCGTAGGTGCTTTAATTTTCTAAAAAATTATCATAATACTATTGTAGTTACTCATAATAAATCATCATAATGGACCATGTGTTGGATGGTGTATTTTGAAATACTGAGGGGATTTGATGTTGCAGCAGGAGGAGCTTTCCCAAAATTTGCAGGAAGATTGCCCATAATTTGCAGGAGTCTATTTCAACAGTTCGCAGGGTGCAGAAGTCGATGGGTTTATCAATTTACTGCGGATTGCAGAGAATTAATTCCCACGGTGTGCGGGCTTGTCTTTGGGAACAGCAGTAGATCCAGAGCTATCGGCCGAATGAGGCCAAGGAAATATTACATAAAGCTTATAGATATAATGAATAATCCTCTTGGGTCACCATCGATGTATGAATGCGATCGGAGAACAAAATTCCATTCAGTTATACCTTAACTCAATTTCCTTCAAGGATGGAGTCCTACAACACTTCAAGCAAGGTCGGTTAAACTAATGGATGGATGCTCCGGTTAGGAAGATAGTTTCAGGGAAGCTTGTTTGAAAGCATGCTCCAATGTGGCTTTGCATCATCATCATTCAATTTGTTTCTTGTCGCGATGGAAGAAGCTTATTTAGGCACAGTGAACTGATCTTCAATGTTTGTTTATATACATGGATTGCAATAGTTTTGAACTGTTGATGAGGAGCTTTTTATATGCTTAGAAAAATGTTCAGATCACATGGGAAAACAATTTCGAAGGTTCATTTCAGGTTTATGCAAGTTCACGCCACTAGGGTAATTGTTTTAATGTCTGAATTTATTTCTAACAATCTATGGAATTCACAATTTCCTTGTTTTATTTATTTCCCCTCGTTCATTAGTCGATCTTTCTAGTATTAAATAAAATTTTGTTGGAGTTAGTTTAAGCAAGTTTTTCGCTAATCGCATTATCCATATATAATAAGCAACGACAGTGTATCCATAGGTAAATACATAAGCTAGTACAAGGACAAGAGAACATGTAGCACCAGTAGCATGCCTATTAGCAACACTGGTATTAGCAGAGTAAGCTAGAGCATAGGTTGAAGCATATGATTCCTGCAGTAAAAGTGTCTCACATGATTCTGAAGTTTCCCAGACTACTGAAACAAAGATAGATAGTAAGTAGCTCCCTGAATCTGAGGAAGTGACCTTGAACAATCAAAATACCAGGTTTTGGTCTGGTTGGGAAATAACTATTAGAAAATTAATCACAACCACCATGTTAAATGAACTAGCAGCAGCCATACCTCAGTTAATGTTTTGCAGGTTGTTGATTGTGTTTGTAGAGAAGGACAAGTTTTGAGCAAAGTACATAACCCATTCCGCAACAAAGTTAAATAATCAAAGTCAAATAGAATTTAATGCATTGTTAGTAAATGTGTATGGTAAAATATTTAATCCGCAAGTGTTGTTTACTTCACACCACGTATGTAATGTTCAGAAAATGATGTTCGCCCATACTATGTATTATATTTGGTCTGTCACGAATTAAATGTCTTAGATATATATGTTGTTTTCATTTTACATGTTAGAGTAAGTAAAAGCAGAAAGAGTGTTTTGTAATGTGGCGAATGTAAGTCTGGAAAGACAAGAAGGGGAGAAAATCATGGAGAAAATTTTGGTGGGCATGTGAAAACACAAGTTACAGGTTTTGTTGTGTGTTACTCTTGGAAAGACAAGAAGGGGAGAAAATCATGGAGCAAATTTTGGTGGGCATGTGAAAACACAAGTTACAGGTTTTACTGTGTGTTACTCCGCAACCCTGGTGAATGTAATTCTCAGTAAGAACAATAGTTTTACTGGTGAAGGAGTCCCAGCCTCCATATGAATGTGTATGTTTTGTTTATGAATTATAATCTAAAGTTTGGTTAGTTGCGATTTAATTGTGAAAATTTTCACGTATAGTTCTTACTGCAACACTCTGTTTTACGTTGTTTCATCATGAGTAAAATTATTTTATTTTATTAGCTCCTCCATATGAATGTGTATGTTTTGTTTATGAATTATAATCTAAAGTTTGGTTAGTTGCGATTTAATTGTGAAAATTTTCACGTATAGTTCTTACTGCAACACTCTGTTTTACGTTGTTTCATCATGAGTAAAATTATTTTATTTTATTAGCTCCTCTATACTTGCAATTATCTGCCACTCTATATTGAAAAGAGGATTCAAATTATTTGATTTCAGCAATATGGTCTAGATTAAGTGATTTTCGCAACTCTGTGTAAACTTTCATAACTATGTTGTTTTGACTAAAGTCATTTCCGCAACTCTGTGTGAACTCAGTGTGTTGAGGGAAAAGAATTTCCCCCTGTCCCTTTAAAAATTTCAACATGGTATCAAAGCGGGTTTAAAAATCAAGTGTTTTTACTGAAGAGTTCAAAATTGTTTTGAGGAGCGTATCCTCCAGCAGCGAGAAAATTTTACATAGTAAGAAAGTTTTGTTTACACAGTGAAAATGGCAGCAACAAGTAAAATCTTGACTAATCCACAAATACCATATTTTAATGGTAAAAATTATGACTATTGGGCTATAACAATGAAGGCTCTGTTTTCTTCGCAAGACATTTGGGAACTGGTGGAGAATGGATTCAAAGAACCAGCAGATGTAGTAGCATACAATGCTTTGACATAAGCAGAAATAGATTTGTTGAGGGACAATAAGAAGGACTCCAAAGCCCTCTTCTACATCTTTTAAGTAGTTCATGAAAATATCTTCCCAAGAGTTGCAGCAGCAACAAAGTCCAAGCAAGCATGGGATACCCTCCAGACAGCCTTCCAAGGCATGGAAAATTTGAAGACAACAAAATTACAAATGCTGAGAAGAGATTTTGAGACAATCTGTATGAAAGAGTATGAGAATGTAGACTCATTTTTTACACATGTAATTGGGTTTCTTACCCAAATCAGGTCTCATGGTGAGACACTTGAGGAAAGGAGAATTGTTGAGAAATTTCTTAGAAGTCTGCCAAGGTTTGATGCCATAGTTGTGACAATAGAAGAGACATTGGATCTATCACAATTTTCAGTGGATGAGCTTCATGAATCACTGATGTCTCATGAGCATAGTTTGAACAGGGCAACAAACTCATCATTGGAGCATGCATTCAAGACACAAGTTTCATTTGGTCAAGGTAGAGGTCGAGGAAGAGGAATAAGCCCACATAGAGGTGTAAGAAGTTGCCCTTCAAGCTTAAGTGGAAGGGGTAGCAATCAAAATCCAAGTCAAGGCCCAAGCCAAAATAAAGCACAAGGTCATAGGTATGATAAATCTCAAGTTCAATGCCATTATTGTAAGAAGTATGGTCATTATGAAAATGAATGTAGAAAGAAGCAATATGACATAAGTAGAAAACCAAGTGAAAATTTCATAAAGGAAAATTAGAACCGTGATAGCATGTTTTTAGCTTGTAATGTAGCACAATAAAAACAAGGGGATGTGTGGTTCTTAGATTCAGGGTGTAGCAACCACATGAAGGGAAACATAGAAATGTTTTCCAATATAGATGAAAGTGTAAAATCTAAAGTGACATTGGGGACTGATAGCAAAGTCTCTGTCATGGGAAAAGGAAAAGTTGACATTCTTACCAAGAAGGGAGAGAAGAATTATATTTCAGATCTTCACTTTGTTCCTGGTTTGAAACATAACCTCATAAGCATTGGAAAGCTCATACAAAAGGGCTACAATGTGTTTTTCAAGAATTATGTGTGCACAATCTTGGGTAAGCCTCCAAGTAGACAGTTGATTGCAAAGGTTCATATGACAAACAATAGAATGTTTCCTCTCAAGTTAAGATCAGATTTGAAGGAAGAAGATGTTGTAGTAGCTGTCACACAAGAAAACTTTCAAGAAGAGATTAAAGATGAAAATTGGTTATGGCATTTGAGATTTGGTCATCTCAACTTTGGAGGTTTGAATTTTTTGCATAGGAAAGGTATGGTGAAGGGATTGCCACTCATAGAAAAACTGGACATCCTATGTGAAGGATGCATCTTGGGAAAACAACACAGAGAATCATTTCCAGCGGGAAAGTCTATAAGGGCAAAAGCACCTTTAGAGATTGTCCACTTAGATTTATGTGGACCAATGCAGACACCATCAATTGGTGGAAGCCACTATATTTTGACATTCATAGATGACTACACAAGGAATACATGGGTCAATTTCCTAAAACAGAAAATTGAAGTGTTTGAACGCTTCCACGGCTACAAAGCTCTTTTTGAGAAGCAAAGTGGACACTACATCAAAGTGTTGAGGACTGACAGAGGTGGCGGGTATATCTTAAGTGAATTCCTATGTTTTTTTAAGGATCACGACATCCACAAGCATTTTACAACAAGGTATACACCTCAGCAAAATGGTGTCGCGGAAAGAAAGAATAGGACCATTATGGAGATAGAAAGGAGTATGTTGAAGGCAAAGCATTTACCAAATGATTATTGGGCTGAAGTTGTCGCTTGTGCAACATATATCATTAATAGGTGTCCAACCAATAGTGTAATGAACATTGTTCCTTAAGAGGCATGGAGTGGAAGAAAACAATATGTCACTCACATGAGAGTGTTTGGATGTGTGGTGTATGCACATGTCCCAGATGAGTTGAGGAAGAAGTTGGACAACAAGGGGGAGAAATGTATATTTGTTGGATACAGTGATGAATCCAAGGCATACAAGCTCTACAATCCATCAACCAAGAAGGTAATAATCAAAAAAGATGTTCAGTTCATAGAAGAGGAAGCATGGGATGGAATTTTAGAGAAGATAGTAAATGTGATGACATGTATTTCACATGAAGACAAAGAGGAATTGACTGCAACAAGTAATTCCTCAATGGTGACTCCTCCTCCACCTACACAATCTCAACAAAGAAGTCAACATATGACACTGTAAACAAATAATAGGATAGCGTTGTGCAACCAAGCAAGTGCTTCTCCAAGCACACCACAAAGATCCACAACTCCATGTACTTCAAGCACAACACCAAGCCCATATTCAGCAAGCATAAGAGGACACAAATTCAGAAATTTAAGTGAAATATATCACCAAGATGAAGTTGATAGCAGCGCTGGTCTAAATTCATTATTTGCATTATTTTGTCATGTAGATGACCCAATACACTTTGAAGATGCAGTCAAAGAAGAGAAATGGTTTGCGGAAATGTATGAAGAGATAGGAACAATAGAAAAGAATGACACATGGGAGTTAGTTGACCTTCCACAAGGAAAAGAAGTCATTGGAGTGAAGTGTGTCTATAAGACCAAGAGCAACATTGAAGGCAAGATTGAAAGGCATAAAGCAAGGCTAGTTGTCAAAGGATACAAGCAGAAGCATGGAAGAGACTATGCGAAAACATTTGCACCAGTTGCAAGGATGGAGAGAGTGCGTACAGTGTTGTCAATTGCAGTGCAACAGAAATGGAAAGTGTATTAAATGGACGTAAAGTCAACATTCTTGAATGGAGTGTTGAAAGAGGAGGTGTACATTGCGCAACCTCCTGGTTATGAGGTAGAAGGCTAAGAAGACAAGGTGTGTAGGTTGCAGAAAGCTCTTTATGGGTTGAAGCAAGCACCGCATGTATGGTATAGTGGGATATATGCTTACTTGATGGAAAATGGGTTCGACAAGTGTGATGGTGAACCTACTCTCTACATCAAACAAAGTGACGGTAAGCTCCTTATTGTCGTTTTTTATGTAGATGATCTAATTTTTACAAGCAGTGATGATTTCCTCATCATTGATTTCAAAGCAGTCATGAAAAGTGAATTTGAAATGATCAACTCGGGGTTGTTAAGATATTTTTTGGGCATAGAATTGAAGCAAACAGAAATTATGTTGCATAAATTTTAGAGAGGTTGATATGCAAAACAACAAGCCATCACCAACTCTAACTGTCATGGAGTTCAAATTGATCAAGGAAGAATGCAGCGGCAATGTCAATCCAACATTATACAAAAGTATAGTGGGCAGTCTAATGTATTTGACCGCAACTAGGCCTAACATAATATATGTAGTGATTTTGGTGTCGAGGCTCATGGAGACACCCAAGGAGACACATTAGCAAGCAACAAAAAGATTTTTAAAGTATGTCAATGGGACAAAGGAGTATGGCAATTTGTACTCCGCAACTGATGATTTTAGGCTGGTTCATTACACTAACAATGATTGGGCAGGAAGTGTTGATGAAAGAAATAGCACGTCAAGATATGTTCTTCATTTGGGTTCGGGAGCCATTCAATGGTATTCCAAGAAGTAGCCGATAATATCATTATCAACAACGAGAGCTGAGTATGTCACCGCAACAACATCAACGTGTCAAGTAGTTTGGATGAGAAGGATGTTGTCAGATTTATGTCATGAACAAGATGGAGCAACCACAATTTTCTGTGATAACAGTTCAGAAATTTTACTATCAAATAATTATGTCTTTCACAAGAGGACAAAGCATATTGATGTGAAATATCATTTCTTAAGAGAATTAAACAATAATGAAATTGCATTGTAGCATTGCAAGTCAAAGGAACAATTTGCGGACACCTTCACAAAGCCATTGGCACGTGAAAATTTTGTTTATCCCAAAGATTGTTTGGGAATGGTCAATGGTAGAAATTGTGATTAAGGGAGAGTGTTGGAAAATTATTCACAACCACCATGTTAAATGAACTGGCAGTAGCCATTCCTTCGTTAATGTTTTGCAGGTTGTGGATTGCGTTTGCAGAGAAGGGAAATTTTTGAGCAGAGTACATAACCCATTCCACAATAGAGTTAAATAATCAAAGTCAAATAGAATTTAATGCATGGTTAGTAAATGTGTATGGGAAAATATTTAATCCGCAAGTGTTTTTTACTTCACGCAACTTCTGTAACGTTCAGAAAATGATGTTTGCCCATAGTATGTATTAAATTTGGAATTAAATGTCTTATATATATATGTTTTTTTTTTTTTTACATGTTAGAGTAAGTAATTGAAGAAAGAGTTTTGTGTAATGTGGTGAATGTAAGTCTGGAAAGACAAGAAAGGGAGAAAATCGTAGAGCAAATTTTGGTGGGCGCGTGAAAACACAAGTTACAGGTTTTACTGTGTGTTACTCCGCAACCCTGGTGAATTTAATTCTCAGTAAGAACAATAGTTTTACTGGTGAAGGAGCGGCAGCCTCCATATGAATGTGTATGTTTTGTTTATGAATTATAATCTAAATTTTGGTTAGTTGCGATTTAATTGTGAATTTTTTCACGTATAGTTCTTACCGCAACACTCTATTTTACTCTGTTTCACCATGAGTAAAATTATTTAATTTTATTAGCTCCTCTATATTTGCGATTTTAATCTCAGCTACTCTATATTGAAAAGAGGATTCACATTATTCTATTTTTGCAAATGTATGGTCCAGATTAAGTGATTTCCGCAACTCTGTGTAAACTTTTGTAACTGTGTTGTTTTGACTAAAGTCATTTCTGAAACTCTGTGTGAAATCCATGTGTTGAGGGAAAAGAATTCCCCCCTGTCCTTTAAAATTTTTGACAATAACCTCGCCCTTACTCGGAGAGTTGTGGTGTTCCACCTCTGTATTATAGGGGAATAAAAGCTACAGAAGTCGGTTTTTATGTGCCTGATTTCAGCAAGTCTTCACATTTCTTTTTCAATTGTGACTGTTCCAAAGGAATTCTGACTTTTCCAGCTTCTCTGGGTCCAATCAACGATCAACAAACTTCACCCAATGGGATAAGAAACAACAACATTCTGCATGCAGCAGTGTGGAGGGACGTAGAATAGAGACGTCGAGTGAAGGTTGATGTGTCGAAGTGTAGTTATGGGAAAACCGAAAACCAATTTTAGTAAAGCAGGTCACAACAAAGCAAATTGTGCTACCATAAGTGCATGATGGATTTCATCTCGGACATGGAGGAAGAAAAGCTAACCCTAATTGTAGGCACCACACAACACCATTACATGCACACAACCAAGTGGCGTGGAGTGCCATGTGGCGTACCGACAAAGAAATAATATAGAAACGAACACAAAAAAAAAACCAAACATTTAATTTATATTGACTAATTCTAGCATTATTTTTTATTTCAAAAATACTAATGAAGCAAACCCATTGATTCCATAAACATTATCAAAAAAATAGCCTCATATAGCCTCTTCGCCTAGGGAAGAGGCCAATAAGATGAGAAAACATCTAATTGGTCTATCAAATCACTACGTCATTTTATAGGTTGAGTAAACGGTATTTTATGATATTTTATGAAACGTGAAAAAAAATTTAGGTTAATTCGAACACTGACAAATGCTAGTAAGTAAAACTCATTAGTAATATTCCCATGCCATAGATAGGGACTAATAATAGGGTTGAGTATGAATGTAATAATGGGTTTGTGCCAAATAATACTCTCGGATTGTTGGAGTGTTATCTCCTAAAACCTGTTTCCTAAAATATTTTTAAGGCTATCATATCATATTATTTTGGATCTGAGTTGAATTTTCAGGTATTTAGATATAGATTTGTAAATGAGATTAGGGAGTTGATGGAATGCAGAATCAGATGACTTATTCTTTGGATATTTTCTTGGAAAATCACGTCTTCTATCTAACAAACCACTTTCACTGCACAATAATACTTATGTGTAGAATTGAAGTTGTTGTAATGATATTTACTCAACGTTCGTGAAGGGAAGTTTATTTGACTTAATTCCTAGATTGTTGGAGCGAGTCACAAGCTATGTTGCAAACACAATTTACAGGCATTCTCTAGCAAGCTTATGAGAATGCATAGGCAAAAGGAAAGCAAAGTAATATATTTTTTCTAGGTCATGATTTCTTGTGATTTGATTCAATTACATTGAAACCAGTTATGGCGTTGAATTCTCTATGTTAAGTTGCAAGTTGTTCATTTAAAACCTGAAGCTAAATCTTTCTTTTTTAAGTTTTGTATTTGGAAATGCTAGTATAGAGGAACGTTCAAGATTTGACTTGGATCAATGTATGGATGTAAAAAATGGTTGTGACTTTCTTGGGAATATTAAAAATTTGTTTGATTTTCAATCTAATATCAACCATTGGTTGGATAAATCGTATGGCTGGAGTGAGAGTTGACTAGTCAAATCTTATTTGTTTTCCAAGGGTTGAATCTATTTCGTATAGCTTTGGAGAGTGATCCAAGAAGAAGAGTTTTTTGATGCAACCTTTGTACATCTACAACAAATTAAATTGTTATATTTGTAATTGTGTCATATTGGTGGTTTAATTGTAGATGGTAAGATTCCTTTTGGCTTGGAAACAAGAGTAAATATTCTTTCTTGAACTTGACTTTTTCCAAGTGGCTCTTAATCTCCTTTGAATGTTGCATCAACTGCGATCAGAGTGGTAAGCTCTTTGGAAGATGAAAATAGAACTTGATTTTAAAAAATTGTAATATATCCCTGTAACTGATTTTCTTTTCAAAGGATGGAATTTAGAGTTGGAAAAGGTGGAGTTTGAGAAAGAGGTCGATCAATTGTGAATGAAAAGTTGAGGGAAGAGGTGAGAACTCTTAGTCGAAGGATGGAAGCCATGGAGGCTACCTAAAATCATGATCATGCAAGTGATACAAATGTGGAGGAATAACTTCCAGAGGAGGAAGAGGAGATAGTGGAGAAACCCCAGAGGTCAAGTTTCTAAAGTAAATTTTTGGTCCAGGTTCAAGGTCAAAGGCAGAAGTACCAACATAAAGTGGAAGTTTGGATCTAGAATAATTGGTGGACTAGATAAATATTTTGAATGGGAATTTTGAATATGAATAGATACCAGAAGACGATTAAGTAAAGTTTGTTGTTACACATTTAGGAGGACATGTGGCTCTATGGTGGGATGGATTGCAAGAAGAGAGGGTCTTGAAGAACAAAGCAAAGATCAAGAGATGAAGTAGAATGAATGTTAAATTGAAAGGTAAATTCCTTCCCAAAGATTATCAATTGATTTTGTTTAAGAAGATGCAGAATCTTAAGCAAAAGACGATGATTGTTAGGGAGTATATGGATGAATTTTACAAATTAAACATTAGATCAGGACACATAAAGGATACACCTGAGAAAGTTACAGGTATATCAATGGTCTCAGGGATGATATTTAGGATAAATTAAGTCCAATGTCATTTAGATCTATTGAGGAAGGATACCAGGTTGCACTAAAAGTTGAAGATAAGTTGATGAGGAAGAAAATTCAAAGAACAAGAGTAAGGAGTGTTGGAGGAAAATAACATTAACAGAAAGGAGAATTTGGCAGTTCAAGCCAACAACCACAACCAGATAGAACTAATAATGCCAAAGGAAGAATGCCTTCTCCAAGAGGAAGAGGCAGAGGAAAAGATAAACAAATAATATGTTAAACATATGGTCAATTGGGCCATATTCCATGGGACTCTAAAGAGAATGTTGCAAGATAAATAGGGTTACAAATAGTACAAGCTGAAGTTGAACCTCCAAATACATAAGAATAATAATGTGTTAATGCTCCAGAAGAATGAGAAACCTCAATGATGAAGGGAGTGTTTATAAAGACAAATATAGATGCATGTGAATAAGTTCAAAGTAGGAATTTGTTCAAAACAACATGTAAAGAAAAGGGTAAGTGTTGCAGGTTGATTATTGATAATGGCAGTAGTGGTAACTTAGTTTCTAAAGAAATGGTAGGGAAACTGAAGCTGTAAAGAGTATCGCATCATGCACCATACAAAGTCTCATGGCTGTAGAAAAGTCATAAAATTTTGGTGAATGAACATTGCCAAGTGGAGTTTCAAATTGGTAAGCATAAGGAATAGGTGCTTTTTGATATTGTACAAATGGATGTTCATCATGTTTTGCTAAGAAGATTTTGGCAGTATGGTAGGAAGGTGAACTATGATAGCAGAAATAACACCTATACCCTTGAAAAGGATGGTAAGAAGCATGTGTTATTTCCTATGAGAGATGAAGGAACCAAGAAGAAATTTGAATCAAGTATCTTGCTAATGAGTGGAAAGCAAACAGTGGCCAAAGACACAGAGAATGTGAAGCAGGGAAAATAAGACCATATAGAGGTTGTAGCCATAGACTTGATGGTAATTGATCTGAGTTCAATTAATTTTGAGAATGAGATAACTAATAAAAATTTTAATGATTGGATGCCAATGGGAGGTGCAAACCAGCCAATACCTTATGTAGTAGAGATGGTTATCATGGAGGAAATGTTTTTTAATGAGAAATAGAACATTGTATTGAAAAAAAACGAATAAGGGGGACTTGAGCAAGGTACTGAAGATGGTGAAGTGATTGAAAGTTATGAACAAGAAGCAAGCAAGAGAAAGTAGAACTTGAAGATTTCCACAAATATCTTACAGTTCTGGACAACTTTTACAAGTTTGTATTTATTTCTTATTCTTGTAATGGGTAAAAGGATCTATCCAGCTAAAAAATAAAAATTCCTGCAAGATCCTGTGAGATCAAGTCACATAATATGGAAAAGAAATTCATAGGAAAAATTACCAAGTATATCTTTGTTGATTTTTGTAGCATCAGAAAGTTCTCTAAGCCCCAAATTTGGTGGAGAGGCTTAGACATGGGTATTCCAAAGAACCCAGAAACCGTTTGTGAAAATTCCACTTGATTAATTTTTATTAAAATAAATAATTATTTTAATGGAGACCCTAAGTCTAAACTTAGGGAAATTAAATAATTAAAGGAAATTAATAAAATATAGTGAGAATAATCTAGAAAAGGAAAAGATCAAGTCTAATATAATCTTAGTCGTTGATTAGATATCTAATCTTGACCGTTGATTTATCAATGAGAAGACTATAAAGGAAGGCTTGAGGGTTATTTGGAAAGACACGCAGAGTAAATCTTGAGATCAAATTCTTATGACCAAGTAGTGCTCGGACGAAGATCAGATCTAAGTGATTTAGTACAGTGAGGGGCATAGTAGCTTTTGGAGAGAAATATTTCTCAGTCAGAGAATCATTAGTAGAGAGAGGCAGGAAGACGTCTAGTAGAGCCAGTCAAGGTGACGCATAGCCAGTTAGGGTGATGCAGAGCCAGTTAGGGTTGCACAGAGGTTCAAAGGGTTTTTGAGATTTAGTTGTCGGATCAGATCCAGAAGCTGGGAGCCATGGTGTGAGACCGTGAGGCTCATATCTGTGATTCTGGGAGTCATATCGATCTGTTGCTGGGGTGATGCAGTGCCTACACAGTCTGTGTAGAGACCTACAAAGGAAGCTTTTCAAGTGACTAGATCAATCGGATTTTCCAATGATTGTGTGAGGTAAAACTCATAATTTATTTATGCTAGTATTTCTCTCTATAACTAAATAAACCTTGAGGTATTCAGAGATGTATTCAGGATTTTCTACTACTTAATAATACAAACCCTCAGATCTGTTGCATCGGCTTTCTCGCATTGTGTTTTTCCAGGGACTTGTGTCCAAAAATAATTGTGTCCTATGTATGATTGATTTCTTGCTTAGTTTCCTTGTTTCATAATCATATTTTATTCAATGTAGGTTGCTTCAGTAGTTACTTAAATAATTTAAATATGAATTAATTCTATAAAAGTAATTTACATAATAAGAGAAGTACACTCAGTTGTTCAAGTAGGATTCCTTAGATTGTCAGATCTAGGAATTTTAACATGGTATCATATCATTTGATGTGAAACAGGAAGAGAAAATTTTAATATGAAGTAAAGGTTGAATTGCTGTAGCAGTATAAAATCAAATCCCCAGAGGGATTGCGCCAGGAGGGCTGAAGTTTTGAGGTTGTCTCTCTCAGAGAGAGTCTACAGAGAGGTAGGACTTCTAGCTTGAGATTTTGCTAAGGTAGAGGGAGCTACACAGAGCCTTCATGCAGAGCCAAAGGGATGCATTTTTTCTGTAGGTTGTTTCCAGACAGAGAAGCGTCAAAAGAAAGAGAAGAGCACATCGTGGGGAATTTTCTCTCTCAGGAGATTCCTAGCTGGGGAATTTCAGTTCTTCAAGATCTAAGCAACAGATCCGGACAACAGATCTACAAAATCCACAAGGAGTGTGTAAGCATGTCTAGTGCTGCATAAATGGGGGAGAAGAAGAGTAGTTTCGAGAGATTTGATGACCATGAAAGCTCATGGGACTCAAGATCTGGACCAGTTGGAGGGATCCTCCAAATACTAGATCGATGAAAATGAGTTTGTGATGAGTGCCCACGCATCTCTAGGAGAGAAATGGGGTGACATAGAACTGTAGTTCTCCTGGAAATTTAGTTGGGAAGGATCCTTGAGGAGTCCACCTTATGGATTAGTACCTTTCTAGGGGAGCCCAAAATTAGCAATAGTGGGATGGAGGAATTTCAGTGAGAGTCAAGGAGTTATGGAGATGATAGTGCAGTGGGTAGCAATGATCATTTTTGGAGTAGCGCAGAGCATAGAAACAACAACGTAGTAGTAGCAGTGCAATGCATAGGATTGCAACGCATTGCAGATCAATGATGCACAATGCAGAGCAGCAGTAGTGTAATGCATCAAAGGGACAACACAGTAGTTACCAGTAATCAGAGTCTTCAGCACCAAGGTGCATCCACTGAACACTTGTTCAGTTCTGGGTGATTTCAGATGTTTCTCTTAGCAGCTGAGTTGCAGTGCAGATGCAGTGTTAGTAGCATAGCAGATGCATCACTTGAGAGGTATCTGTAGTACGGATACAGCAACGACAGTGGCAGAAGTACAGTGGCAGCAGCAGCGGAGTGGTTGATGGACTTTAGTAGTGTAGAGGCTGCTTCGGAGATAGAGCAGTATACAACCTGCATATTTTTAGAGCACCTTCCTCGCTAATAGGGAGTGTTGATTTTTGTATAATTGAAAAGTTCTCTAAGCCCCAAATTTCGTGGAGAGGCTTAGACACGGGTATTCCAAATAACCCAGAAACTGTTTGTGAAAATTCCACTCGGTTAATGTTTTATTAAAATAATTAATTATTTTAATGGAGACCATAATTCTAAGCTTAGGGAAATTAAATAATTAAAGGACATTAATAAAATAGAGTGAGAATAATATAGAAAAGGAAGATATCTAGTCTAATATAATCTTAGTCATTGATTAGATATCTAATCTTGGTCGTTGATTTCTCAATGAGAAGACTATAAAGGAAGGCTTGAGGGTCATTTGCCAGAAAGACACACTGAGTGAATCTTGAGATTGAATTCTTCTGATGGAGCAGTGCTCAGACAAAGATTAGATCTAAGTGATTCAATGCAGTGAGGGGTAGAGTAGCTTCCAGAGAGAAATATTTTCTCAACCAGAGAATCATCAGCAAGGAGATGGAGGAAGACGTCTAGCAGAGCCAGCGCAGAGCGAGTCAGGGCTACATAGAGGATTTGAGGGTTTATGAGGTTGAGCTGTCGGATAAGATCCAGAAGCCAAGAGTCAGGATGTGAGACTGGGAGGCTCAGATATGTGATTTTGGGATTTAGATCAATTTTTTTCTAGGGTGACGCAATTCCTAGAGGAGGTGATGCAGTGCCTAGGAAGACACTATGTAGTGACCTACAGAGGCAGCTTTTCCAGCTGAATCAGCCAGATTTTCCAGTGATTGTGTGAGGTAAAAGTCACAATTTCTTTCTACCGGTATTTCTCTCTGTAAATGAATAACCCTTGAGGTATTTAGAGATGTATTCATGATTTTCTACTGCTTAATAATACAAACCCTCATATCTGCTATATTGATTTTCCTGCATCGTGTTTTTCCAGGGACTTGTGTCCAAAAATAATTTTTTCCTATGTGTGATTGATTTCTTGCCCAGTTTCCTTGTTTTGGAATCATATTTTATTCAGTGTAGGCTTCTTCAGTAGTTACTTCAATAATTCATATATGAATTAATTTTGTAAAAGTAATTTACATAATAGGAGAAGTACACTCAGTTGTCACAGTAGGATTCCGTAGATTTTCAGATCTACGAATTTTCACAACCTTGTCAAGTTATGATGTGGAAGGACAACTGCAATCAAAAAATGCATGCTATAATAGATGGATAGGAGGAATACTTAAGTGGGGAAACCATTTAGGAAGAAAAATTGGGTATCTGTTGCATTTTTATAGTAAAATAAAAGAAGGAGACCTCATGGACAAGAGTTGATGAATAGTTTCAAGCCTAGAAGTATGATGCAGGGGACTTATTTAAATTTATTTATTTTGTCTTGTTGATTTCTAGAAATTCTAGGTTGAGTTGTGTGTGTAATAAATGGCCTTGTTACCAGTTGGAGCTCGAGATCATCCAGAGGATTGAGATCTACCTTTCAAAGTTTGAGTTTTCATTTAATTAGGAATCAATTCCTAAATAATAGGCTCGAGTATGAATTTGATAATGGGTTTGTGCAAAATAATACTCTTGGATTGTTGGAGAGTTATCTCGTAAAACCTATTTCCTAAAATAATCTCTAGGCTATCGGATCCTATTAGTTTGGATTTGAGTTGAATTTTCATGTATTTAGATACAAATTTGTAAATGATATTACGGGGTTGATGGAAGGAAGAAACAAAGAACTTCTTCTCTATATTTTTTCGTGGAAAATCGTATGTTTTCTAGTTTGGGCAACAACTTTTATTGTGTAGTAATAATTAAGTGTGGAATTGAATTTTTTGCAATGATAATTACTCATCATTCATGAAGGGAAGTTTATTTAACTTAATTCCTAGATTTATGGAGTGAGTCACAGGCTACATTGTGAATACAATTATAACCACCCCTCCCACATTTACCCAAATTCATGAGCTTTCTAAGGAAACAAATGAGATGAAGTGTTACTATGACATGACCTGACCTCCTAGATTCAGTTAAGGAAGTGGAGCCTACAACGGAAACTTTTTGACCACAACTTGACATCCTACAAGGACTATAGATCACCCAAGAGCTGAAGAAACACCCTAGGTGGTCAATCCCTAAGATAAAACTTTGTTTCAGTGACCTGTACTCCCAAAAACACCATTGACATTTCCTCCATGCAATTGAAGGAGAACCAACACACTCTCAATCCTTTATCGATGCGGTTGTGACCTAAATTACTTGATTCAGTTCCTGTTGTCTCGAGATTTGAGCCACAATTGCAGGCTAGCATCCAGAACCATACCTACCTGAGAATTCTCAGAATGATAAATGACATAACGATGATTCTAAACATACAAAACATGAACAATAACTTGAACTAATAAGGCCTAACCATCACAGTCATTTCGTCAAACACATAGTGAACATGTGAGTTATAGGTTATGAATGCATATATGATCATAGGATTCTAAAAATTATCTGATAATCACCAAGAAGGTCTAATACCCTCTTATAATAGCAACAATAAAAAAATTTATTACATGCATTCATCAACCATTCATACATTCATCAAAACATGTCAAGAGCCATAAGTAATATACATCACATAACCAACAAATAACCAACATAGAAACCATGACAAATCAACCATAATATCACCAACATAATCACTAAAAATATACATGAATTGCGATAGAATAATATCTCTTATTAACGTATGAAAATACCAACCAAGTCAGGGACTTCCACGTACCACCCGGCCATATATTAGGTTGAACAAAATATTTCTTTCATCCAATCACCCCCGTGCCATATTCCAAGCATGAATGTGGGGTCTCATGGAATAAACCAAGACCAAACCAAACCAAGGCTTCCAGAGGCCCAACCACCTCAACCCTCAACTATTGCTTCCACCTTACAGTTGTACATCATTAACACCAACACTCCAGAGCATTTGTCCAACATAGCTCCATGGACTAGTACCTCAACCCAAGTTGTTTGAGGGCTTCCATAACATTTGCTCCAACCCACAGCCATAAGGAATTATGAGCACCAATTAGAAATGAATCAAGTGGGAAAGCCCACAACGCCATGACTATTGAATAAATGGAAACGAAAGGCTAAAACCACTGTCAATATAGGAAAATATCCATTCCAATGACAACACATAACCAGAAAATCACATGCATATACCATGGATCCATAAACCAGTAAGGAAATCAAACATGCAACCTGTTACTTGTAAAGAAATCTAGTTGTAGATGTTGATCCTCATGTTCCGTTGCACTTTCCTACTTAAGCTTTTCCTTCTTTCTCCAAATCCAATGTATTCCAAAGTGCTCCAAAAATTCTCCAAGAATACTCTAAGTGTGCAAGAGTATGAGAGAATGAGAGAATGGAAGAGAGCTCAACCGAAAAATTGTCAAAAGGCTAGAAACTTATCCTCGAAAGCATTTTTATCCTTGAGGCACCTATTTTCTTCATATTCCTTCAATTTCATTCTCATGCAAATTTGTGTCTATTCACCTTCCTTTTCTCCTACTTCCATTTATTTCATAAATATAATTCCAATTATTTCCACATTCCCTTTGCCCATTTCCATAGCCATTAATTAAACACCAGTGATACCCATCACTATGTTTTTCCAACATTCAACTTGGAATACATGTGCCATGACCTTGGTCTTATTTTATTTACATATAAAATCAACTAGTGGTTATTAAAAACCCCTCCACATTTGGAAAAAATCATCCTTAGTGTTTAATGACACTTATAAACCAGAAAAACACATGTTTCCCATGGAGATTTATAGCACAACTCGATGCACCATTTACATCATATCATACTATTGAGACCATGACCATCATACCATGAACACCATACCTCTTATTGGAGCCTTATAGGATAGCCTTATGTGGTATTTACATACATAAGCATATATATAGACATAACCAAAACACAACATCAAACAAATATATTAGAATACAACTGCTCAACCAGTGAATAGATAAGGACACATAGCCTGCATTTCATCAACCATCACCCATGTAGCTTCATCAGGCCCAAAGTGTTTCCACAACACTTTAACTTGCTCGATTTCTCAATTATGGAGAATGAGCATATTTCGATGCAAAATGCATTGAGGTTCCAATTGGATTTCTCCTTCTAGTTCCACTTGTAATACAGACCAATCAATCACATGATCCACATCCTTCATGTATCTTTTAAGCAATGAAATATGGAAAAAATCATGGAATTTTACTGTCGGATGTCGTGCAACTTGGTAGGCCACTCGTCCAATCCTCTCAAGGATATTGAAAGGCCCGCAATGTAGAGGTTCCCGCTTGGTACATGATTCAATCCTCAAGGAGCTCCACTTGTGCTTGATGTGGAAGTACACATGCTCCCCAACCTGAAACTCCTTAAATAAAATGTGTTGATCTACATAAGTATTATGTATATCCTATGTTGCATTTAGATTCTTCTAGATAACCTATATTTCCTGATCCATCTCTACCAACATATTTGGTCCAATCAAAACCTTGTTCACCATATCACTCCAACTGATGGGAGTATTATATCTCTACCCATAAACGTGTCTTAAATGGAATCATCTTCAAATATTCTTGATCCTCCTTATTATACACAAACTCAACCAGTGGAATATCCTCTTCCAACTTCTTCTATTGATGCATGACGTACATTCTCAGCATGTCCTAAATAATATTTTTAATCCTATCTATTTTTCCACATTTCTATGGATTATAAGATATACTAAAGGCTAATTTTGTCCTCGAACCTGCAAAAAATTCTTTCCAGAACCTAGAAGTGAACTTGGCATCTATGTATAACACAATCTTCTTAGGAACACCATGCAATCTCACTATCTCCATGATGAAAATCTGAGATATGTCACTAGCTGAGTTCGTAGACTTAACTGGGATGAAATGAGCTACCTTGGTCATCCTGTCAACCACAACCATAATAGAATCATGTTTTCTCAATGTCCTCGGCAGAACTGTAATGGATTTGACATCCCATTTCCACTCTGGAAATAGAATCAGCTGTAATAAACCACCGATATGCTTACACTTTGCTTTTACCTAATGATAATCCAAACATTTCACAACATACTTAGCCACCTCTTTCATCAATTTCGGCCAGTGATAGGAATTCTTAACCACTATCAATGTATTCTTATATTTTTTGTGACCTAAATATGGATTAACATGAAATTCCCTCATTATAAGCTTCTTGAACTCATTGTTGTCTGACACATAAATCTTGTCCCTAACTCTAACCAAAACATCGGTTGTGAGATGATAATCCACATCCTGATAACCTGTGCCCTGTTGTTGTAACTTGTGCTTAAGCTGTTGGTAAATTTCATCCTGTTGTCTTGCTTACAATATCCACTCCTGCAAGTCTGTCCCATAAGAAATCACTACTGCAATGTGATTTACTTGCAATTTTCGGTTAAGATCATCAATAAAATTGTTTTCCTTTCCCTTAATGTACCTAATCTCGAAGTCAAACACACTAGGAATAGATAACTATCTAGCTTGCCTAGAATTGACATTAGGTTGGTCAAACAAGTATCTCATCCCATTATGATCACTCATCATAATGAACCTCCTACTGAGAAGATAATGTCTCCACATATTCAATGCATGAATGATCATTGCCAACTTGATGTAGGAGCATCTAACCTATGGTTAAATTTTTACGAAAGGAGTTAGTTCTAAGTTAGGATTTAATTATTTACTGTATTTTCCTATAGTTTTAGGAGATAATGAGAATTATTGTAAATAGGAGAAGGTTCGAGAGTATTTTGGAAGAGTTTGAGATATTTCAAGGTTAGTTAGATCTTATCTAGAGATAAGGGATTAGGTGAGAGATTTTATTGATCATGAGAGACACTATGGGAGTTTTTTAAGGATCTAGAGCCTACTTTGGGTTTAGATCCACTTGTATAAATCTAGGTGATCCCATGAGGCATGCAAGTAAGTGAGTTAGAGAGAGGAATGAGAGGCCAATAGTTCTCTTGTAAATATTTTATTTATTAATGAATTATTTATGGTAGTGTGTGAATTTTCAGTTTTGGAATTGTGTTTATTTTTAATTTGCAGGCCCTATGGTATGTGCATAATTTTTGGTATCAAAGGCTGCTCAATGGAGTAGAAAATGCATTTGATTTCTATGGTATTTTGCGATTTGTTGATCATGGAAGAGTGTTTGCTATGGAGTAACCTAGAGGAGCATGGAATGATTATCACGACTATCACTAGAATGATACATAGAGACCTTTGTGAAGGATTATGAGAGAAAATACTGAATGGAAATTCTAAATGATGTTGTGTAACGTGTGATTGTAGATTCTATGGAGCCGTATGAGTTGTGGAAAAATCAAAACACAACTATTCCAATAAATCTAAGTATGCATACTAAGTCTCAGAACTTCACTTCTAACGTCAATCATTTATTCCAACTCGAAGGCCCATTGAAAGAAATCGACAAAATGATGTTGTGTAACGTGTGATTGTAGATTCTATGGAGCCGTATGAGTTGTGGAAAAAATCAAAACACAACTATTCCAATAAATCTAAGTATGTATACTAGGTCTCAGAACTTCACTTCTAATGTCAATCATTTATTCTAACTCGAAGGCCCATTGAAAGAAATCGACAAACTAATTGGAGCGCTCAACTATTGATTTGGGTGTCAAGTAGTTGAAATTAGTTCCCAACACTTAATTGGAATAACTAGTAATTTATTTTAATGCCTATATATTGAGAATAGCACCCAACGAATTGGAGAGTAAATTGATGCAAAATCGCCAAATGATAGAGTTGTGAAATATTGAAAATCATATTGGAAGTGTTTGGGAAAATATCTGGTAGCATTTGGGAGTTTCGGTAACTTTTCTTTGTTCCAACAACAGTAAATTATAGAAGCATTTATGTTGCATCTTTTGGTAAAGTCTCCATGTGAATTGATAACATGGAGTTGAAGCATTAAATCAAATCCAATATTGATATTTGTTGTATTTAAAAGGTGTTTTGGCATTGGATTACTCTCTCCACTCTAGTGTTATTCACAAAGTTGTAAGTTATGAGACCTTACGTTGACTTGCAATGAATTTGAGGTAAAAGTAAATAGTAAAGTTAAAGGTGACGTATAAAAGGTGATAAAAGTAAATAGTAAAGGCAAAGGTGGAGTAAAGGTGAATTGATGTTGTATTAAAGGGTTATAAAGCATGGTGGTTTTTATGAAGATAGGGGATAAGTGGTTAAGGAATGAGAAAATCACCTGGTTAATAAATTTATGTATGAGCCTGTATAATTATTATTTAGTTTGTAAAATATCTATTGGTAATTAGAAATGCCTAGGAATTATTTTACATATGGGTGGAGAGAAATCATATGATTAGGTGTTGCACATGGTTTTTAGTGAGTGATATATGGTTTCATAAAACCATGTGTGGGTTTGAGAATGCATAGCTTTATTTATTCACGGATTGTAATGATGGTAATGTATGAAATGATATATGCACATGGTTTATAAAAAGTCATGAATATTATATATATACCATCAAAAAATTTTCAAGGTATTTAAATTTTCATATGGTTTGAAATCTATATTTAATTAAATGAAGAGTGTACGTGATGGTGAACATAATAAAGGAGATGAAGATGACTATGGATTCATTTGAAAAATTCAGGGAAAAGCCACAGTGATGCCATAACAACTGACATAAATGACGAAGAATTTGAGAAAGAGATTTTTGAGTTGAAGACACAACTTGATGTGTTGATGGAGATAATATAAAATAAAAAACATGGATGGATAATGAATAAGATAGTTAGATGGCTTATCAAGCAGTTGATTTCAAGGAGACATAAACATAAGTTGAAAGTTTTGTTTAAGGAATCGAAAACACTCTAGATAACCAAGATGAATGTATGCATTTGCGAACCAAAACAAGGATCGATGCTTGGTGAGGAAAATAACGATGCTGAAATCAAATTTGTTGATATGAATGTGGGTTCGATTCCCATATATGGCACCAAAAACTGTTTAGAAGATCAGCAAAAATACTTGAAGACAGAATCATCTGTCGGGACTATAAAGCCTTATGTTTTTAAATATGAAAATTGGTGTATGGATGCAAGATATATTAGAGATGATGGACATGACACTAATTCAGTTTCATGCAGGGATGAAGACCAGTTTATTGAAATTATTTATGAAAGAGACCGTAAAATGGTGATGAAATGTGAAGAAGAATTACAATTGCTAGAGAATATGTTAATGGAAACTAAATGTAATCAAGTTGTTGATAAAGAATAAAAATGTTCAAGAAAAAAAATGTGAAACCTGAGAGAAAATATAATTTGGAATTTAATGTTGGAAATGGTTAATTGATGTTCCAATCTAGTAACACTAAAATTCAATCAGAAACTAAATTGAATGATGAAATTGAAGAATTAAGGAAATTGATGGAAAAAGCACATAAATTGAGGTATTGCAAATGAAGTAGACAAACAACAACATAATACATTTGACTTCTCATGTATACATTAGCAAAAAAGGAGGAGAATTGCAGCATAAACTTTGGAAGCCTGGAAGATAGGAAAGGACAACCATAGAACATCAACAACATGACAGAGCAACTAATTTACTACAAGTGAAAGTTTTGGATCCAGGATTAATTTTATCAACTTATGAAGATATATGGTTGGGAGGCCATGATTTCCTTTTACCTAGGGAGTTTGATGTAGGAGCATCTAACCTAGGGTTAAATTTTTACTGGAGAAGTTAGTTCCTGATTATTTATTTTATTTTCTTATAGGTTTAGGAGAGAATGAGAATTATTGTAAATAGGAAAAGGTTCAAGAGTATTTTGGGAGAGTTGAGAGATTTGAAGGTTAGTTAGATCTTATCTAGATATAAGGGATTAGGTGGGAGATTTTATGGATTATGAGAGATATCATGAGAGTTTTTTTAGGATCTAGAACCTACTTTGGGTTCATATCCACTTGTATAAATCTAGGCGAGCCCATGATGCATTCAAGTAAGTGAGTTAGAGAGAGGAATGGGAGGCCAATTATTAGGCCAATATTTCTCTTGCAAATATTTTATTTATTAGTGAATTATTTCAGGTAGTGTGTGAATTTTCAGTTTTGGTGTTGTGTGTATTTTTAATTTGCAGGCACTATGGTCTATGCATCACAACTCAATATCATTAGTCACATAATCATGTTTGTGCTCACTCAACTTCCTTGACTCATAACATACCACATGTCCTTCCTACATCAGGACTCCACCAAGTCCTTTCTTTTAAGAATATGTACATACCACAAAATATTTATTAGGATATGTAATTTTCAAAATCAGAAAAATTGTAAGAAACTACTTCAACTGCTCAAAACTAGTTGTACACTCCTCAGTCCATTCAAACTTCTTTCCCTTTCGCTGCAAAAATTTAATAGTATATGAAATCCTTGAGAAGTTCCTGATGAACCTCCTATAATAAGTTGCTAATACCATGAATGATATAATCTCATCCACATTCCTAGGAGTTTCCCACTCCATGATAGCTCTGATATTTTCTGGGTCCACTACTATACCTTCCTTGGAAAGTGAATGCCCCAAGTAATGAACTTTTGTCTCAAAGAAATTGCACTTACTAAGTTTGGCATACAACTGATGCTCTCTTAGCAATCTCAACATTGTTTTCTAGATGTTTTGCATGCTCTTTCTCATTCTTAGAATATATCAATAAGTCATCAATGAATACTATCACAAACTTGTCCAGATAAGGACGCAACACATTATTCATCAAACACATGAAATTAGTTAAACCAAATGGAAGCACAATAAACCCATGATGCCAATACCTAGTCTAGATATAAGTCTTGTAGATTTCCTCTTCTTTTATGATTAATTTATGATACTCTGATATCAAATTGATCTTCAAGAACATTGTTTCTCCCTTCAATTGATTAAACAAGTCATTAATATACGACAAAGATTACTTGTTCTTAATCGTCACCTTATTCAAATTCCTGTAATCAATACAAAATCTGAGAGTACCATCCATCTTCTTCACAAAAAATACCGGTGCACCCCAAGGATAAAAACTTGGCCTAATGTATCCCTTATCAATCATTTCCTTCAACTGCAAATTTAGTTCCACTAACTATGGATTTCTCATCCTATAAGGTGCCTTTGATGCTAGTGATGCTCCTAGAATCAACTCAATAGAAAAGTCCACTTCCCTGTGAGGCGATAATTACGAGATCTCTATTGGAAATACATTATGAAACTGCTGCAAATCTAGATACCTCTTCAAGGCTTCAACATCCTCAACATCCTTCCCTTTGTCATTAGAAATATAAACTGCAAACAATACACATCCTTTCCTGCTACTGTACTTTCCATGCATAGTTGTAACCATTCTCATTGATGTAGGCTTCTTCTTACCCTGCAAGATTCTCTTCTCTCCATCGTCATACAAGCATTCAATAGCCTTATCATATAAATCTGCCTTAGTCTTGTAAATGTACAACCAATTCATACCCAACAACATACTATATGATCCAAACGGAAGCACATTTAGATGAAATGATGTAGACATACCGTTCAACTCAAATGCACAAGATATTATCCAATGATGAACTCTTTTCTTAGTACTTGTAGCCAACTGCAATAATAAAAATTTTGCATGCACTTTTTTTCCCAAGGAAAAATCATAATTTTCATTAATATGTGAAAATTACATGCTGTAGATATTGCATATGCATTTTTGTGACTATGGTCACATCATATAGTTTTGCAAAAATCCCCTGAGAGGTGTACATCAGTGGTTGTCAAAATAAATTACAGTAAATACAATCATTTAAGCTTGGTTATATAATGATGAGAATCTTTCAAAAAAACTAAGTTTTCTTTCATCAAAAGTCTGGTTGGTTGATGAAGGGTCGATGATAGTAGCTATAGTGTTGAAAATCCCTTTGCTCATCTATATGTCAGAGCCCCCTATGCTGGACCATTGCCGCCTTGGAAAGTTTGTCAGAAATGTCGTTGCATTCCCTGTAAATATGAGAATAGGAGAAGGATAATAATTGAGCTTTCAGATGCCAGAGATCTTCCAATATATTCTGAAGTGTGTGCACGTGACATGTAGTAGATTTATTTAACCAATTGATGATGATTTTAGAGTCTCCAAAGATTTTTAAGTGGTGGACATCATGCTCTAATACAAACTGAAGGAGATGGCGAAGTGTAATGAGCTTAGCGAAGTTGTTCGTTCCAGGGCCGAGACCCATCTTGATTTTGTAAAATTATTGTGGGGAGATGTGAAGGAGGGCACCGCTACCAAATCCCATGCGTTGGGCAGAGCCATTGAAGTAAGCCCAAGGTATGTCAAAGTTAATAACTTCGGGATTGATGGTTCTAGGGGGATGTGGGGGATCCTCGTCAGGGATGATGTTGTAGGTGGATAAAATGTGTGAAGTGATCGAGTGCCGATTTGGAGGGTGATCCTGGAATATGGAGCCATCCCTGGCCAGCTAAATTCCCCAGAAAATGAGGAGGGGAAGGTTTCTAGCCTTATCAGAAGAAGATGTGAGCCACTAGTGTTTCCAAGCCTCCCCTAAATTCATTCCATGCCACTACAGAAGTATGCCCAGATTAGATAGAATAGATGTCCATAATGCTCGAGAGGAGTGGCAATTTATGAAGAGATGATCAATTGATTCAGAGTCTATCCGGCAGAGTGTACACCAAGAGGGACCATGGATGGATATTTAGTGCAAGTTGTCCATTGTGGGATTAATGTAATTAAGAATGCACACATGAAGATTCTGGTGTGTGGTGGTGCCTTGAGTTTCCATATGTGCTTCCACCACCAAGTTTGCATCTGTGGGAAGTGATCCTAAAATATGAGTAAGTAGCCTTCTTTGGCAGATTATAGCCTAGATTTAGAGGGGGGGAAAATTAATTCATCATCCCCTGTACATATGCAGATATGACCTTCAAATAGAGCGGTTGTATAAGACTTCCAAGCTTGGTGCATCGACCGAGGAAGTCAAAGTTGATTGGTGGTTTTCTAGCCTTACAAATAGAGAGTCGAGGAAAAGTGGTCAGAAATTTGTGCGATGAAGTGGATGCCTTGGTCTGATAGATGGTTGATGATTTCATGGGTTAGGGTGTGTGCATTCCCACATCCTGACCATGGATCAATACCAATGCGTGCCTGATTCCCAGATCTGATTCTCCAAGTTAGACCATTTCGAATGTGCGGGAGTGAGGTAAGAACAACCTTCCACATAGTTGAAATGTTATGGTGGTTCCAAGAGGGTTGTCTGATCCAATCGATGATATTCATGGGTCGAATTTATTTCATGTAGACCACCTGTGTCCAGATATTCTTGGCGGTCATAATCGTCCATCCCATTTTTGCTGCAAGTGCTTTAGAAAAAATATCCAGGTTCTCGATGCCCCATTTAATCCATGCAAATGTATGTCCTTCCCGATTCCCATTCCATAAAACCTGCTGCATATACATTGTATTCTGTCAATTATGGCTTAAGGTATCCAAGCAAGTGACATCCAGTAAATTGGAGTGGCTTCCAGAACTGATTTGATTAAGGTTAGGTGGCCTACCCGAGATAGCCATCTGTTGTGCCATATGAAAATTTTGTTTTCCAATTTGCCAATAATCCATGTCCAATCTGAAATGTGATAATCAGAGGGTTTTATTCTAAACCCGAGATACTTGAGGCCATCAAGGGGATCCAGAGGGGTGAAGGGAAATCTATTCAAAGCAATTATTCTTTCTTGTGGAGTGCATCCATATAAAGATATGGTCGATTTTAGTGCATTACAGACCATGCTAGTTGTGATGTTGAAGTCAACAAGGGCTGCTAAGAAAGATAGAGTGTCACTAATGGATCCATTGAGTAGAATGAGAACGTCATCAACAAAAAAAATATGGGACAGTGTGCATCCTTCTACAATTTTGATGCCTTGAAAACGACCCTGATTTTTTTCATCTATGATCAACCTACTCAAAGCTTCCATAATGGGTAGAAATAGGAGTGGGGAGAGGGGGAAACCTTGTCGAAGTCTTATTTCAGAGTGGAAGAAAGGAGATGCAGAATTGTTGATGAGTACACTGAAAGAAACATTGGTGATGCAACACATGATCCATTTGATGAAGTTGTAGGGGAAGCCCAGATGGGTGAGCATCATGGGGATGTAGAGCCAATTGGATTGATCGAAATCCTTAGTGAGGTCTAGTTTGAGAATGATTCTTTTGAGCTTCTTGTGTTTTATGGAGTGGAGCACTTCCTAGGTAGTGCCGATAGCTTCATGAATCTGGCAGTGATGGAGGAAAGAAAAAATTTCAGGAGATATATGTTCAGAGAGGATGGGTTTAATGTGATTATCAATGATTTTGGCAATGATCTTGTAAATGTAGTTGTAGAGCGAGATAGGTCGATAATCAGAAAAAACTTGGGATCATCAGATTTGGGTATGAGGGCAATAAAGGTGGTGTTGCAGGCGTAATATAATCTCCCTGTCATGCGACACTCTTCAACCAAATTGAGGATGTCCTGTCCCATGACGTCAAAAAAGGCCAAATAGAATTTAATGGGCCAGCCATCAGGTCCAGGGATCTTGTCTTTCTGGAACCATTTCAAGGTGTCTTGGAGTTCTTGAATGGTGACAGATCGATTCAATTGTTCTTCATCATCCAAATCCACAAATCTAGGAAATAATCTTGCCACTCTTATGATTTCAGCCAAATTTGTGTTAGCAGGGGCCTTCTAGAGGTTATGAAAGTGCTCCACCCCCATGTGAGCCAACTGATGGAAGTTCTGGGCCTGATTTCCATTTTCATCCTTCAGTGACCAGATGGTGTTAATGGCTTTGCACCTATTCGCTAATTGATGGAAAAATTTAGAGTTTTCATTGCCATCTTTTAGCCAAGTAGCTCTGCTCCGAAGGCACCAGGTTTACTCTTGTTCCTTGAGTATTTGATTTCTTTCAGTTGCAAGCTAAGTGAGCTATGTCCTGGTAGCTATTGTGGCCAGCCCATCCATCAAGGCAGATTCAATCTCAACAATTTCAGATTCAATTCTACAGAGAGATTCCTCATCCTTTTTTCTCCTATCCCGAGCCCATGTCTTGGTCAGTTTCTTGACAACTAACATTTTAGTAGCAAATGACATGGAAGGTGAGGATCCAAGATCAGGGGTGTGGGAGGTCCAAAATTTGGTGACAAGTTCAATGTACTTTGTGTGGGAGAGCCAAGTGAAATTGAACTTGAATGGGTTGCAGGGTTTCCCACAGCTAGGGGCAAGTTCCATATAGATCAGGAGATGATCAAACATACCCCTAGATCCCGTCCATTGATGATATGATAATCCAGAGTTGGTTAAGGTTTCATGAATGAGAAAGTGGTTCAACCTGCGAGTAACAAAGGCCTTTCCAACCCTGTGATTGCTCTAGGTGGGGTATATCTAAGGCATAGGGATGTCGATCAGGTGGTGGGTCTCAATGAGCTGGACAATATCGGCAGCTAGAGGATTGGCTCGTGTAAGGGGACCCCAAGATTCAGCAATACCCAAGGAGAAGTTAAGGTCCCCGCCGAGGATAAGATTATGGGCAGAGAGGAGGGAATTATTGAGGAGGTGATGTTAGAAGGGTAGACGAGAGCTGCAAGGTCCATAAATATTAATGAGGCAATATTCTGACCCAAGATTAGAGGAGAAAACACCCGCACCCAAAAAATCCATCCCCACCCCATTGATTGAGAACCTTAATGGTTCTAGGGTTGGTGCTAAGTACAATTCCTCCAGAGTGACCACGAGCATCCAAAGCCTGAAATTTCCAACCCAGGCAGATGGTTTGGAGGGCTGAAATCACATGTTCAGAGGAATCAAGGGTTTCTTGGAGAAAGATGATGTCTAATGGTGTGCCCAGTCAATAACCCAGGGCCAATTTTTTTTGCAGGGCTGGCCCACCCACGACAATTGAAGGATATAATTTTCATGATGTAACCAATGGCTTGGTCATCCCTGCTCTAAGGACCCCTTCAAGAGAGTTTTTATTTCCATCCACTACATCCAACCCTGCCTGTATGATAGCCTTGGATATATTAGAATGTCTGACCCTACCAGCTTTAGATCGAATAGGGTCCAGTAGCCCTAGACTTCCTGATCTAGAGGATGGGGGTTGTGTGAGAGATCGAAGGAGGTAGGAGTGAGAACTTTGTGAGTCCAAAGAGGATTTAGAGAGGAGTAGAATAGGAGGTGAACTCGGAATGGTGGAGGGGAGGTCAAAAATGGAGAGCAGGGGGAGGGAGGTAGGACATGTAACAGATGGGATGGGTCGAGTGGTTGATGAGGGGGATGATGTGCATAGAGTATTCAAACAAAATAGATGCATATGTGATAATATGAGAAATAGGGAAAGAGGAAGGAGGATTACCCGATGCAATTTTGGCCACTACTGCTTGAGCCCTTGTCATTCGGGGGGGACCAGGAGGTGCAGAGACGGGCTTGGGCCCCTAAGCAGCTTTCTTTCATTTGTGATAGTCCTCCAAGACATTCAAAGGAGGAGGATATGTCAATGTTTCTTGTGCTTGCACATGATCCAGTTTGCCAACATCAGATGCACCTTTGAGGAGGGGGCAATCCTTGTATAGGTGGCCAACCTCATGAGATATCTGACATATATAAGGTAGTCCTTCATAATCTAGGTTTTGGATGCGTACAATTTTCTTCCATCACAGTGTGATGGCCTCTTCCAATCCTTCACGGGTGTCTAGGTGAACCAATATCCTGACCATCGTCATAATGCCTGAGGTTAAGTAGGATTTTTCATGGACCAGATAAGTGCCAAGTGTGTTGCCTATGTACCGCATGATGTCTTCTATCCAGAAGTGGATCAGGAGCCCCGGCAGCCTAACCTGCCAAGTTTTTCTCTCTCTGGGTCGAATAGGGGGCTCCATTTTTTGAACATGACCAGAGCCTGTTCAATGTTCCATAGCTTCAAGAGCACCCAAGCGACTTGTTTAGGTCGATGAAAGCATAGTGCAAACCATCCCCGAGGGATAATGACTACCCATGGCAGCTCCTCCATGATAGGTCCCTAGATTTCATTCATCCATGCGTGAAATCAGTTGAGGTTGTATCTCTGCCCCTGAACATGTCCAACCAGGACTCGATCTGCCGTGTCCGTAACCTCTTCCAAAAGGAGCCCTTATCCAAGGTTGAGATCGAATTTCCTGTTACCCTTATTTATGCACTTCAAGCGCTGATTTCCCTGATGCCTCAAGTTGGATCTCCTCTGGTCAAGATGAGGGTCAATCTCATGGTTTAAAGTGGCACGGTTTGAATCATTCGCAGGTGAGACAATTGGGGGAGCTGAGAAGCATCCTGAAGAAGTGAGGCCAAATCTTGGTGGCGGGGTGTCAGAGGGAGCTTGCAGAGGCGGTTCAGAATCTTCAGGTGTTCGTGCACCAGGAGGGGCACGGGGGAGAAAAATGGAAGTACCTTGGAGGCAAGTGGTTAGAAAATGTATGGCAGCTAGAGAGAATACGACGGTTTCCATCGATGATGAGGAGCACGGGGGTATAGTAAGAAAATATGCGAGAGAAAAAGGAGGGAAGTCGGAAAATAGGGGAAGGTCGGTGGGAGGAGGGACAAGGAGAGGATGGGTAAGGGGCAAAGGGAAACAGGGGCCGTCAGAGGCCGCCTTAGGAATATTGAGGGCCAACGGGTGGCTAGGTGGCATGGGGTAGTGAGGGGATCCCCAGATCTCGACATATTCAAGTGGGTCCGACAAGTAATCGACAATATAATCGTCCATAGCTGGCACAAAAAATACCGACTGTCTGTGATCAGTGCTGGTCTATCAATGTCGGAAATGACAGGGTGCAAATGGCAGTTATAAAGACGCACTGGCTGTTAGCAAGGAGATGCTCGACAGAGTTGTTGTGGCCGTTACCCTAACCTTTCTTGTGACTGAAAAAACTCTAACCCTTGATGAAACCCTAACCCGCTTTAGATCAGTGAGGTAGGAGCGCGAGGAGCTCCACCATCTTTCTACGTTGTTTTTAACTTACATCTATTAATTCAAATTTTGCATGCACTTATTTACTCAAGAAACACTTATCCACCAGTTCAAGACTTATATAACTACAGTTAGATCCAAGATCAATCAAAATAGAAGCAACTTGATCACAAATATTACCTTATATATTGATAATAGATTCATGATGATCAACCTGACTATTATTCAATGAGCAATAAATCCGAGGAATACTCTTTCCAACATCCCCAATTGTCTATTCCTCCTTAGCACTATAAATATGTGGTATTCCACCCTGACACTGCGATCCTAATTTATTCAGGAACGCAACAGAATACACATATAGCCATAGATACAAAGATGCAGCAGAAATAATGCTTCATTTTTTTAATAAAACAAATGATTGAATAAACAGCTAGGGCGTTGGTAGGCGTATCTCTGAGAAGAGATGTGGTGACTACAGGCCTCTGAACTGTGTTACAATGATACATAATGGAAATGAGCGAGTGAGGGAACTAGTATAGTATCTCTAAGAAGATATGTGTCGGCTACAGGCCTCCCCACTGTGTTATAGAACTGACATGATGGGAACATGCGAGCTAGGGCACTGGTAGCGCTTATCTATGAGAAGAGATGTGTCGGCTCCCATCCCCCTGAACTATGTTACAATGAGGCTCGAAGGCCTATTTATTGTTGAGAAACAATGTAAAACTCAAAACGTCCAAAAACCTAGCCCTAGGAGATGAAACGCCAAAACTATGGGCCCCGTTTGAGTAAGTTGGTGTTTCAACTTCCCGGGGATGTAACTTTGGCATTCGATCTCTATTCGACGTGCTCAATAGCTCGTTAGAAATATATATTCGAGGACTACAACTTTTGAGTGAGAAACATTGTTCTATGACCCATGTTTGGTCTATGACCCTTCTTGCTCCTCGTTTTCCAAAAAAGCGTCGTTTAGGGCCTCAAAACGGCCCTGGAAGTTCAGGACCCTAAAAACTGCTATAAATATTAAGTTGTGCTGAAACTTACAAACTGAAATAAGTGATGGTGGGGGTTCAAATGGACTCGATGGGTGGCCACCAATATCCACCTAGATCATTAAGTCCCCAAAACGGCTCTAGGAGTGTAGGACCTGAAAACCTGCTAAAAATAGTAAGTTATGCTGAAGCTGAAAAACTGAAAGAATTGATGCTGCGGGTCCAAATGGAATAGGTGGATGACCACCGATATCCACCTGGATCATTCCTCCCTCCTTAGGAAGCAATGGTCTCCATTGCGTTAAGTTCCTCCATGGGGGGGGGGGGCGCAAATTCTGTTGAACTTGGTGTTGGATTTGTCTAGGATGTCGCAGACCTGTTGGCGGACGTGCTGGATGTAGATGTGCCGCTAGTGGGTAGTCGTTGAAGGATCTGGGAAAAGTTATCCATCATCATGTTCCTTCGTTTCTCGAGGGCCTCCTCGAGCAAGATTTTGATAGGATCTCTTACTCCCTCATCTTTCCTTCCTTCCGCCATGGGGGGTTGTCGGGGTTGTGAGGTTGAACTCCTTATACCCTAGCCGCATTAGGGACATGAAATGAAAAATAGAGAAAGAGCAGACCGCTCTAATACCACTAATCCGGATTTATGCAGGAACGCAAAAGAATACACATATAGCCATAGATATAGAGATGCAGCGGAAATAATGCTTCATTTTATTAATAAAACAAATGACTGAAATAAACAGTTAGGGCGCTGGTAGGCCTACTCTGAGAAGAGATGTGGCAGCTATAGGTCTCTGAACTGTGTTACAATGATACATAATGGAAATGAGCAAGTGAGGGCACTGGTAGTGTACCTCTAAGAAGATATGTGTCGGCTACAAGCCTCCCCACTGTGTTACAGAACTGACATGATGGGAACAAGCGAGCTAGGGCACTGGTAGCGCTTATCTCTGAGAAGAGATGTGTCTGCTCCCAGCCCCCTGAACTATGTTACAATGAGTCTCGAAGGCCTATTTATTGTTGAGAAACAATATAAAACCTGAAACGTCCAAAAACCTAACCCTAGGAGATGAAGCGCCAAAACTGTGGGCCCCGTTTGGGTAAGTTGGTGTTTCAACTTCCCGGGGACGTAACTTTGGCATCCGATCTCCGTTTGACGCGCTCAATAGCTCGTTGGAAAGATCTATCCGAGGACTACAAATTTTGAGTGAGAAACATTGATCTATGACCAATGTTCGGTCTATGACACATGTTGCTCCCCGTTTTCCAAAAAAGCGTCGTTTAGGGCCTCAAAATGGCTCTGGAAGTTCAGGACCCGAAAAACTGCTATAAATAGTAAGTTGTGCTGAAAATTACAAACTAAAATAAGTGATGGTGGGGGCTCAAATGGACTCGGTGGGTGGCCACCAATATCCACCTATATCATTAAGTCCCCAATACGGCTCTGAGAGTGCAGGACCTGAAAACCTGCTAAAAATAGTAAGCTGTGTTGAAGCTGAAAAACTGAAAGAATTGATGCTACGGGTCCAAATGGAATAGGTGGATGGCCACCGATATCCACCTGGATCTTTCCTCCCTCCTTAGGAAGCAATGGTCTCCATTGCGTTAAGTTCCTCCATTGGGGGGGGAGGGAGGGGGGGGGGAAATTCTGTTGAACTTGGTGTTGGATTTGTCTAGTATGTTGCGGACCTGTTGGCAGACGTGCTAGATGTAGATGTGCCACTGGTGGCAGCCGTTGAAGGATCTGGGAAAATTTATCCATCATCACATTCCTTTGTTTCTCGAGGGCCTCCTCGAGCAATATTTTGATAGGATCTCCGGCTCCCTCGTCTTTCCTTCCTTCCGCCATGGGGGGTCGTCAGGGTTGTGAGGTTGAACTCCTTATACCCTGGCCGCATTGGGGACATGAAAAGAAAAACAGAGAAAGAGAAGACCGCTATGATATCACTGATCCTGATTTATGCAGGAATGCAACAGAATACACATATAGCCATATATATAGAGATGCAGCGGAAATAATGCTTCATTTTATTAATTAAACAAATGACTGAAATAAACAGCTAGGATGCTATTAGGCGTATCTCTGAGAAGAGATGTGGCGGCTATAGGCCTCTGAACTGTGTTACAATGATACATAATGGAAATTAGAAAGTGAGGGCACTGGTAGCGTATCTCTAAGACGAGATGTGTCGGCTACAAGCCTCACCACTATGTTACAAAACTGACATGATGGGACCAAGCGAGCTAGGGCACTGTTAACGCTTATCTCGAAGAAGAGATGTGTCGACTCCCAGCTCCCTGAACTATGTTACAATTAGGCTCGAAGGCCTATTTACTGTTGAGAAACAATGTAAAACCCGAAGTGTCCAAAAACCTAACCCTAAGAAATGAAGCGCCAAAACTGTGGGCCCTGTTTGGGTAAGTTGGTGTTACAAGTTCCCGAGGACATAACTTTGGCATCCGATCTTTGTTTGACGCGCTCAATAGCTCATTAGAAATATCTATCCGAGGGATAAAATTTTTTTAGTGAGAAACGTTAGTTCACAGCCCATGTTGCTCCCTGTTTTCCCAAAAAGTGTCGTTTAGGGCCTCAAAATGGCTCTGGAAGTTCAGGACCCGAAAAACTTCTATAAATAGTAAGTTGTGCTGAAACTTAAAAAATGAAATAAGTGATGGTGGGGGTTCAAATGGACTTGGTGGGTGGCCACCAATATCCACCTAGATCATTAAGTCCCCAAAACGGCTCCGGGAGTGTAGGACCCGAAAACCTGCTAAAAATAGTCAGTTGTGCTGAAGCTGAAAAATTGAAAGAATTGATGTTGCGGGTCCAAATGGAATAGGTGGACGACCACTGATATCCACCTGGATCATTCCTCCCTCCTTAGGAAGCAATGGTCTCCATTGCGTTAAGTTCCTCCATGGGGGGGGGAGGGGGGCGCAAATTCTGTTGAACATGGTGTTGGATTTGTCCAGGATGTTGTGGACCTGTTGGTGGACATGCTAGATGTATATGTGCCATTATTGGGTAGCCGTTGAAGGATCTAGGAAAAGTTATCCATCATCGTGTTCCTCTGTTTCTCGAGGGCCTCCTCGGGCAATATTTTGATAGGATCTCCTGCTCCCTCGTCTTTCCTTCCTTCCACCATGGGGGGTCGTTGAGGTTGTGAGGTTGAAATCCTTATACCCTTGCCGTATTGGGGACATGAAAATAAAAACAAAGAAAGAGAAGATCGCTCTGACACCACAAATCTGGATTTATGTAGGAACGCAACAGAATACACATATAGCCATAGATATAGAGATGCAGCGGAAATAATGCTTCATTTTATTAATAAAACAAATGACTGAAATAAACAGCTAGGGTGCTAGTAGGCGTATCTCTAAGAAGAGATGTGGCAGCTACAGGCCTCTGAACTGTGTTATAATGATACATAATGGAAATGAGCGAGTGAGGGCACTAGTAGCATATCTCTAAGAAGAGATGTGTCGGCTACAAGCCTCCCCACTGTGTTACAGAACTGACATGATGGGAATAAGCGAGCTAGGGCACTGGTAGCGCTTATCTCTGAGAAGATATGTGTCAGCTCCCAGCCCCCTAAACAGTGTTACAATGAGGCTAGAAGGCCTATTTATTTTTGATAAACAATGTAAAACCCGAAACGTCCAAAAACATAACCCTAGGAGATGAAGCACCAAAACTGTGGGCCCCGTTTGGGTAAGTTGGTGTTTCAACTTCCTGAGGATGTAACTTTGGCATCCAATCTCTGTTTGACGTGATCAATAGCTCGTTAGAAATATCTATCCGAGGACAACTTTTGAGTGAGCAATATTGGTCTACAACTCATGTTGCTCCCCGTTTTCCCAAAAAGCGTCGTTTAGGGCCTCAAAACGGCTCTGGAAGTTCAGGACCCGAAAAACTGCTATAAATAGTAAGTTGTGCGGAAACTTACAAACTAAAATAAGTGATGGTGGGGGTTCAAATGGACTTGGTGGGTGGCCACCGATATCCTCCTAGATCATTAAGTCCCCAAAATGGCTCTGGGAGTGTAGAACTCGAAAACCTGCTAAAAATAGTAAGTTGTGCTGAAGCTGAAAAACTGAAAGAATTGATGTTGCGAATCCAAATGGAATAGGTGGATGGCCACCGATATCCACCTGAATCATACTGTGGACAATATCTCTTGCAATGATCCTTGCCATAAGTCTAACACTGAAAATTCTTCCTTCCCTTACCCTTGTTCTACTCCTTAGACTGAAATCCATGTCGTATGTCAACTGAATTGAACGTATTGTACCAAACTACATTCTCCTTGTCATTTGTATCTTGAGGTTTTCATCTCTTCTTAGCCCACTTTTCTTTATTCTTCTCATTACCTTTCCAATTTGTCTTAGACCCAGCCTTCCAATTTAAATACTCATAAGTGTGCTTCAACTTTCTGATGGCTTCCTCCAACAATCTAGGCTCATCGAACTCAATCTTGTGTTTGAATAATACCTACAACCCACTGATGAATCTCTAAATATTTTCTTTAGACTCCTCCTTAAGATAAGGCACATATGTCAACATCTCTAGGAATTTTCTAATATACTCCTCATCGGTCATAGATCCCATCTTCAACTTATAGAACCCATTTTCCCTGTCATCATAATATATTTCAGATAGATACTTCTTCCTGAAAAGTTTCTCGAACTCACTCCAAATCAATTCCTCTTCTCAAATTCCTCTGAAATTCTTCACATCTTCCCACCAAATGTATGCTTTTCCTTTAAGACTAAAAGTGTCTATTCTGGCATTCATATTTTCTAAATAATCATGTAATTTGAAAAACATATTCATCCCAAGAAACCAAGATTCTACATCTTATGACTTCTTCATTTCTCCATCAAATGTAGGAGGCTTTGCTTTCTTCAAATCCTATGGTATGTACTACTTATCACTCCTCCTACATGAATGATGGCAGTGATGACGATGATGTCTCTCTAAACTAGAACTAGAATAGAACCCATGATCATTACCCCTCCTGTCAAGTGTATCGAATAACCTATGATCTCTGACTATGTTATCCATGTCAAACATGTATCTTGATTAGGACTTGTTGACATATGCCCCATTGGTCCTTCCCTCTTGTCCATGACCGATCCTAAGTGGCCCTTTTCTCTACAAATATGATAGACTTTGAAGAATGACTACAATAAATTCAACTTGCTTCTCCTATGCCCTGACAAGTATTTCCTCTGGCTGAATGATCCTGTCATTATCCAACTTACAAATTTTGATCTCTTCTTTCAAAATTATCAATGTATCTACCATGTCAGGGGAGTACCCATTTCCATGTTGATCATCTGATCTGTAGGGAGAATCACATGAACTGTAATCCACCATTATGTCGAGGAAAATTTGGGAAGCTCTTGGAAAACCCAAGTTGGTTTTTTCCCCTATTTAGTTGCAAATGGAAAATCAAGATTGTATTCTTCCTATTGAAAAACTAGAGGATGTTGAAGTTGATATTGTCGGTATCAAAACATACACAAATTTTGAATTTATTGACATTATTGTGGATAAAGATCAATATCAATATCTATTGGGCATCGACTCAGATTTTTAAAATTATGCATTCATTGATTTGAAGAGGGAAACTATGACCTTTGAATTAGATAGCATGTAATTCATACAACATCTTGAGGGCCTTATCAGGGCCCGAGACTTACTGAACCGACATATGATGTTGAGCCACCTAATTTACTGGATCAATTATATCAACTGACTGCTGTGAGGTGAGAATATTATGTTCACCCCACAACATATGGATCTATCAGTTGGCAGAGTATTTAAAGTACTAAAGTTGGCTCTAACGCTACGATGGAATATTGACAACAAGGAGCTCATGAAATTCATTCAAGACACTATGCCATTATTTGATGTGTTCGCTCGATTGGTACTGCGGTACGTAAGTATCCTATTTTCAATGGTACTAACTATGTTGTAAGTTTTATTAAATAAGTTTACTCTTGCATAACATAAAGTCAAAAGGTTCCTCTCATGAGTGTTTCTTTGCAAGCAACCCTCACAAGATGGTGGGAAGACATTGGGATCAACTTAAATATTGAAGCACAATTAAGGTTGTCCTGCTTTATCAATTTCTTCCTGTGAATGATATTTTAGGTAAACTACCCACTTATGATGGTCGTATTTTTCTGCAAGATCACGTTGAGAATTTTTTTCATGTATGGAAGACTAGTGGCCTAGTATTTGAAACGTGGCTGCATTTATTTATACATTCCTTGGGAACTATTCTGCAAGCTTGGTGTTTCTAGGAGGAGTTGAAACACCAAACAACATAGTGGGATGTGTTGTCTACCTAGTTTTGTAGATATTTTTCCTTTTCTAATGCCGATTATAGGATAGAGAAAGCCCTTTGAGCTATTAGAGGAGTATTATTTTTAGGTGGGAACACTTTGGCAGAATGCAGCAGGTATGGAGACTTTGCACACCAATATGAATCGGGGTTCCATGAAGTTTATTTTTGCAGTAAAGTTAATAAAGATCTAGATGGTGACCTGACGGAGCTGATAAATTTATCCTTTAAAGAGTTTGAAGGGGAACATAAAATAAAGGATGATCCTATACATGATGCTCCATGTCTAGAACCTCTTAAGTTAAAGAAGATGAATATTAGGACAGAAGAGAAATCAAAGCTTGCTTCTATTGGGGATTATTGGGATGATCAAACCACTCAAGAAATTTTTTATCTACTCAAAGAATATGAGGATTTATTTCCCTGTTTTGTCTCATATTTAAAAGTAATTAAAGGAGATTTGGGAGAAATTAAGATAGCACTCAAGCCATATGCGAAGTCAGTTAAACATCGGCCCTACCAGTCGAATCCATGATTCAAGGAGAAAGTGAAGAAGGAAATTGAAAAAATGCTAGTTTTTGGTCTTATATTTCCGGTTGATGAAGTTGAATGAATAATCCCCATTGTCATCTAGGATAAGAAGGATTCATAGGAAGTTCGAGTTTGTTTTTATTACTGCATCCTTAATAACACTTGTGTACATGAACCATTTCCAACTCCCTTTAGCGATGAAGTCTTGGAAAATGTTGGAGGAAATGAAGTTTACTCTTTTACTGATGGTTTCTCAGGGTATCACCAAGTCTGCATTGCAGAATAAGGCAAGACGAAGACCACATTCACTACATAATGGGGGTCATATTCTTATTATGTTATTCCCTTTGGGTTGAATAATACCTATTGTTTTCTCATGCATTGTTATTGCTGCCTTCCGTGAATATATACATAAGTTTCTTGAAGTTTATATGGATGATTGGACCATTTATAGCCTACTCAAGAATCATCCTAGCTTGCTGAGAGTTATGTTTGATAAATGCAGACAACTTCAAATATCATTAAAATTGAAGAAATGTATTTTTGTTGTGCCTTTTAGAACATTATTGGGGAATATCATTTTCAAAGAAGGAGTATGTGTGGACCCTACCAAGGTTGCAATAATACTGAATATTCCGCCACCCACTACTTTCCAACAGTTTCGTTCCACTTTGGGACACAATGGTTATTATCGCAGATTTATAAGAAATTATGCTTTAATCATAGTGCTGCTTGAGAAGATTCTTAATAAATTTGAATGATTTGTGTGTTCTACTAAATGTGATGTTGCATTTGATACTTTGAAGGAGAATCTAGCAAGTGCACCCATCCTAATCTACCCTAACTGGAATAATAAATTCCATGTCCATGTTAATGCATCTGGAATTCCTTATGAGCTAGATTAACGCAACCAAGTGAAGGAAAATTGGATCATCCTATTTATTTTCAAGCATAAAACTTTCCATCGCGGAGAAAAATTATACTACTACAGAACATGAGGATTTAGCTATGGTATACTCTCTCCAAAAATTCCGATATTATTTGCTGGGAGGTCCATTCAAGTTTTTGACAGACAACTCAACACTAGAATATTTAGTCAATAGGCATGTACTCAAAGGAAGGATTTGTTGGTGGTTATTGTTATTTAAAGAATTTAATTTTGTGGTGATTGTCAAGATGGGAAGATCGAATGTGGGGCCAGACCTTTTTTCGATGTTAGAGTCAAGAGAATCAGGGGTATGCTCATTTGTTTCATATTGAAGTTGTTCCTGATTACTTAGAATATATTGCAACTTTTATTGCTACAGGACAAGTCCCTCTTGATTATATAACTATGAAAAAGAAGTATTTGGTAGTTAGAGCAACAAAATACCAACTTATTGTAGGAAAACTATATAAAATGGGACTAGACCAAAATTTTCACCAGTGTATTCTTGATCATGAACGCGAAGGCATATCATGGGAATGTCATGCAGGAATTGTAGGAGGTCATGTTGGAGGGAAAGCTACTACTCAGAAAGTTCTGCAAACTGGCCTTTGGTGGCCGACTCTTTTTAAGGATGTGAAAGAATATGCAAAGACTTATGATGTATGTCAACAAGTTTTTCAATCGTTGAGTTGCGATGAAATTACATTGCATCTGTCACAATCCCTTGCTGATTTTGAGAAATGGGCTATTGATTTCATTAGGCCCCTTCACCCCTTGCTTTTCATTCACATGCTTAGTATATCATTGCTGCAATATATTATTTGACTCGTTGGGAAGAAGCTACTCCTGTTAAATATTGCACTATTGGTACAACTACTAGGTTTATTTTTTAAAACATTATACTAGGTTTGGTTGTCCCTGAAGTCTTACAAGTTACCAAGGCTCCAATTTAATCAATGAAATATTCTAGGCTTTACTACATAATTTCATGATACAACACCATACGAGCACTCCTTATCATACAGAAGCCAATGGTACTGTCAAATATTTTAATAATTTTTTAGAAAAGGGACTTACTAAGATTTTCTCAACCAATATAGATTATTGGGATGAACGAGTTCTTGCTAATTTATGGGCTTACCGAACTATATTAAAGCGGTTGCACAAGTACACTCCTTTTGAATCGGTTTATAGGAAAGATGATGTTGTTCCTACTGATTTCATTGTTCCTAATCTTTTTATTTCTCATGCAACTCGAAATTCTGAAGACGAGTCTGTTCCCGACCGAGTGCATGAATTACTACAACTTAATGAGTCTTGATTCCTTTATTATTTCCATCAGATTGTTGAGAAGGGGCACTAGAAGGCTTGACATGATCGACATATCAAGAAGAAATAATTTTATGTGGGAGACCAGTTATTACTCTATGACAACAAGTATCACAATCATCCGGGTAATCTCCAAATGGATTGGCTTGGTCCTTTTTATGTTGCAGAAATCAAATTTTCTGGTGTTGTTTGACTTGCTCAATTAGATGGTACACTTTTCTCTGGATGGGTGAATGGGGCTCGCTTGAAGCCCTATTTTTCTTCTTCAACCTAGAAATAAAGTGTCCTCTCCCCACGAGAATAGTAGGTAGGAGTTAGGATAGTTATGTCAATAAGTCTTTTGTCAGTGTTTGTGTTTTGAGTCTTTTCTGCAAGTCTATTGTCTTTTCAGTTGCAACCCATCGCAACCCATTATGGTCAGGGAGATTTTGGTGTACCTTATCCTGTCATTGTCATCAATGCTTGTCCTTTCTATCATTACTTCCTGTCATGTCCGAGTTATTTACCAAATCCATTTCCCAATTCCCGATAATATTTCCTTCTACTATTATTTTTTTTGTTACATCACGACATTCCTTATTACGTGCCAAAATTCCCTATCGTTAATTTGAGTTTGATTCACATTTATCACGTGTAACGGATAAGTTCTCCACCTCGTTGACCATTCTATATATGCCTTCCATTCATTCCCATTCTCTCCTTTTTCCTTCTAGATGTCTTATTTTTCGCTCTGGCTTTGTTTCCACCTATCCTTGAGCCCTCATTTCTTTTTCGCCACCCTATTCGTTTTTTGTATACCCGTCATTCTGCAACCATGAATTTTCAAGTTAAAACCATGGTCCATTTTTACCCCATTTACTCTCTTATCCACTCCCAATATGACCTCTTGGGGAAGTATGATAAATCGTATATTTTTTATAATGACCTATATGATCTATCGTTGTTCCCTGCACTCTAAACTGATCTCTTTATAGAGATGAATACCCGTCATCTGCAACCATGGTTCGCCAAGTTAAAACTATTGTCATTTTGTACCCCATTAACTCTCGCATCCACTCCTAGGATGTCCTTTTAAGGAAATATGATAACTTCCATCTTATTGATAATGACCTATCTGATCCATCGTTGTTCCCTCCACTCTGAACTGATGTATTTAAGGATCCCAATACCCGTCCCAATGCCCATTCTACCTTGAAATTCAAAATAGAATTTTGTCCCTAGAAATAGTCCACTCTCCTTCTTTTGTGTGAGTGAACTTTTTTTTGCACCACTGGGAAACCAATGCCCTGCAAAAAGTTCTTAATCAGTCGGCTCCATGGGGGTTCTCACTGGTGGGACCGAGAATACCCAACCCATGTAGAGGATATGTATAGACTAAAAAAATTGTCTGCTTATGGTACCAATGTTGGCTTGAATTTTCAAATAACTGCTAAACATGGTAAGAGGACATATGAGAATAATTTGTACAAAAAGTATGGAACCATTAGGAAAGGGCGTGGAGTTATTCTTGATCTGATCAATAATCTATCAGTTTGAGTTTCTGCTACCATTATCACTACTAAATTCATCTGCCATTTTACCAGAGGAGAATGTTCGATGGATGCCATATCAGTTGCAAAGGCTTGCGTCCAAGGGGAGCAGCTGAATTGGTCAAGCTATCTCCTTAATGAGTTGTTTGACGCTGCCCATGAAGTTTATACCCGACCCACATATTTTATTTTTGGGTTTCTACTTCTTCCACTTGCTATGTACAAATGGTATGCTCCAAAAGGTTGAGACCTCACCATGGTTGTAGAAGGTGAACCTCTTTCATATATTTATACACCCTGGCATAGTACTAAAGAAATTGTTAACAAAGAATTTAATGATCTGTTGTTTGGCCACTGGTTCAACAAATGGATGTTGTGACCAGAACCATTTCATGAGTGTCGCTCCCTTTACTCAACCAGTACGCTCATCATTTTTTGGTTTGGTATAAGTCATAGTTCCTATTATCTCTGGTTGCTGCATGTTTTTACTACAACTTTCGCTATGTGAAAGCTACCATTATACATCAGAGAGAATTATTTCCATAAAAAATTTATCACTTGGCCAGGAGTGATGTCGTGCTAGCAGGATGGGACACACTTGTAAAATTTTGATTCAATGAGACCCATCGGAGATGCCCCTTCATCCCCGTGCAAGCACTCTGGAGATACACTAGATGATCTCCAACCCTTACTGAAGAAATCCAAGGAGTGTGTGAGCTCGACACATGCTACTTGGATTGAGGTGGGTTCTTTAGTTGAACAATCTACTTGTATACATCAAGTCGCTCTTGTGTCTGTTGCATCGCCCACTATCGCAGCCACCATTACACCCGCTACTCGTGCCTCCACCATCATCGACCTTGATTTCGAGCCCCCATCCATCGTTCTTACTATTCCCATTCTTGAAGAACAACCCCCATCCCTGCATACAAATTCCGACGAGTCACCTCATTCTTTAGAAGCGACCTTGTCTAATCATCTAGATTCAAATACTTTCACTGATGAGCTGGAATACATGGAAATCAATTCTACTTTTATTATTTCTGCTATTTTTCCTACTGCTACCATTTCCCCACCATTAACCGCACTTCCTTATACCCCTACCTCATGTCGTCCCTCTTCTTCCACCACTTCACTCATCTCTACTGAGGAATTTTTCGAGTTTAAGAAAGACCTAGAAAAATTTCATCAAGTGATCTCCCTTTCTGCCCAGCAATATGATCTCATTGGTTTTATTTCGGCCCCTGTTCTTCACATAATTGCACACAATCAAAAGGGTAATTTACAGAGAGAATATTCACCACATACTTAGTAAGAGTGCTCAGTTGCTAGTGGCCAACCACTAAAATCAAGACTTCCAAGGCCAAATTTATTTCAATAGACGCCCTTCATACATGGTCTTTGTTGCAATTGTTCCAGTTCATTCATGCTTTTGTATCTCAGTTGGAGAACCATATAGCTTAGACCAAGACTTGGTGCACCGATCTTCAAATTACCTGTGACGAAAAACATCAGCTCAATGCTTCCGCTAAAGTCTAAACATAGTTACGACTTGAGAAAAATGGGTTAGAATATTGAGTGGGTGATGTTCATTCCAAATTGCAGTCATTGTGGCCTACACTTTCTCCTTTCATCGAAGAACAACTTGGAGATATTATTGCATGTTCCCCTGTCACGTGTTGTACTTTTACAAGAACCATCTAGCTGACCAGATTCAGATGGCCACTACTGTCTGTAATACTTTGATGCAAGTTATGCAGGAGTCACAACATATGTTCAGTCAAATTTCATATTGGAGTGAAATTCTTACGAAGAAGAATGCACATGTTTATCCGTTGCACAGGAACGTCAAGTACCTATTCCAACAAGCGATGATGACTTCATATCTAAGCCGAATTATTAGATGCTCAGAATAATAACTTGAAAGACACGTCGTAGTTGACTCAACACCTTCTTCGTGACCTCCCCCCGAAACCATAGAAACATTTCATCACCTTAAGCACGTTATCCACAATATTATATTAGTAACTCTAGGATCTTATCTAGTCCCAACCAAATGATCTCAGTGCGTATAGAATTGAATAATTTTCAAGTAAGGTGTCTACACTTATGGACTCGTGGCACTCATATGTTTCTGCATTCACAACCTTTAAGGAGTCGTATCTTCAAAGTGTTCCAAAGTTGGGTCCTTTGTTTGAAGGTACCACAACCGATCAGAGCGGAATCCAATCAGCCCAGATTTCAGATGCAACAACAACACATTGACTCGAGGGTGAGTCAATGGATTTTGTTCGGGGCATGTTTGGTCCTTCATTTTTGAAGGAGTATAATTTGCAGAGGACATTTTGGATAAATTTGCTAGAAGTAGAGCATCGAAAAATGAAAGAGACAACAAAATATTTGTTTTGGGACTTGCGCAGTGGAAATTAAGTGTGTGTATCGTAAAATTTAGAACCAAATTTGATACAGTCAATAGGAAACCAAGGTAATGGCTCCAGGTTTTGGAAAACTTCGGTTCAAGTGAGTGACGGATAAAAGACTAGATCAAATGAATGTGGGCTATAAAAGAAGATGCAAAGAAACAAGAAAAACATTTAGAAAGCACTACAAAGTTTAGAAGTCATTGCAAATTTTATATCTGAGTTGTGCAGAGGAAATATTGCTTGTATGCGGATCTATTAATGTAATGATCCATGTTTGATAATTGTTTTGAGCTAGAATATTGCGCACGAATCTGTAATGTGCCATAAGCCGTAATGATGGATTATTGCTATGATTGGGCTTTGATATTTTTAATAAAAGGGAGAATGAGAGTTTTATCAAATGTGTATGTGTTTCATGCCCCCTTTTAAAATTTTCTACATAATGTTCTTCTTTGTTACATGCATAATTTAAATTATTGCAGATGAATGTATGGATGGTTGTAAATACTATATAATATATAATTCTAGATCCATTTCCACCTTTCTATGGTTTTGGCTCACCTCGGGTGAGACACTCCTTTGATCCAAGGGACTAAAAATGTTGGCGAAGTGCTAGAATATGCAAAAATATTTGTTTGCAGCTTAGGAAAAACCTTGGGTCATTCTTCATTTAAATTTTTATGCCGACACTCCCCATTGGAAATGATTGGGGTGGTAGCAGGGGCTCTTTGATCGATATATGGTGGTATCTTGGGCTCCGCTTCGATGTCAAATTCTTCTTCTTTTAGATTCAAGAGTGTTCAACATATGAGCAGAGATGAGCAGTGATGACATTTGTTGATGATGAGACACTTGTGATGGGACATATGTTGTAGTCGATAATTTCTCCCTAGCTGAGAGGGAGGTTAATTTGGTAGCTCAAGGACAAATTCCTTCCTTTAGAAAAGTTTCCTCATCAAGAAAGACCCCTCCTAGCCCTTGGAAGAATTTAATTTGGTTAAGGAAAAATATTTTTTTAATATGGAAGCTCATATGTGCACAAAAGGACAAGTCAACCCAAAGGAGAAATTGTACACTCTTGGATGGCTATAAATACAATTCAAGTGACCCTCATTTGGATATCATCAATTATTCTTCTTTCTCTCTTCTTTGGTTTGGCTCATACAAGTCTGAAGTTGGTTCACAGATTTTGGTTCGTATAGGTCTGAGATTGTAGGGTCTGAAGCTCACACATGTGGATTAGGGTTTTGGTTTGTAGTTGCAGGGTTGATACATGAAATTTTTGGCTTTATTCCTTCACATGCAAGCCTGTCTGTGCAGTCAAAATGCTTCAGCTACACACATGATCATTAGCTATGTGTGGTAAAGAACTAGGGTTTATTATCATAGGTGAACACATAATCTAACAGTTGGTCGTAGATGTTAACAATTGAATGCAAGATTGTGAACAATGATCTTGATTAATAATGTTGTTGGGTTCATCTATGGGATATTGTTTGGTTGGTTTTGTTTGATATTCTTGTGAATGAATAATTGGATTATTGTACTCTTTATTTGTTGAACATTTTATGACAATCTAATAAGAAGGAGATTTTGAAAGGGTTTTCCCCTTTGTGGAGTTTTTCCTTGGTCTTTGACCAATCCTGACGTCTCTATGTTTGAATGATTTTTTTTTATTGTTCCTTTATGTTCTGCTACATTGATGATGCTATTGTTCTTTCTACATAGTTACATATATTACTAAACGTTATGATGTTGTGGGGTGAATTAAATCAATTAATGATGAAATTAATTATCTAAAGCAAAGAAAAATATAACCCTCAAAAAAATTAATAATAGGAAAGGTTGGTCGAGGCCAAAGCCAGGAGAAAAAACCATTACTGCTAAAATGGAACAACAAGGAGAATTAGACATATTAGAGAAGGACATCTAGAGAATTCCCTTTAATTGTCCTAACAAGAGAAGGTCATCGAGATAATAAATATGAAAATTAATCCTATACAGAGCTCCATCATTAATCATAATCCTATTTCCTTTGTCTCTTTGATCCCTAATAAAATAAGTATTTCACCTATTATTCATAATCACAGGGATCTCAATGATGAATTCGCTGAATTAGGGGATTATTATTATAAAAAATCTAGAAAATATGTCATTTAAAATGTTCCCAAACAAAGAAAAATAGGAACAATAGGACAAGAGGAAATTATTTTAGAAAGCCTTGAACAAAGGATAATATGGAGTTTTGCTAGCTAAAGCGATCCAAAGGTAACTACAGATACTACCTCTATTTTAGGAGCTCTCATGATGGAAAACAAGGCAACTACTTAAAGCTTATATATGGATTTGGAATAGTTAACCCAAGTGGTTGCATCACTGCAGGAACAGATAAAAGAAAAAAAGTAGGAAATGGAGGTTGATCGCCAGGAAAGGCTACAGGAACAACACATCATGCTCTCGAAGTTCTTCAAGGCTCAATAAGAGTAACAAATGGGGAGCCTGAAATAAGCTCACACCGTTGTGCTACAATTACTAAAGGAAATTCACATGAACTTAAAGTTAACAATAAGGTTGAACAAGCCCAGAAGGCCCAAACTGGCCTTTAGATGCTTAAAGTATAGGCTCTCAAAATCAACAATGACCTTCAAAAGACTTAACACTCTTTTGTGGGAAACTTGGGGGAAAACGAAGACTAATTTGTGTAGTTGGAGTATATAACCAATGTTAACAATGCCCAATTAGAAGCTCATAATACATTAGTGAGGCTTTGGACAAAATCATTGACTGGAAAAAGAAACACTAGGATGCACCAGATTCACTACCTCGACTTGATAAGAAACGAAAAGAAAAATACTAGTCTTTGTTCGATGTTTGGAAATGGGAATGTGAATTGCTTAGAACGACTATGGATGAAGCTACTGGTTTGGGCAATCAAATTTGGGCCACCACCACAGAACTAATAAAGGAATGGTACCTCAAGCATATAGAGGAATTTCTTAGTGCCACCCCTATCAAAATAAAACTTGAAGAGATAACCAAGGCCTGAATAAGCTTGGTTATGGAAATTGAAGATATTTCAAACGTAGATGATGATTTGATGGACAAGTTCATCATTGCTCCAACCAAAGTGGTGGTTGAATTCAACTATTACACCATCAACATGAAGACATGAATAGATACATTAAAAGGTTAGTTGATAGGGAATTGAAAGGGGAGTGATACTTATAGAATATGGAAATTCCCCGGGAACACAAAATCCTGAAAATTCATAGAACCTAAAAGACATATCGGCAATAGTTACCATCCAAGAATTTTTAACATCACATTGGTAACGAAGGAGTTATCGGCAGATTGAATTATGTAACTAACATAATGTACAAACATGGAAGCTCCTCATGAAAGTAAGGGGGAGGGGAGGGGGGGGGGATTTGAAAGGTTGGATGTTTCTTGTTTAGACTGCCTTTTGCAATGTTTTCTAAAAAAAACAATGTTTGTTGATTAATGTAGTTTTTTTTGTTTTGAAGATAGATATGTCTCTTTCACATGGTAATTATAGATGTTAATAGTTTATGAATCTTTTATATTTGCATAATTTTATGAATATATCATGATTTTATTATTATTGACTGAATGGTCATAATGTGGAATACACTTATAATGGTTGTAAAGAAAAACAATATGTTTGTAAATATTCAAATATTAAATGCTTATTGTTACTCGATAAATGAACTCCATATATAACAATTTAACTTCTTCCAGTTTAGTAACTGACTCCCCTAATTCTAAATAATTTACATTCAATGTATATAAAATAGAGTAGGCAAATACAGGGGTAAGGATTGAAACCTAAGTAGAAAAGTAGTATTAAATTATTAATAGTAGGACATAATTTATAGCTAAAAGAGAAAATCCCTACCCTGCCAATGGTAACTAGGCCCGCATTCTAGTTGGAAACTATCATACCAAATGAGCGCAAGTCTAATTAGGGACTATGATCGGGTTGTCTCCCTCATTGACAACTACTCCAGTAGTATCCCCATCAAAGATGTCAATAGTTCCATAACTCCATATGCTCCTCTTCTATCCATTGGTCTCTATAGGGTCTATATTCCATGAGTTCCATGGATCCATAAAAAGCATGCAATGTTGATAGTGATATTCCACCCAAACTATTAATCATTGAAAAAATATACAAGCATACATATTTTTTTATTGAATACTATGTGAGCTTAAATATAATGTATCACTTAATTGGTTAAGAGATGTACAATAGAGTTGTCTTGTGTTTGGGCTTAGATAAAAATAAATTTTTAATATTATATCAATTATTTTAAGTTACATGATTTTTATTTGAAAAATTCCCTTTAAAATGTTGAACTTATGAATTTAACTACTTAATTAACTTTAATATAATATTTATTTGATTCATGCCAACATTTTCAAGAAAATTATTCAAAATACCAAGTGAATAAACATATTATATTATATTTATATATAAATAAATTAGAATAAGTTTAATTAAAATAATTAACTTATTAGAACTAATTATTCAAGATAATATACATATTATCATTATCATCAAAGTAAACAATCATTAAAAAGAAGTATTTTATTTATTTAACCTTACTTAAAATAAGATACAAATATTATCATAATATTTAAATTACAAAAAGAAATCTTTGAACTTTATTTATAAAAATCTATAAAAACATAACTCATACAACTTTATTTAAAAGATTATCACAATAACTCATACAACTTTATTAAAAGGTTATCACAATAACTCATACAACTTTATTTAAAAGGTTCTATCACAATATTTCATACAATTTTATTTAAAAGCTTCTATCACAATAGTTCATGAAAGTGAAAAATTCATGAGACCAAAATTCACCATAAGTCCACCCTGTTATGGTATCATATACTTGTAAATATCTTTTTAAAAATTCTGTGGTGTCTATAGAAGACATTGTCATCACTTCTACTCTTTTGTTCTCCATTTTGAGTTTTTTTAAGTTTTCCAATATCATTGAACAACCAAACACTCTTATTTTTTGAAGTTTTTTTATACTCAAATAACTCTCTGGCAACATCTTCAATGCTTCACACAACATTATAGTAAATAGTTTTAGTGAAGGCATTGCACCTTTCTGTATTAAGGGCAGTTCCTTTAATTCCTCTAATGTGACTAAAGAAAGTGTCTCCAGGGAAGGAAATGCTCCCATCTCACCGAATTCCTTGGGAAACATCTTTATTTTGGAACACATATTGATCTGCAGGTTTTTTAAACTTCCAAGTTTGTGCAGATGTGGAAGCTCCTCCAACATCGGACAATTCTGCAATGTAAGAGAGCTTAAATTTTGAAATTCAAATAAAAGTCTCTCCATTTTAATGATATGAGAAGACTCCAAACGAAGGGTTTTCAATTTTAACATGTTAGCAATGTCCTGCGGTAAACTTCCCATAGTTAATTTCAAGTAAAGTGTTTCCATCTGAACCATATTTCCCAATGTGCCCTCACTAAGTGGTTGTCCGTTATTTTCTAAGGATAACTTCTTGAGGTGTGTTAAGCTGCCCAAATTGTGAATGGAAGCCACCTTTGTCCATCCCTTCTTTGGTTCAACTTTTGTCCACAACTTGCTTGATTTGCACATGTCCAAGCACTGCAAAGACGTAAGCCTTGAGATGTTTTTGGGTAAAAATTCCAAATCTTTACACCGGCCAATGTATAAATACCTGAGCGACCTCAATTTGTGTAAGGCAGACGGCAATTCCATAATGCTTGACCTATTAAGATTTAGAATTTCAAGGTTTTGAAGATTCACAAAAGATAGAGGTAACCTTCTAATGGGCACAGCCGCTAAATTTAGACATACCAGCTGTTTCAAACTCCCTACGCTGTTAGGCAATGAGGAAAGGGACGTCCAACTTAGATCCAGAACCCTAAGAGAGGTCATACTCCCAATCACCTGTTTTGGAATTTTGGTGAAATGTTCGTTTCCATACATAAGCCATGAGCATATTGCCGGACCTCTTAATGATTCTGGAAGCGAACTCATTTGGTTGCGGTTCAACAAAATCCGAGTGCGCCCCAACCACTCATTCTGAGGCAATGCTGTCAAACCCGTGCCTGCGCGGCAGTAGAAACTTTCTTCCCGCTCCGCAATTTGAATTCCCAAATTACGGATGACGTCGTGGATCCTGAAACAGAGCACGCGGCCATGGATGTCTCTCATCATCGGTTCAATCAAACAACGATCAGCAAGGAGGTCAACGATTATCTCCAATGGGCCGTACACTGCATCATCTGCCTTCATATTCCTTGCAAGAAGCTCCTCCCCTAACCACAACGGAATCACCTGATGTTCCACGTGAATAATATGATCTTCTGGAAAGGCAGCAGCTACATAGAGAAAGCACAATTGCAAATTAACGCTGTGATGGCCAAGTGCATCGTAACTCAACCGGAGGCAATCATACAATTGATGAGATGAGCCTGAGCCTGCCTGCTGGTGGCTATCAGATATTGGCAACCTCTGGGCCGCCAATTCCCACTCTTGTGGATGAGTTGTGCCTGCCATTGCCCTCCCTACGGCTTTAATAGCGAGTGGAAGCCCTCCACAGTTGGCACACACACCCTTTGCCGTTTTCTCATCTATATTTGCTGGCGGTTTTCCATTGTTGTAGGGAAAAGCATGATTAGTAAACAACTTCCAGCTGTCCTCTTCCATCAAATCCCCCATTCTTATTACAGATGTCTCTGCAACCCCAATTTCTGACAGGACTCTACGATCCCTTGAACTTACAACAACTCTGGAGTTGGACCGGTGGGTCAACAGCAGCAAACCCAATTGCTCCATCAATTGGGAACCATCTCTCCACACATCATCCAAAAATAAAGCAAATCTGTGTGTCTGCAATCTCTGATGCAACCACATTTTTGCATATTCGTGGCCCTGATTTGTATCCAATTCTATCTTTGTAAGCGTGGCTATTTGCATACAGAGTTCACTTGTAAGATTTGTAAAAGATGGATTATTGGAAACAGTGAGCCAAAGCAATAAGTCATCTCTGAAGAGATTTCTCACCTTTTCACTGTTGAAGACTCTCCTGAGAAGAAGGGTTTTGCCTGCTCCACCCTTTCCAACCACCCCGATGCGAAAGAGAGAGTTACCCAGCTCTAGTCCCTGGGCTTCCACCACAAATTTCTCTAGTTTTGCAAAGGCTTCCTCTTGTCCGACTATGAGGGGCTCCTCGATGAAAAAGCCCTGTGCGGTTGGAGCAATGGGCTGCGTGGAGGTAGATGCAGAACAACTGGCTGAGGCTTCAGCACTTTCCCTCAGCGTGGACAGCCCAAGAAGAACCTCGTGAGTAAACCCCAACTGAATCATAGAAACAGATTTCAGATGGTTGTCAATATCTGACTTCAGATTGGCTATCTTATTGCTCATTTGATAACGAGAAAGAAGGTTAAAGCTGGATATTGTGCATTGCTGTGCCATTTGAGATGCTTGTAAGATAAGCGCATCCAGCTTTTGTAGCCATTCATTAACAGCTGAAACCCTATGACTGCGAGAAGTGGAAATACCGCTCTTTTTGTTTATTTCCAGGCGATAATGCTGGATCTCTCTGAGGATAGGCTCGATCCTGATTACCACATCTTTGAGAGCTGATAACTCTTTACTGCAGCGAACCGCAATGTTGATGTGGTGAAGAATTTGGTGAATGGCCGTTTGGATGCCAACACCTATAAATCCAGGGACGAAACCAGGATCAGCCATTATAGGATTTTTTTAACAAGAAGCTCCCTTTAAGATAGGGTAGCGGTGTAAACAATCCTCAGGCAATAGAAACAATAAGAAAATAACCAGAAACAGTAAGAAAATAACCAGAAATCGGAGTTTGCATAGAAAGGAATAGATTTTACAAACTGCAAATCTCACAAATCTCATAGCGACTGATTGCAGATTTATGGAGTTGTGGGGGGTGTAATTTGTCATTTTCCCCACATTTTTCAAAGCTTTGAAGAAGTGGCCTTGGCATACTTCTAAGGAATACTCAGCCCCCTATCACATCATCTGATTGCAGATTTATAGAATTGTGGGGGTGTCATTTGTATTTTTCCTCACATTTTCCGAAGCCCCCCTCCACTTAAAGCATTCCTCAAGACCCCACTTAGGGTCCATCATCCTTGAATTTTAGGCATTTTTAATGTGAATGGGGTTAATCTCTTCATATTCTATCAATCATGTAATATTCATTCGTATTCTCTCGTTCATATAGGGTCCATCATCCTTGATTTTTAATAGAATTGTGGGGTGTCATTTGTATTTTCCCTCACATTTTCCGAAGCTCTAAAGAATGTGATCTTGGCATACTCAGCCCCGCACTTAAAAGCATTCCTCGAGGCCCCACTTAGGGTTCATCATTCTTGATTTTTAGGTATTTTTAATGTGAATGGGGTTAATCTCTTCATATTCCATCAATCATGTAACATTCATTTGTATTCTCTCGTTCATATAGGGTCCATCATCCTTGATTTTTAATAGAATTGTGGGGTGTCATTTGTATTTTCCCTCACATTTTCCAAAGTTCTAAAGAATGTGATCTTGGCATACTCAGCCCCACACTTAAAAGCATTCCTCAAGGCCGCACTTAGGGTCCATCATCCTTGATTTTTAGGTATTTTTAATGTGAATGGGGTTAATCTCTTCAGAGTCCATCAATCATGTAACATTCATTCGTATTCTCTCGTTCATATAGGGTCCATCATCCTTGATTTTTAATAGAATTGTGGGGTGTCATTTGTATTTTCCCTCACATTTTTCAAAGCTCTAAAGAATGCAATCTTGGCATACTCAGCCCCGCACTTAAAAGCATTCCTCAAGGCCCCACTTAGGGTCCATCATCCTTTATTTTTAGGATTTTTTTTAATGTGAATGGGGTTAATCTCTTCATATTCCATCAATCATGTAACATTCATTCATATTCTCTCGTCCATATAGGGTCCATCATTCTTGATTTTTAGGTTTTTTTTAATGTGAATGGGGTTAATCTCTTCATATTCCATCAATCATGTAACATTCATTCGTATTCTCAAAGTCTATAATGTTAGTAAAGATTTAATTTGAAATTTTGTGGCAATCACAAATTATTTAAACATTAAAATGCTAGGGGATTGGGAATGAGGCATATTTTTTCTGTATCATTTCAAGTTTGGTTTATGGTTATGTTGATAATTTGCACTAACCAATTTTGGATATCCCTTGTGGGAGTTTTTATTTTTGATCTTGAGTTATTTGTCTTTCTCCATACTCACAACTTATTAGATCCTAAAATTGTTTCCCAATTGTCTCGCTCTTCACTTCATCTCTATGGTATTTATTGTGTTCCTAGAGACATAATAGACTATTGTGGTGCCTCCAAGGGTGAGATCTAGAGCATATATGTTGTAGATTTAGGTAAGCACATCTCAAAACCTTTATGACTAGGAGCTTCCTACACTTCATGCTTGAAAATTAAAAATATGGAATTGCATGCCTATACCATTTCCCATTAGAACCTCCTAGTTAAAGTTGTTATTGACATATATATGTGTTCTACATACATATCCTTTTCACCTCACCCTTAGGTGAATCCAATACCATTTTCTTTTGTTATTTATTTTTCGCCAAGTTTGAGTTGCACTTCCACTTGATCCCTTGAAGATACAATTGCTTCATACCATTAAGTCAATTTGTTGTTTGTAGCGATTGAACTACTAGTCATTTTATTGACATACTCCCATCTACCAAGATACATAGGTGTCATTTAATGTATTCTCCAATGATGTAGGAAAGTAGTTAGAGTATTAACTGTATCTAAGTCAATATTACAACATGACGTGTTTTATTTTTTATTTTGGAGATTCATCATCATTTATTCTACAAACAAAGATAATGCAAATACATATTGACACAAATTCAAGAAATTATAACCACAACGTCATAAGAACTCCTAAATTGTCTTTCAAACACGTCAAATCATACACACGTAGTTGAAATATACCAACATCTAAGGATCCATTTCCTTCATTCTCTCTATTCTAACAAACTTATATAAGAAAAGGCCCAGAATGATGCAGTGTTGCACCTAATAGTGAATTGCTCACCGTAGGGTTGAAGGCTTGCAGTGAAGAATTCACATGTTTATTTTTAGGACTGTGATAAATCCTTGCAAACATGTATCCCAATACATGCTAAAAAGCAAGAGTCTCATTGTATGGCTCCTCTAAATTGATACAATGCTACAAATTGTAAAAAATGACACCTTTTCCAAAATAGATGATATGCAATTTTTTTTTGTCATTGTCCAACACCATAACCCTATCCTTCAATTCCTCTGTTGTACAAAGGGAGCAACCTTTTTGTAAACCAAGTCTTCATGCCCTTAATTAACTCCTTATCCTTATAACGTTGTTGAGCACTTTATAAAGCTAGACCACAACATTGAAAGGACGTGGTCTAGAAAGCACCTCGAATGAATCTAAGTGAGATTGAGTTGAAGGGCACTAAGAATGTTGTAGAGGTTGTTGGTTAATAAAATATGTTTTTCTTAAGACACTTACTTCATGTTGATAGTATAGAAACAAGCAATATAATTTACCAACATTTTAAGTTTATCTTAGCTTTACACATTCCACTCTCAGGTGCAGATTCTACATAGGTCGTCCTTTCACAAGTGGGTCTACACATAGCTTCACTCATAGTCCACAATCTTGTAAGTCTCCACACAAGTTTGCATAGCTCAATACAGTGTTATTTTAATTATTGATACAAGAAAGAATCACTCCATAAATCACTCAAAAAACAATCTACTCTCTCACACCTGCGCTAATCTTGTCATAAAGTAAATTAATCTCACATTTTTCCCATATTCTTGGGCCCTCCAATGAGAGATTACACCCAGACTAGCTCTGAGACCAAATTACAATTAATACACACTTAATCTATTCTACATATTTCATTATAATCACAATATCACATACATATAAAATAAATTAGGCAATAAGATAAATTGACTATTCCAATAAAACAATCTAATTAATCAAGTAAATATCTCAATACAAACTAAAATATCTCAATACAATCTAAAGCTATTAGCTAAATCCAACTAACAATCAATCTCTTATAGATAACACAATATACATAAAAATTAATATTTCCCATACTTGTAATTAGAAATTTTTTTATTATTTTTTAAAATATAATTTAAAACTTATTTTAATTATTTAATTATAAGTTATAACTAAATTTGTTTCTAAAATTAATTATAAAATCATTGAAGAATTGTGCAAATGGACTCTCTAAAAGGCCACTATTTTTGGAAAAGGATTTTTGGAAGGTCACGGAGTTTCGGGGAGGATCCTCATCAACCTCATCTTTCAGTTGAACTCCTGCTCAGATTATTTATCCAACAATTGGATCTTGATTCTTAACTCTTGTCAGTAGATTTGGCTTTCATTCTTAACTTTTCTCATCAAATTTGAATTTTAGCTTTTCTTAACTCGTGTCATGAAATTCAATTTTCATTCTTAATTTCTTTTATTATATTTGAATAAATCTAAAAAAACAAATCTCACACAAACCAATCAATCAACACCTCGTAAATATTATCACTCCAATATTTTATTAACTTTTTATTGTCACTTCAATATTTTATTGACATTTTTTGAAAGTCAATAAAATTCTCTATTTTCAAACCTACCTCACAGGTAGGGAATATAAACTACCACGACAACATTGTTATTAAATTAAAAGAGGAGAGCTGAGTACAACTGTAGAATGTTCACCGCCATGCTAAACCATCAAAATCAACATTACAGGAGAGTACACTACAAAGTCTTCGCACTCACCACGTCCTCCACTTTTTATGAATTAAATGTCTTTTAAAAAATAATAAAAGTAAACTGTGGACCCAAATTTCGTGGACCTTTTAAAAATAATAAAATTAAACCGTGGACCTAAATCTCATGCACGTGATGCATTATTAGTACAAACGTTTATACAGCTAAATTTGTTTTTAAAATTAATTATAAAATTTGAAAAAATAACTTTTATTTCATAATTAATTTGAAAAATAATTAAAAAATTAATTAATAATAATGTAGTTACCTTTGACAAAATAGTTTGCTGACGAAAAGTTCCATTGCTTGCTTGGATGGTGTGAGTATGGAAAAGTTCCATTGTTTGCTTGGACGGTTTAAGGAGTATGGTATAATGGCTCATATAAATGTTTTGTTTTACTTGTTTTTTATTATTATTTAATTTAGTTTAATAAGGTTGAGGAGTTTGGTATAATGGTTCATATAAATGTTTTGTTTTATTTGTTTTGTTTTTTATTTTATTTAGTTTAATGAAGTTGAGTTAGGGGAAAGTTATAAATTATAAGCTATAAGATATTAAATGTGGTGAGGTAGTATATGTTCATTGTTAGATTTAAACTAATTTAAATTTAACGGTGAGCATATACTGCCCCACCTTATTTAATATTTTATAGCTTAAGATTTATTGTTTGCCAAGTTTAAGTGAGGTTAGATTTTTTAATTGGATGGAAATTTATGTTACTTGTAGGATTGTGAAGTACTTGGAGCAATTTTTTTTTTTGAATAATTCTAATTCTTTTAACTATTTCTTCCATTTTCAAGTTTCTTTTTGGAGTTCCAATCTAAAATTCGACTAAAACTTAACTCTATATAAATTAACTCATTTACAATATTATAATTTGACTAAAATAAATGTTATCATTATTATGTTTACTTTTTCTAAAAAGAATTGACTTTAATTAAATTTGAAAAAATATATCTATCAAATTCTCTATTTTCACTTACCTTGAAATTCCCTATAAACTGCCATGACAACCTTCTGAATTAAGAGACTAGAGCTCCGCACAAGTGTAGAATGTGTACTGCCATGGTAAATCATCAAAATCAACATTTCAAGAAAGTAGACCATAAAATCAGTAGAATGTGTATTGCCATGGTAAATCATCAAAATCAACATTTCAGGAAGGTAGACCACAAAATCAACAGGCGACCTCACTCACCACGTTCTCCACTTTTAAGAATTAAATTTCTTTTCAAAATTAAGCAATCGGGTAAACTGTATACCCAAATTCCATGGACGTGATGCAATATTAGTAAGGACGATGTGATTTTAAGGACGGAGCCTGTAATGTAGGTTGGTTTTTGTTTGTTTGTTTGTTATATAAATTAAACGATTGATAAATGTGATAGGTATTAGTAAGAAAATTTATGATAACTTAGTTGTTGAACTGGTTATCATTTATTAATATAAGTTTACTCATCATTGTTGTTATTCAAGGAAAATTAAGCCACTTTGAATTATCTGTTGGTGGTCTTTAAGGGAGCAAGCTTTCACTCCAGTCAAATGTTTTTGGATCTTGGGTCATTAACATGTTTCCTTAATTCTAAGGAAGATGAACTTTTAGCTAAGAAAATGCAATTTTAGGGTATATTGAAGGCCCAATAAACATTAAAACACTTACTTTGGAATATATTCACATTGTTAGAATTAATAATTTAAAAAAAACCTAAATTATGCTTATTATTATAATTATTTATAAAAAGAATTAAGATGTAAGTTAAACATATATACATTTAAAAAAAATGGAACATGATTCTTATCCATGAAAATTACTCTAATTTTATCATTGGAGATTTTTGTAAATATGTTTTGTTACAAAAGTATGGGTCAATATCATGACTTATCAATACCACATGTCTAAAAATTCATAATTCATTTGATACAATACTTGTTCATATAATTTTTTTTTAATTAACCAATTTAATTACAAAAACAAAAAAAACATAACTACTTTGCAGATAAACCATAAACTCTATTAAAAATAATATTCTAGAATATTTCATGAAGTTAGATTCCTACCATTCATTTTAAAAAAAACTATAATTAAATTGAAATTATAAAACTCTTTTCCAAAATAAACATACTTATTTTCATAAATATTTTTTATATATTTAAGATAAAACAATTTTACTATAATTAAACAAATAACTAATAAGGTTATAATCTTTACCATTTAAAACAGATAATAAATACATTAAAATTATGTATAATAAAATTCTTCACGATATTAGGATGACTATTTAGTTTAATCCACTATAGTCACTGTTGCAACAATACATACTTTTGTACATGGCAGCGTGCGTGGTTTTTCTTTTCATTATATGCATAGGCCTGTATGTAGTGAATATGGGTAGATTAGATGAGAAAATGGTAATTTTAAGTTGTTTAGTGTGTAATATTTTAATATAAATTTTTAAGACATTAATTAGATTTTTATATTCTCTCTAATGGGGTGATGAATTTGGAAAGATTTGGTGTGGGTGCCCATTAGTTTATTGATCTTTTGACAACTAGAAGGGGGTGGCGTGGCACTTTGTTGCTATGCAAATTCATTCGAGATTAAAATATTTTATGTGGTGAGTTGATGTATTCAAGGGAAGGCATCATGCTTGTGTTTATTGCATTGGTGAAGCATTTAGGAAGTCCTATATGCGAGCTTCATAGTTTTTAAGAGAGTATGAGATGCGAGGTCATTAGAAGCAAGCCCATTTTCTCAGAGTAGGAGCCCAAGCTTTGGAAGGAATGTTCTACTTGGAGTCTAAGAGCAGGGACGTGAGGAGTTAGCTCTGGTGCTGGGGACGAAAAATTTGAAGGAACACTGGTTTATTGGTTGCACATTTGGGACCATGGCATCTACGCCACAATTCAACTTCATCTCGCGGAGTTTGTGAGGTGGCACTGCACCTCAGTACCTGGTGCACACTGTATTTCCTATAAGAATTGTCTCGGGCTTTTCTGGCTCGACGAGAGGCATGAAATTCTAATTTCTTAGCTTGGTTTCCTTACTCAACCCATAGAGTTTTCTAGTGCTTCCTCTATTTGCGGGGGTGTTGGTTTTTAAAAGTTAATTCCAGTTGCACCCTCTAATTTTGTGGGGGCTAGCTTTCCATGCCTTTTGTGTACTAGTGGTGGCTTGCGAAGCTTGTTTGGAGAAAGTCGAGGAAATTCAATCCCCAGGTTGGTCGAGCTAAAGGTAAGATATCACGAGTTAAAATTTTTATGATTATCTAGGTGGGATGACTTCTTCATCTCTTGAAATATTTGGTGTTTGTTGGGCCTGTTTGGTGACATAATGTGACATAGTCACACTATGTTGTGTTGTAGGGTAGACTCGGGGAACATCTAAGTTTGATCTAATTTGTTGTTATTGGTTTTAGTTTTTGTTGAAAATCCTTTGTGTGAAATCACCTATGTTTACTAAGTCTTGCTAAAGATATCTATGCATTCTTTAGGTTTAAATGTTCACGTGTGTTGATTTTTGGTTTCAAGCTTCAACAAGAAAATTAGAATGATGAAGAAATTGTAGCAAATTAAATCATATGTTAATTATTGTTTTATGTGAGTGTTGTTTTGTCAAATGTCTGTGTGAATTTCACCTTAAATCCTGGTGATAGTCTCTTTATTTGTTTCAAATTTAAGTTTCATGCACTCTAATTTCCTAATAAAAGTTGTCAAAAAAAAAACATGAAGATCCATTTCCAACCATTCAAATCAAAATTCTCTATCTTTGTTCACCTATACTTGTTTTTGTTGTAATACAATGAAAATTACTCATAATCAAGTTGATATTTGTTTCACATTTCTAAAATCTAAACATCTCATACATTATAACATTCACCATGATTTTTCACAAGAAACTGCAAATTGCAATGAGAAAATTCCATCTAAATCATATTTTTAATTGTTGTTTTAGCATTTTAATTTCTCCTAAGAATCTAGGTAAGGGAAAATGTCAACAATTCAAATGTTTTTGCTAGGAACGATTTTTACTAGTTGTCATTCAGAGCATCCACATGCCTTGGGTTTGACATAAAATAAAATAAAAGGGTTTTAAATAAGGTGAAAAATGGAAAACATATCTTAATAAATTGAAATGAGAAATTAAGAATTCATTATAGGAAGTTAAAATAAGATGGGCAGTTAAGCATAGTAAAAATCCAACTGTAAGAAAACATAGTAACTTGAATCTTTCTTTTCATTTAAGTCCCATTAAAAAATTCATCAAAATAATGAAGATACTCTCTCACAACCTTGATAAATTCTACACAAACCATAAAAACAATCATTTTGATTCAAAATTTTCCTCAATTAACAATCACATTTCAATTCATACCAAGCCATATTTACAAAATAATTTTCCATGAAACATCTCTATAATTGCATTGATATGGTGCAAAAATCAAATTACAAGGTGGGTTTTAGAGTTACATGAAAAAGAAGCACTGATAGCCCAAGAAATCCTTCAAAATTCCTCATTAAACAACTTCAAAAATGCAGCAAATTCTACGAAAAATTTGACATAGTTTCCCCTACACCAAAAAAATTCTCCCTAATTACAACAAAGTGGGGCTTATATATAGGAACACAAGACTCAAAACCCTAGCCCTAAACCACTAATGGTATTCAAAAACCACTAGGAATATTTTACACAATGACAAATGTCTTGTAACTAAATTTCTCTAGAAGTTTTAGGAAAAATATGCCATCTGTAGGTTGGGTCCCTTTGGATTTGGTTGTAGTGGAATATCTTTCTCCTTCATACATGTATGCAGAGTTCTCTCTTCTCTCTTGCATATGTGATGGTTGGGTTGTGCGCTACGTTGGTTGGGATGTGAATAGTTCTGGCCTTGGTTGTGTCGATCCCGGTGTCGATGGTTGAGGTCATGCCTACGGCTATGGTGGAGATCTTGAAATGTAGCCTGCCTCTGCTGAGGTGTCTATGGTATTGATACAATTTCTCTCTGAAAGATCAATTTATATAGGTCTAACATGCGTCTCCATTCCTTTCCCATGGGGATGTCACACGCCTCTGCATCCAAAATTGTCCCCTCCAAGGTCGTGACCATTTCATAGTCCACTTTACCTAGCTCTTTGAAGATGTTCATTAACATAAGAAAAACTTCAAAATAATATTCATACATATTTACAATATCTTTCCCATGTAGTGGGTGATCTTCTTCTCTGAAACCTTTTTGATCCTCTTTGATATCATTGAGGCTCTTCATAAGTAATTCTTTAGAATATACATCTCCATTCTCCTTGAAGAATGGTGGGAGTTTCTTGTTGGATAGATTTTCACATTGATCTTAAAAGCCTTGCGCTTCCCTGGTTAGTGCATCTTCTTTCTTTTCCACCAGTGTCATCAAATTTTTTTTTTCTTTTCATTTGTTTTGACCTTGCTACCCACATGGATCTATCAATGTTGGCTTTGAAAACCTCCTCCATGGGCATATGATTAAGGAAGTCAATGATCACTCCATCCTTGGTGGGGGAGTCACCAAGAAAATTCTTGATGGCAATAATTTCCCAGTGGGCCCTTTTGATGGTTTCTATCTTTTCTTGGATAAATTCCAAGTGATCCCAAATATTGTTGATCACCTTCAATGTCTTATCCCAAACGATTCTTTTATCATCCTTGAAAGTAGTTTTGCTTGGATTCTTCCTCCTTAAGTCTTCTAATTTAGCATCAATTTTCTCACCATATTCTTGTCCACGATACATATCCATCTTGGTGCTTTCAAGCTCTTCTTCCTTTTATTTTAGTTCTCTCTCTTGACATGACAACAGGGCTTCCAACTTCTTTGCATCCTCTGACATCATTAGGGATTCCTGTCCGATCAGAACATGAGGGGTTTGTTGAGACTAAAGAGTCTCATATGTCTTCTCCTTCATTCCCTAGTCTTGTGCCTCCAGTAGCACAATTTGGTACTTGTATTCCTTGTTTTTGGTAAGTTCCTCATGCAACTTATTATTCAACTCTTGGCTCTCCTTTTGTGCCACTATTGACTCAACTATTTGTACAATATGTGCATTTAGAATCTTTATTTTTTTCTTCATGGAGGATATCTCTCTATATTTTTCCTCCAACATGGTCTTATATTTCTTAAAATCCCTAAAGAACATAACAAAATGCGTGATTTTATACTCTAGGGTTTTTATTTTCATCTTCCGGGTCCTACAAACCATTTTTTCATATTTAAGCTTGTTACTAGCCTTGGTATATAGATCTTGCAAATTTTTCGCCATAACATAACAAAAGTATCTTCCCTAGGTTTGGTGGCCAACCTAGAACAACATAGAAACAAGGAACCCAATGCTCTCCTTAAAGTAAATAGATGATGGAATGAATCCTACCTGGAATCTGTCACATTCTTTGCTCTTTCTTCATGTTGAATGCTCTATTCCAGCTCTGATATTTAAAATTAGAGCCTGCACAGTCAGATAAAACAAGCCAAGAAACTACGAGATCTATTTAGTATCATCTAAGTAATCTATTCAATAGATCAACATGGTTGAAAATACATGAAATAATGACATCAGATATAGGAAAACAAAGAATTATTTTCATTAATATAAATGGAAGGATTTTACAACCATAAGTAGGTGTTGATCTTGTAGAAGAGCTCCTCCAGGATGTCTTGTGCTTTCCTTGTCACATTGTGCACCTCCAATCACCATAAATTCATGGAACAATACCTCTCATCACATCAGCATAAGGGTAGAATCACTCTCCAAAATCCAACCCCTTGCATATGGAAGGCTATAAATATATAGAGGAGTGGGGTAAGTCAGGATTTCTTATCCAATTAGCAATATAAGGTTTTAGATAAACCTTTGATGGGAGGATGAGATCAAAGGATAAGGCATGGAAACTCCAAAGAGAGATATGATAGGATCCGAATGTTTTATCTGAGGTAAATGGTTGTAACAAATTCTGTAAGCTTATGGAAGAGGACGCTTCCAAAATTTCTCTCTTTTTCACGAATTTCTAGAACCAACACAGGTGCAAAGGGGAGAAATTTGTAGGTGATAAACGTAGGCCACTATGGAGAAAAATTTAGGTGAACATTGTCCACAAGGAGGCCAAGGAGCATTTGTCCTAAAACTGACTTAGATGATGTAGTTTTAGGCAGAAATTCTGGGAAATGAAGGAGGAATACTTAAGGCTTTGTGAAATGATGATAACTAGGGGGAATAGGATATTGATTGATCCCATTAGGAGGCCTATTGACCAGATGTGACAAAATGGCCTATAATAGATTCCCCCCTAAAGTGCAAAGTCAGAAATGATGACCGATGACTGAAGTGCTTTACCTTGTGACAAGTCGGGATTAAGAACAACTGACGAGCTTCATCTATTAAAATACATTTATATCATCACATATTTTTTCTGAAGGAGGCATACCCGTACTCAAAACATATGCTAACATAACATGTACAATGATCAAAAGATGCGTCCACAGATGCAACTAGTGAACCCATGATTGGATGACCATCTGCATGATCATGACCATCATACATTGTGATCTCTGTATAAATCCTAAAATCGAAACCCGGATGGATGAAACTAAATCTGGGGTCTTCTATCTTGTTCACACGACCAACCAACGTACGATTCTAACCATGTGAATTAATGAGTTGAGGTCAAACATGGTAGACACCATATGATTACCGGCCAATTATGTAAGCCATTAAGAGATGCGAGAGAAATCACCAATGATGTTAATGGATATCAAGGTACTACAATACAATTTGTATGGTATGAATAAATGAGTTGATGTTGAATGCCACATAGAGCCTTTCGGTTGAAGTAAAATGATGTAAAACTGTCACCGAGAGCGAGGAAACTTTCCATTGATGTATGCATGCACCAATGTACCGAGGGGTTGTTTCTAAGCCAACTTCCTATATAATGTGTTGATGTCAACAGGAAGTGACCCATCATATCAGGGCCTTGATGTATCCCTCATCAATGATACGAAACAGGTATCGTGATTAAGACAAAATGATGATGATACAAAATTGGATCAAGAAAGGCAAACATGGAATGAAGGTTCGATATTATTGCAATGGATATCAACTAAATGAATTCTCTTGAACACACCTACGACACTAAATGGAGTTGCAGCATGACCCAAAATCGAAATGGAGGCTCTGAAAAGGTATGATGAATCGAATGATAAGAAGATTACCCAACCCAATAGCCATGAAGATGAAGTGGAAGAGTGTCATGTTCAAGAGAGACTCAATACCATTAGAAAATGGAATACCCTATTTTCCCAATTTCCCCAACCATATTGGTCAATACCTCTTTATTTTTTAACAAGATTGAGGAGGATAACATATGCTTGATCTATAATTTCATCCTTCAAATGAATCTATTGGCAATATGATGCTGAGTGTTGTCCTTGATGGAAACCCACTTGATGAAGATGATGGCATCCTACTTAATGAAGATGTTCTTGATGCTTGATGAGTTTATTAATGATGTAAATCTGATGTATCTACAAGCAGCTCAGAAGTAGCAGAGAAAGAAATTTCAGTAAGTGCCAGAGAGATGATAAATATGATATGTCACAAAGCATACGCGGGTTTTTAAAGGAGAAGTAGCGTATGTACGCGGAAATGTACGTGTGAAGTAGTGTATGCCTATTTGTGCTCTAAATTTATTAAACCAGAGGGCATAACCATGGTATTGGCCCATAGTATTAAGCACTGGATTATCTATTTGATCCCGTCCAGGAATACCATCGGAGGTTGAGTGGTTTTGACTCATGGTATTGATAAAGGCTAAACCTATATAAAGAGAAGAGAATAATAGTGCAAGGTGTGCATATGTATGGGTTTTAATGAATACTTCACTCTGAAGTATATCTGCATGGTTGAACTCTGTTCTTAATTGATAGATCTGAATCTATGATGCACCTATGGATATGATGAAGGTTCAAGATCTCTAGATCTAGAAATGATGAATCTCTAGGATGATCTGAAAAGAAATGATGAAGACCTGGCGCAAGTCTGATGAAGAAATTGAAGAAATCTGGGTAATTTTATAGATCTGGTCTGTTCTGCACAGTTTATCTTTTATAGATCTATACGCTAGTTTGTCTCGGTAAAAGCGCGTATATACGCGGGTCTGCTTAAATAAAAGCGCGTATGGCAGTTAGGGTTTCTGAAGAATAAAATGCACTGAAGTATACGCAGGTTTGTCTCTGTGAAAGCGCGTATATACGTAGGTTCAGTGAAGTAAAAGCGTGTATGGAATCTAGGGTTTTGCTGAAATGTGTGGAATGAAATGTGTGATCTTTTATGTTGTTTTACTGCTATCTGTCAAGGATGTATTCATACATATCTGGGTTGTTTGAATGTTGATTGTGCTGCTAATTAAGTTGATTAAAGATCAAGTTGTTGGTTGATGATTCAATGAAGGAAGAATGACTGTCTAAACAGTTCTGCATGGTTGATAGATTGTCTAAAAAGAAATCTGATTTCAATCTGAGTGTGATCACATTCTGAAAATAAATGTTCTCAGAAGTATACGTAGGTTGATACGAAGAGAAGCACGTATACACGCGTCTTCAATGAAGAGAAGTAGCGTATGCATTTCATGTTATGCACAGAGGCATACGCAGGTTGATAAGCAGGGAAGCGCGTATACACGCGGTTTCAGTAAAGAGAAGTAGCGTATGATATTTGATTCAATGAATTTTCAGGGTTGAGTTTACATCTACATATCTATTCTGAAGTCTGGGTTATTTCTGATATTCTGGTTACAGTGGTCTCACTATTCTGTTTGAAGTATTGGGCAAAGTATGTTTGTTGATGTTAAGTGAAGGGTTGTGTTGAAGTTGTTTGATCCAGTATGAAAATTGATGAAACGTGGTCTGCAATAGTGTTGAGGGTCGAAGCCTTCAGTGAGGGGGTAGTAGCTCCCTTCCAGGAGAGGTTGGTAAACGAGAGCAGGGGTTGTAGCTCCCTTCCAGGAGAGGTTGGTAAATGAGAGAAGGTTGTAGCCTTCTGCAGGAGGGTGCCTGCGTGCTGGTATGAGTCTGCACCAGTACAATGTTGTAAGAAGTTTTCTTTATAATAAATATTGAAGACTGAGACGACGATAGTGGTGGTTTTCTCCCGAATTGGGTTTCCACCTTAAATCCTGGTGTTCATGTGTGATGCTTATGTGTGATGATTTATTCTATTCTTACTGCACATGTTTACTACTTATTAAACATCTAATGAATGAATGATGCAATTATCTAAGTAAAGAATTATCTGCATAATGAGATCTCTGGTAATACGCAAGTTTTGTTAAGGATATCCGCGTGTATATGCGAGTTGGGTTCAGTAAAGTAGCATATGGATTTTTGAGAAAGAAAAACTAAAAATTTATCAGTCAGATCTAAATACTGATTCACCCCCCCTCTCAGTATTTTTCCCAACAATTGGTATCAGAGCAGGTCCTTCTGAAAAAGCTTAGCCGCTAGAAGGAAGATCAAGCAAGATGAGCAATCAGGATGGAACAGCATCTATCAGGCCTCCGATCTTTAATGGAAACAATTTAATCTTCTGGAAAACAAGGATGAGATCCTATCTTCAGTCTCTGGGAGCAGATGTATGGGCCATTGTTGAAAGAGGATATCAATATCCAGTCGTTGTACCAACAGATCTGACGGAAAAGAAGAATTATGAAACAAATTCAAAGGCGGTCAATGCTCTAACGGGAAGTCTAACTTAATCAGAATTTGTCAAAGTCATGCATCTGAATACAGCAATGGAAATATGGGACAAAATCATTCTAAGTTATGAAGGTGATGCAAAGGTAAAAAGTGCAAAACTCCAAACTCTCAGAATTGAATATGAAAATTTAAAGATGCATAGTGATGAGAGTATTGCCAGTTTCTTTTTACGTCTTGATGATGTTGTAAATCGTATGAGAAATCTGGGAGAAACAATAACTGAATCTACTTTGGTTGAGAAAATTTTAAGATCACTAACGGCAAAATTTGAGTCAAAAGTTTCTGCTCTTGAAGAAAAACAGGATCTTCAAAATCTTACTGTGGTGCAACTTCATGGCATACTAACTGCATATGAAATGAGAAGAGGAGGACCATCTGAAGTCAAAGAAGTTGTCTTTAGAGCTTCTACAAAAGGGAAAGAAGTACAAGAGACAGAAGGATCAGGGTATATCTCAGAAGAAGATGAGGTAAATTTTGTAAAGAAACTCCAACTTGGTACAGGACGGTTCAGAGGTAAGCTTCCTTTCAAATGTTTTGCTTGTGGAAGAGTCGGTCATTATGGTGCTAAGTGTCCTCACAAAGAAACACATGAAAAAGGAAAGGAAGTAGCAATAAGGAATAAGAATCGGTTTAGCACTAGAAAAAGTTACTATACTCATGAAGACAGTGATGGGTTATCGGACAGTGAGGAAGAATGTGAACAAGATCTTAGACTTCTCATGGCATTTGAAAAGGAGTCTAGAGAAGAAACAGATACTTTTATGGATGCTTTAGAGGACAATTATTTTCTTGATGAAATCAATCAACTCAAAATATGCTTAGAAGAAAGTAAAATAACCATAGAGACTCTGAAAAACCAGCTTCAAGAAAAGGAGAAACATAATGAGAAATTAGAATGTGAAATAGTAAGTCTAAGAAAAGAAATTGAGAAAGTAAAGACTTTGAATCTTAGATTTGCTAAAGGATCTGAAACCTTAGATGAGATTATCAAGGTACAATGTTCTCCTCTTATAAAGACAGGTCTTGGATATATCGGAGAATCTTCTCAGGCTTCAACACCAAATTATCTAAAAGCAGCTACAACTAGTATACAACATTCTGCCACTCAGCAAGGGAATAAAGAATCTTTACAGGTAAAGCATGATCATCTCAATTCAAAGAACACTAACAGGAATATCTTTCAAAGAAACACCAATCAACAGGTAAATTCAAGTAGAAGATTTCATGATCGTAGAAATTTCTTCTTCAATGGACAATGTTTCTCATGTCACAATTTTGGTCATAAAGCAGTTCAATGTGTTGCATATAAAACCATCATGACAAGAGAAGCAAGAAAGAAAAGGATTGATATTGAAACAAAGAAGAATACCTATAACAACTTTTATCCTCTTCTAAATGAAGTTGAATGTGCTTATTGCAATAACTTTGGCCATGAAGAATCTGAATGTATGAGCAAAGTTCAGCCAAAAGAGCATTTTACTTCAAGCTCCAAAGTATGGAAAAAGAAGGAGTTACAGGTTGAAAATTGTGGCATAGCTTTATTTGCAGAAGGTGAAGAAAATCAATGGTACATTGATAATGGATGCTCAAGACACATGACAGGTGACGAAAACAAACTTCTTGCATATAGTTCTCTAGAAAAAGAAAATAAGGTTACATTTGGAAATGATACTCCTGCGGTAATTAAGGGAAAAGGGTCTGTGTTTCTAAAAGAAAAGGTGAAAGCTAATGATGTCATGTATGTGGATGGATTAAAGCATAACCTGTTAAGTGTAAGTCAAATGTGTGATCAAGGAACTGAAGTTGTCTTTCGTTCAAAAGAATGTGTGGTACGTGATCTTGATACAGGTAAAACAATTATAAAAGGAAAAAGAACTCCAAGCAACCTGTATGTATTGAAGAACTGCAAAGAACAATGTCACTTGAGTAAATCTTCAGAAAACTGGCTATGGCATAGAAGGTTGGGGCATCTGAGCTTCTCTCAAATCAACAAATCAAGCAGACTTAAAGCTATTCGTGATCTTCCCAATATTACTCTACCTGAAAGTATCATATGCAAATCTTGCCAATTTGGTAAGCAAACCAGAGTGCAATTTAATGCCAAGGAAGGATCATCAAGTAAGCCTCTTGAACTCATTCATACTGACATATGTGGACCTATGAGGAAAAAGCCACCACGTGGTGAAGAATATTATATCTTATTCATTGATGATTTCTCTAGAATGTGTTGGATTGGGCTGCTTAAACACAAAGATGAAGCATTTGATAAATTTCAGATCTTCAAAGCTCTAGTTGAGAATGAATTAGATCTAAAAATCAAGTGTCTCAGATTTGATCGAGGAGGAGAATATACATCAGATGAATTCCTTGAATTTTGTGAACAACATGGCATAAAAAGACAGTTTTCTGTAGCTGGCACTCCACAACAAAATGGTGTTGCAGAAAGAATGAATAGAACAGTTCAAAAAATGGCTAGAGCTATGCTTGATGATTCCGAAACACCTGACACATTTTGGGGAGAAGCGGCACATACAGCGGTAAATATTCTTAACAAGGCACATGTTCATGTAAATAGTGACAAAACTCCATATGAACTTTGGTATGGTAATCCTCCCACTGTGAAGCATTTTAAAGTTTTTGGAAGCAAATGCTTTATCAAAAATAATGATGAAAAACTTGGCAAGTTTGAACCCAGAGTAGATGAAGGAATACTTCTTGGTTACTCCTCTAGAAGTAGAGCATATAAATGTTACAATAAAAGACTTTGGAAGATTTTTGAATGTATTGATGTTGTTATTGATGAGTCTCCTGCAGCTCCAAAAGAAGAAAAACAAACAACAGATGAAGACGATGGTGACATATATCCTTCTACATCAAATAGAAATGATATAGATAGTGAACCCAATAAAGAACCTGAAGATGATTTATCTGAAAAAGCTCCATCTAGATATGTTCAAAAGAATCATCCAGAATCTCAAATTTTGGGAGATAAGGGATCAGGTGTAAAAACAAGAAGGACTCTTGTGGGATCTTCTAGCTATCTAGCATTTCTATCCACTATTGAACCACACAATGTCAATCAAGCTAGCAAAGATGAATGTTGGATTCAAGCCATGAATGAAGAGCTTGATCAAATTGAAAAGAATCACACTTGGGAATTAGTCCCAAGACCTCATGACAAAAATGTCATTGGAACCAAATGGATATTCAAAAACAAGTTAAATGAGAATGGGGATGTCATAAGAAATAAAGCTAGACTTGTTTGCAAGGGGTATGCTCAACAAGAAGGTATAGACTTTGAAGAAACTTTTGCTCCTATAGCTAGACTTGAAGCCATAAGAATGTTTCTTGCTTTTTCAAGTTTTCAACAAATCAAAGTTTATCAAATGGATGTTAAATCTGCCTTTCTCAATGGTGATCTAGAAGAAGTTTATATAGAACAACCAGAAGGATTCATTTTGGGAAATGATGAAAATCTTGTTTGTAGACTTAAAAAGGCTCTATATGGTCTCAAACAAGCTCCAAGGGCATGGTATTATCGTCTTGACAAATATCTTCATCAACGAGGATTTTCAAAGGGGTCTGCTGATAGTAACTTATACACAAAAATTGAAAATGATAAACTATTGATTGTGGTTGTATATGTTGATGATATCATTTTTGGAAGTAATGAAGAATCTATGAGTCAGAAATTTGCTTCTGTCATGCAGCAATAATTTGAAATGTCTTTACTTGGGGAACTAACATTCTTTCTTGGCTTGCAAGTGCATCAAACTACAGATGGTATATTCTTATCACAAGCAAAATACCTTAAGAAAATTCTGAAGAAGTATGGCATGGAAGAGTGCAAACCTGTAAGTACACCAATGATAACCGGATGTAATCTCAGTTCTCATGATGATTCTCCCACGGTAAATCAACCAGAATACAGATCTATGATAGGAAGTCTACTTTATCTCACTGGGACTAGACCAGACATTATGCATGCAGTTGGGATTGTTGGACGATTCCAAGCTAATCCAAAAGAGTCTCACCTTCAGGCTGTCAAAATAATATTAAAATATCTACAAGGAACTCAAGACTTTGGACTATGGTATCCAAAGAATGCTGATCTTACTCTTCATGCTTACACTGATGCAGATTGGGCTGGAAATGTTGATGATCGGAAAAGCACTAGTGGTGGTGCATTCTATATGGGGCCCCGGCTAGTATCTTGGTTCGGCAAGAAGCAAAGCTCTATTGCCTTATCTACAGCAGAAGCAGAATATGTGGCTGCCGCATCATGTTGAACTCAACTTCTTTGGATGATGCAAACCTTACAAGACATTCAAATCAAATGTTCACCTCCTATCTCCATTATGTGTGATAATACAAGTGCCATCAGTATCTCAAAGAATCCTGTTATGCATTCCAAGACCAAGCACATTCCCATCAATTATCACTTCTTACGCGAACAAGTTCTTGAAAAAAAGGTGAAGTTGGAGTATGTTCCCTCCAAAGAACAAGTTGCTGAAATATTTACCAAACCTTTACCCAGGGAAGCGTTCGAATATCTCAGATAGAAGCTGGGAGTAGTCTCTGCCATGCAGAAGATCAGATCTGCTTAAATTCAGAAGATTAAATTGGATACGCGGATTTCCTGAAAGACAATTGCGTATATACGCGAGTTTATACACAGAAAACCGCGTATGGGTGGTTGCTGACAAATTTTTCTGGGTTAGCATTCTTAAGCACAGCTGTGGTGCTGTTGGGTATCTCTGGTGATGTTTCAGCTCTCATATTTATGTTTCATTCTCTGATATTTGATGAAGATGCCTTGATGATTTGCTGTTGAAAGTGTTCAGGATGCACAAGCTAAGGGGGAGATGAAGGAGTGAAATTTTTCTGTATCTCACTTTATATACGCGGGTTTCATGAACTAAAGCCGCGTATACACGCGAGCTCAAATGGAGACAGAAGCATATGTTGAAATGGCTCAAGAGCAGGTATACAGGTTCAGGGGGAGCATTAGCCTTGCTGAGAATAATGCATTGTTGGCATTATGATGGTTTTGAAATATGATCTCTCTCTTGAGGTCTTTTTGGTATTTAAGGTCATATTTGTAATTTGATGAAAAGGTCATGGTGAGACCTATGATATAAAATTGTAATATTCAGTCATGTAAGGACATTGATCAAATTTGTAAACCCACTTGGTTGGGTAGTTGAGTCAAAATGTGTAAATCCACTTGGTTGGATCCTTGATGTAAGTATGAGTCCTTGGTGATAGGAAAGGTAATAGAGTCATGTACTTCATTGAAAAATATGTTTGAAGATTCAGCATGAACTCAGGGGGAGCATGGTAACTTCAGTGCACATCAGATCTACAGAGCTCTTCTTTCTACATGAGAAGAAAAACCTTGTTTTGGTTTTGATCCGCCCTTTGCCCTTGATGTCAAAGGGGGAGAGTATCATGGTGTTTGAATAGGGGGAGAGTATCATGGTGTTTGCATAATGGTTATATTCAATGTATCTATCTGTTGTGGTGATCAAACACCATCATGGTTGCCATCAAGTCCAAAGGGGGAGATTGTTGGAAATATGATGCAGAGTGTTGTCCTTGATGGAAACCTACTTAATAAAGTTGATGGAAACCTGCTTGATAAAATTGTCCTTGATAGAAAATGACTTGATGAGTTTGTTAATGATGTAAATCTGATGTATCTACAGAGCAGCTCAGAAGTAGAAGAGAAATAAATTTTAGTAAGTGCCAGAGAAATGATAAATATGATATGTCACAAAGCATACGTGGGTTTGTAAAGGCTAAGTAGCGTATGTACGCGGAAAAGTACATACCAAGTAGCGTATGCCTATTTGCACTCTAAATTTATAAAACTAGGGGACATAACCATGGTATTGGCCCATAGTATTGAGCGCTGGATTATCTATTTGATCCCGTCCAGGAATACCATCGGAGGTTGAGTGGTTTTGACTCATGGTATTGATAAAGGCTAAACCTATATAAGGAGAAGAGAATAATAGTGCAAGGTGTGCATATGTCTGGGTTTTAATGAATACTTCACTCTGAAGTATATCTGCATGGTTGAACTCTATTCTTAATTGATAGATCTGAATCTATGATGCACCTATGGATATGATGAAGGTTCAAGATCTCTAGATCTAGAAATGATGAATCTCTGGGATGATCTGAAAAGAAATGATGAAGACCTGGTGCAAGTCTGATGAAGAAATTGAAGAAATCTGGGTAAGTTTATAGATTTGGACTGTTATGCAAAGTTTATCTTTTATAGATCTATATGCTAGTTTGTCTTAGTAAAAGCGTGTATATACGCGGGTCCGCTTAAAGAAAAGCGCATATGGAAGTCAGGGTTTCTGAAGAATAAAATGCACTAAAGTATACACATGTTTGTCTCTGTGAAAGCACGTATATATGCAGGTTCAGTGAAGTAAAAGCACGTATGGAATCTAGGGTTTTGATGAAGTGTGTGGAATGAAATGTCTGATCTGTTATGCTGTTTTACTGCTGTCTGTCAAGGAGGTATTCATACAGATCTGGGTTGTTTGAATGTTGATTGTGCTGATAATTATGATTAAAGATCAATTTGTTGGTTGATGATTCAATGAAGGAAGAATGACTGTCTAAACAGTTCTGCATGGTTGATAGATTGTCTGAGCAGAAATATGATTTCAGATCTGAATCTAAGTTTGATCACATTCTGAAAAATCAGTGTTCTCAGAAGTATACGCAAGTTGACACGAAGATAAGAGCGTATACACGCGTCTTCAGTAAATAGAAGTAGCGTATGCATTCCATGTTAGGCACAGAGGCATACGCAGGTTGGTAAGCAGGGAAGCGCGTATACACACGATTTCAGTAAAGAGATGTAGCGTATGATATTTGATTCAATGAATGTTTAGGGTTGAGTTTACATCTGCATATCTATTCTGAAGTCTAGGTTATCTCTGATATTCTGGTTATAGTGGTCTCACTGTTCTGTTTGAAGTATTAGGAAAAGTATGTTTGTTGATAAGTGAAGGGTTGTGTTGAAGCTGTTTGATCCAGTTTGAAAATTGATGAAACGTGGTCTGCAGTAGTGCTGAAGGTCGACGCCTTCAGTAAGGGGGTAGTAGCTCCCTTCCAGTGGTAGTTGGTAAACGAGAGCAGGGGGTAGTAGCTCCCTTCCAGGAGAGGCTAGTAAATGAGAGAAGGGGGTTGTAGCTCCCCTTCGGGAGAAATTTGGTAAACGAGAAGAAGGTTGTAGCCTTCTATGGGTGGGTGCACATTTCTTGGTATGAGTCTGCGCTAGTACATGGTTGTAAGAAGTTTTCTTTATAATAAATATTGAAGACAGATACGATGGCAGCAGTGGTTTTCTCCCAAATTGGGTTTCCACCTTAAATTGTGGTGTTCATGTGTGTTGCTTATGTGTGATGATTTATTCTGTTCTTACCGCACAATTTTACTGCTTACTAAACATCTAATGAATGAATGATGCATTGATCTAAGTAAATAACTATCCGCATAATGAGATCTCTGGTAATACACAAGTTTTATTAAGCATATCCACATGTATACACGAGTTGGCTTCAGTAAAGTAGCGTATGGGTCTTAGAGAAAGACAAAGTAAAAGTTTTCGAGTTAGATCTAAATCTTTGATTCACCCCCCTCTCGGTATTTTTTCGTCAATACCTCTTTATTTTTTAACAAGATTGAGGAGGATAACATATGCTTGATCTATAATTTCATCCTTCAAATGAATCCCTCTTATTATTTTTAATGAACCCCGAGAAAGGAGAGGTTCGAACTTATCATGTTCGAAAAGTCCATCATTTTTTGATGTTTTAATGAGTCTAGTGAAGGTAAAACTCTACATCTTTTTCATGTTTAGAGAGTTTTAAAAAGAGGCAAAAAATAAAACTTAAGATGTCCCTTTTCGTAGATAGTCTCTCCAGTCTGAAAAAGTAGAAAATAATACTCAAGAGAACCTCTTATTCATGTTCGACTAAGGTATTCATTTTTCGTAAATAGTCTATCTCAGTCGGGAAAAAGGTTAAAATTATATTGATCAGACGTATTTTCATTTACTTTAACGAGTTTGAAAACACAAGTGCTCAGAAATATTTTCATATTTTGGGAGTCTGAAAAGAGCTGAAAGAGAACTCCAAGGGGCTCCTTTTTCGTAGGTTTACAGAGCCTGAAAAGAGATAAAAGTATACTCCTTGGTCAAAATAACTTGTTTAAAGCATGATAACATCGTTAACAATTTTTGACTTGCTCAAAACATCAAAAAATGATTAAACATACCCGTTTTATAGTAAAAATGAAGCATATCTAGGTCAAAACATTAAATATGAATAAAATATTGTGAGAAATGACCATAAAGACTCAAAATGACTATTCATTTTTACCATTTCACCTTTACCTTCAACAGTGAGATTTTTTTATCACTTTTTTCCTCATCTTATGCAACTAATTGCGAACAATCCAGTGGATCATTTCGAGTATTGTCACTTCTAGGTAGGAGCTAAAACCCTTCTCTTTATTTTCATGTTGCAGTTTTGTGATTTCATGCAAGTTTTTTAAGGTTTTGAGGGCCCTGGGGTTTCAATAAAATGCCCTAGGACCAATGCAACCCCCAATATCAAAATCTTCGTTACACCTAGGAATATTTTCTCTGCTCAGAGAGGTGCAATGCTCTATCATGCATTACTAGGGTGCGTTGTACAAAAAATTCTAAGTTATTTATCAGTTTTCCCTTAATTTTTGTCAGATTTTTTGCATGAAAATGGGCCTAATGAATCTCTTATTTATGTTTCATGTGTTCATTATAACAAAATGGAATTAATTTGGCGAGAAATAGAACATGAATTACATGATTTAAATGTAGGAAATGGTCCTTCTACCATCTAGGCATTGAAAATCTATGGATTGCTAAAACTCTTCTAGATTATCGGTATGAGACAACTGATGGAATTGTTGAGGTATATTGTTCATTCATGGGATGTTTAGGCACAAGCGTTCAGGTTCGGGGAACATCTTCTCGGATAAAGGTAGAATATATCTACTTCCTGATAGGTTTATCCAAGAGAGATACCACCATCTCTCTTCTAGGTGGGAGAAGTGGTGGGGAGACCGTGAAAGATTATATTTCTACCTATTACAGACCTCAGGCCCAACCTACTGGGGATGGAAAAATCAATATAAAATATGTGACCCATTTACCTTCGAGAATGGTGATGTTTATCATTGCTAGATTGGCATGTATCTTGATACTTCATGTAGCGAGTAGATTATACATGCAGTATGGGGTGGAGTGTCTAGAGCCGACATTGTTCAACTGGAGTGAGGGTATCTTGGTGAATATGAAGTAATATTTGACTAAAGAAAAATAAGGGAAGTTAAAGAACTTCAACTATGGTTCAATATTAGTCTCTTTTTCTCTAGAGCGGGTGGCACTACTTCAACCTCAATAGGTTATACTTGAGCCTATCAATCCAAGGGCCCCATAGATGAGGAGGTGGATAAATCATATGGCCTGACATGTAGGTCCTTCGGCAATCAATTTCTCACCAAACCTCTTTGGATGGTTGCATAGATAGTTCATCATGATCAATGATTATCCTTACGGAGGGATGGATTTATGTGATGATCCAGAGCTTGTGCTTCTTGAGGGAGAGCAATGGGATGCTTCAGGTAAAGTATTTTGACCATTTACGTTTTTTAAAGTTTTACAAATTTTTTTGTGTTTTTTAATGTTTTCGAGACTAAACTATTGATGTTTTCATGCAGATATTGGACCAGTTCAACTAGTGGGTGCTTCATATCTCTGCCGTGTAGAGGGACAACTGCATGAGGAGGCAATGGTACCAATACAAGCCGCTACAGTAGGACATGGTGCACTACGAGATCTTGAAGTAGATGATATCTTATCAAAGGTGGAGTGCCACATGGAGGGGCTAAGACACAAGATTTATTAGACCGTGGTCGATTATATTCCCATGCAACTTTAGCGACACACTATCAGAGTGCCTAGCTGTATTGGTCAATTGTTGCACAAGATGGCTCGTGTAGTGTCATTTTATCATGAGCACCATTGATTAGTCTACTTAGATGCTTGCATGTAGTTTTTCATATGGTAGATGTAGCCATATATGTCTCGGGGCACAATTTTTTGTAAAACCAAACTTATATATATACACATTTTAAGTGTTTCCTAGTTCATATTATGCTTTCAATACGATGTGATGTGAATTGAAACTTATTTAAATTTGTTTCAAATGTATATATAAAACGTGATTAGCTAGGGAATCTGCTAACATGTTTAGATTTCTAGAAATATGTTCATATTGTATGAAATTGAAATGTCTTTCTAAAAGATATACTTTCAAAACCATGCGAAGGATGGCGAGATTCCTAACTAAATAAACATTAGCAAGTTGTAGTACTATGAGTTGTGAGTCAAGAAAGATGACTAAATGACACATACAATGTGAAACAACATCAGATAGTAGCTCAATCACTGTGTTATACTAAATGATGTTGTTAGTAGAGAAACCAATGCAAATCCCTTTCATACTCACTAGCTCGCCATTTGGAGAAAAGACAGCCCATGCTATAGAAGAAAGGTTCTGAGTACTATGAATAACACCATCAGCATAACCAATGTACAGTTCGAGATATTTTGACATATGCAAATCAAACGTAAGTGGGATCAACAGAAACCATGGGAAAATCTGAAAAGACACACTACAAACACACCTATAGACATTATGTACACAGTGTACTATGCATGAGGTCAAGCATAGTAGTTTTGGAGGTATAACCCATTTCTACGCTGTGCAAGTGGAACTCCATAGAAATATTCTAACTCATAGGCCCCTTTTGCAAGGACCCGCTTGACAATGTGTGGACCCAAACACATAGGTTGGAACTTTCTTGGACCTAAATTATTGGCCAACTCATCATATAAGAGAACCAGGTCTCCTTTAGAGAAGACACGACGCTTGACACTATTGTCGTATTTCTCCTTGACACATATTTTATGAGCTTCATTGGCTAAAGAAACATCACGTCGAGTTTCATCCAAATGAGTTAGATGTAAAATAGGCTACTTCTCTACGAAAGTGGTAGAAAGAAGTTCGACAATTAGTTTTAACGATGGAATTTCACACTCATTGGGGAGGATCGCTTCCATAACATATACCAACTGAAAGGGTGTGAATTCGAAAATGGTACTCTTTGACGTTTGGTATGCCCACAAGGCAGTGTAAATAAGAAAGTGCTAGTCCGATTTTAGGACCCCTACCGTACATTGAAGCATAGTCTTAAGAAATTTGTTAACCACCTCAAATTGTATATTAGCCTATGGATAGTTGGGAGTGGAATTTTTATGGGAAATTCCTAGCTTAGCAACTAGTTCGGTAATCATATGATTCTAAAAATGCTTTTTGTGATCCATAACTATTGCTTGCGGTACACCAAACCTAGAAATAACGAGATATAAGAAAAATTATGCATCAATTTTTCCAATTGATGTTATATGTAGGCATTTCCTCAGCCCACTTAGTAAAGTAGTCAACAACGACAATCATATAACCATGCCCCTCGAACGAGTGAGAGTTGTTAGTTCCCTGTAATTTTAGTAGGTTGGCAAGACTAAAGCTGCAGAGACAACATTATGAACCACTTTGGGATTCTAGGATCTAGCCCTCCTGAATCCATAGAGGGATCTCTCTTATAAGTGTGTTTAAAGATGTGATCTTTAAGGCTTGAAACGTGATATTAGGCTAGTTATGAAGAATAAGGTTTTTGTTTGTTTTGTTTGGGAAAAGATATAATGAAGGTGAAGGAAGTCTAAATGAACGGTGAAGGTGTATGAAAGTGAAGGAATGATTCAGCTAATAAGATAGGCAAAGAGCAGCTTCAATCTATTGGGCTATGGAGTCATAAGAGGATTTAATTGAAACAACAAGGTTCAAGAGTGGTCCATGGGGCAAGTCATCTATGTCAAAGGATCTCTTTAAGTTGATTTTATGGAATGAAACAATAATAAAGGGAAATCAAACAGATGAAGGAACAAAGGGTAGCCTAAGATCAAGTAAGTACTTTGAAAATAGCCTTCTTTTGATGTACTTTCAATAGAAAACATTTAAAACACATAGAATAGCTTAAGATCAAGTAAAGACTTTTAAATTAGCCTACTTTCAGCATATTCAAAGGGAAACTTTTCAAAGCAACTGTTGGAGAAAAACTAGAGGACAGGGCAAACCATAGACTTCCCTAGTTCAACTTTAATTAGCAAACTTTTCAAGACAACATTTAAGATAAACCAAGAATAACCTAATATTAGGTAAGGACTTTGAACCTATCCTGCTTTTGGCATACTCTTAAGGGAAACTTTCAAACAACCTTTGGAGATGGAACTAGAAGATAGGGCAAACCATAAACTTTCCTAGTTTTAACTCTACTTAGCATGAAATGAAAATATCATTCAAGAACTTCCTTTCAAGTTTTGCACCTCAATACATGGACTAACCAACATTCCTTGATAATGTTTACACTTAACTTAAGTCATTCTTAAATACACAATTGGAGGAAAACATAAATATAAAGCTTATCAATGAGAGTAGGGTACTTCTAAGAGTAAATCCTAGCTCTATATTTGTTGTTCTTTATCAGAGAAAGTGAACAAAATGGAAACAAAAAGAAAATAACAATTTACAATAAGAAACACATCACCATTGACATAGACCAGGATCCCATAAATCAGCTTGTATTTGGTGTCCAAACTAGTTACAATCATCAAGTCCAGTGAGTCTCTACAACTTCAAACTTCTCATCTCAGCTTAGGTATCTTCAATTACAAACAGTGCTATAGCAACTTCAAAAAACTATTTACATGCAACATATATTCAGAGACCAACCCTTACAATGAGCTCCTCAAGGAGATTTTATAAGAAAATGAGGAGGTGGAAGAGTTTCTAGGGTTCAAGTATCATTAATTCCATAGTAAATGCAATTCCTAACCTTGAAAACCATGCAAGGCATAAGGCAGGAATGCATTCTACCTACAACTCTCTTTCATAACTTTGTTTCTGCTTTTTAAGGCTTAATGGATGCGAAGATTGACTTCAGGGCTCTTTCTTATCTTTGTAATAACTTTGCTGACAGTTTGTAATAAGTTCCTTTGGTTGAAATAACTATTTAGTTGATTTAGACAAATATCTTTTGAATAGGCAATAACTATGCCTTCTGTTGATTTCTTTGAGACTACAGGTGGCTTTTTGGTAGCTAGAGAGGATTCAATTAGCCTTTGATGTGGCAGTGGAGGCTCTTTACTGATATTTCTCTTTGTTTTTCCTTAAAACACTGTTAAGTTGCTTTATTCCATGTTTTAGGCCTAATTAGGCCTTGATCTTCATCTTAAAGTCTTTATCCTCTGCTGACTGTGGATTAGGAATTTGATTCTTGATTTTTTAGGCCTCAATCCCTTTAAACTCTGCTTAAAACCTTTAAACATTGATACTCTTTGATCTCCTGTCTTCAATGTTGATATTCTTCAATAAATGGATTATGACTGTGTTTTTACTGTGTTGCAGGTGCGCAGAAGGTTTTATAACATTACCAATGCTCATGAGACATGGGTAAAATTGAAATTTGAACCCTGTAGATTCCCTTTTCCTCATGAATAGTTGCCTATGGATCGTCATCCCAGGCTTTCATTTCATTTAAAAACTGTGGAAAAACCTTTATAACCTACACAAAACGAACAAAAATTAAGAAAATCCGTGAAAAAATAGGTTAAAGGCGGCTTTGGGTGTTTTGGGCATGAGGTTGAATCGTGGTCGTCGATCCAGATTAATCAACGATCGAGATTGCTCGATGGGTTTGATTTGGCGATAGGACTAATTCCGGGCCGTTCGATCTCAGAAATCGACGACCAGGATTAATTAGGGAGTTTATAATGCGGAGGGGGAAATGTTATAACGGAATGGAGGAAATTGCAATAAAAGGGAGAAAACCTTTATCAGAAGCGAAAAAGGGTTTAAATGAAGTTTGGGCGCAACTTTGGACAAGAACCGTCAGATTAGGGCATCCAACGGTGGAGACTGCCCGATGAGTTCTTTCGGAGGGTAGATGAAATGGAAATGGCTTGGGGTTGCAGAGTGATCTGGGCCATCGGATTTGAATGATGGACGGCTAAGATCTTGTGATGAAACCTTTTGGAGAACAGACGGAGGGAAAATGAGTTGTGATCGGGAAATAATCGGAGCCATTGGATTACAACGATGGATGGCGAAGATTAAAATATGAAAAAGACTTGTTGCGAAGGAAGGTGGTAAGCGAAAAACCAGAATGGTTTTCACGCGGCTTCGGAGTAGTTTTGAAAATTGGCCAAAAAAACGTGATACCATACATTGGTTGACACACGTCCCCTCCAAAACCACTTTTATCACGTAAATTTTTGGCGTTAAACCACATGTGCAAAAAAAATGCAAAACGTGATAGCAAACGTCAAATCAAGGGCTTCAGATCTGACAGTGCGGATCACGCACGACGAAAAAAGCTACGCATTGGGGAGATAGTGGGGTCCAGGTGGCAGCTTGTGAGTGGACATGTGTTTTACAAGGCAGGAGGTAGGTCCCAAAGGAGTTGGGCCTATCGGATTACATCTTGACCGTTAGATTCTTATAACTTACAGTCAAGATTGAAAGAGGGAGTGGGGTCACTTTTCAAATGGAGAGTTTTGGGATTATCGGGTTAGATCGTGACCATCAGATCTATTAAATGGACGGCAGAGATATGGTCTCAGGGCAGAGTTTAAAAAGGAGGAAAGGTAAGCCAGACAGATGGGCAGAGATCGGGTTCAACGATGACCATTGATCTGCAAAGATCAACGGTGGATATTCAACTTAACATTTTCGTCGGGGAATGAAGAAATAAAAGGAATTATGGGTTTTGATGGGGTTTGGAGCATTTTTAGGCCCTTTAAGCACCCGGTTGTGGGGCTTAAGGTCTTATGAGGTGGAGGGTTACAAGATTTAAGCCCTCGGGGGCTTAAGAAAACATTATATGGAAAAAGATTGTTTTAGGCTTAAAAATAGTGTTTTTAAGGGAAATTGAGGGTTCTGATAAGTAAATGAAGGCATTTTAAAACCAAATAAAGGAGAGTATAAGGTTTTAAAAGGGTTTTAGGGTGGCTATAGAGGTTAGATGAAGGGTTTTTAGAGGGTTTTATGGAGGAAAAAGGGATGAAAATGGGGTTTATTTATGAGTGAAAGGAGGGGTAAAAATGATGAAAAATGGGATTTTCAAGCAATTTTTCTCTTGAAAAACAACAGATTTCATAGGATTATGAGGGAAATAGTAGTGAAGATTAAATTAAAGGTTAGTTATCTTCATAAGACTTTAAGAACTAACAATTTGGCCATAAAAATTTTTCTTGAAGCCTTAAAAAGATCTAACCACCATTTGATATGAAATTTTTTTATAGGTGGCTAACAAGAGTTACATGTCATAAAGAAAATTCCCCATTTTTCAAAGGACCAAGAATGACAACAAGATGTAATGGAGAAGATGGAGCACGGATCTTACGATCGTATATCTGGCATGCATGACACTTCTGGACAGTGAACATGTAATCATGTAATATAATAGGTTGAAACTAACCATCACGGTAGCATAAACAGATAGATGTCTGCCACATGCCCCTGAGTGACATTCATTAAGGAATTTCTCAGCTTCTTCAAGGGTGAGGCACCTTCGTAAAATTGTATTAATACCACGATGGTAAAGGGTGTCACCGATAATGATGTAATTTGGTATCGAATATGTTGCTACTAGGAGCGAGAGGTATTGGGACAGAAAGTCTGGGTCTGGAGATAGATCAGAAAATATCCATACCATGGGTCAGACGATGAAATCAGAAACAAGACTCATCAGGGATACAATCTTCAAATGTAGATTCAGAATCAAGGGAAAGAAGTTTGCGCATTAGCTAAATGAAAACTAAGGATTTATTCGACTTGGACTTGATGAAATCCATGTCGAACTCTTGCAGAATAACGATCCACTTAGATTATTCCCCCCACCCCCCCTCCAAAAATTGATGTGATAGTATATATATCATAGGGTTGCAATCTGAAATGACCGTATTTTTACAAAGAAAGATGTAATAGTGAAACCTTTAGATGACTTGAACGACTACCAAAGCTAGATTTTCTATGTGAGTATACTTGATTTCGGTATCATTGAGGTTTCAAATTAGATAATAGATGGGATGTTCAGTCCCTATATCGTCTTCTTGGACCAATAACATTGCTATAGTAGAAATGGCAGCAGCAAGATAGAGGAAATAATTGCGATGATAATCAAGGGGGTATGAAAGAGATGCCTAAACCAATACATATTTCAGGGAATCAAAAAATTTTCAATAAGCGAGTGAATCCTTTGGTCAACTCAGCGTAATTAGGGGTGAACCTCCGTTGGAAGTTATCTTTCCCTTGGAGTCTTTTTAATTGAACAAGAGAAGAAGGTGCATGCAAGTCGATGATTTCTTTCACTTTCAGAGGATAAATACGAATTCCTTGTTTTGAATTGAAAAAGCTTAGGAGTAGACCAAATCTAACATAGAACACAGATTTGCGTAGGTTGATTCGAATGTTATAGTGTCTACAACAGAGAAAAATAGCCCTAAGATGCATCGGGTGATCATATCGATGTTTATAATGAGTAGACAGATCATCCAAATAGGGTTGTATGATTTGTTTAATGTCATGAAAAGCATAATCCATTACACGTTGAAACATGGCCCCAACATTCTTTAAGCCGAATGGGGGCTTGCAATAGGAAAAAGTAGCCCAAGGATAAATAAACATAGTCTTAGGTTGGTCCACTGGGAGAATGTTGATTTTATTATAGCCTGAGAATCCATCCATAAATGAATAAATCTTACAGCCAACGCATTCAACAACAATATGGTCAATAAATGTGGTTGGATAGTTGTCCTTGGGAAAATCATGATTCACATCCCGATAATCATCACATACTTGGATCGTGCCTTGTTTCTTCACGACAAGGACAACATTCAATACCGAATCAGTTAAAGGAACGATGTGTATGAAACCAACCCGAAGAAGCTTTTTAACTTCAAATTTAATACTGTAAGAATTATTCGGATGGACTGTACGAAGGCCCTACTCGACAGGTTTGGAATTAGGATACGTCTTAATCTCGTGCACTACTATGTTTGGGTCGATACCTGGAATTTCTTCATAAGTCCAAGCAAATACATCTTGAAACTCCCGAAAAAGGGTTCTATAAATATCAATCTTAGATGGAGAACAAGATGCTCCAATGTATAGATTTTTTACAATACTTGGTTTGATATAAATATCGAGAGGTGTCATTTCCTCGATATTCGAAAGGTTCTTTTAGGAATCAAACTCATGAATGGAGACAAAATTAGTAAAAGGATAAAAAAAATTAGGTAAATATACATCACTGAGATTATCCTTAATGGAATCTGGTAAGGAGGAATGATGGTGATGTTCATCCCACAACCCTTCATCCAACATCATGATCTCCATGATGCTCTCAAAAATAGAGAATATGCAAGAAAAATGATAAGAAGATGTGCCATAATCTAGTGATCGATCTACCCACATTAAAGAACTTTTGAGGTCTAAAATGGCCCTCCAAAGAAAAATGTACAACCAAAATAAGCTTTATAAGAATCAATAGGATTTAAGATGGCGATGTCAACCATGGGGGATGATTCCCCATTTTTGGGGTAAAAAGGTAAAAATAATAAAAAATAATAAAATAATAAAACTACTTTTTCAACTTGTATTTTAAACCTATCACCCTAAGCTTTTACTCAACTACGTGATTGCAAACACATTTTTCATGTATTTCTCATTTTTCATCTAGAAGGGTCCATCGAAGGTATGCAACATGGGTAATCCTTGTATAAGGAATCAAATTATGCATCCAACGAGTGTTCCCGCTCAAAATTTGAGCAAACCCATAGGGAGATAAGTTGAAAATATGAGTTGAAAAAGTAGTTTCTTCTCTTTTCCATCTAAAATTTGATGATGTAATCAAATATTATTTTATTATTTCCACTATTATTTTATAATTTCCTTAGGAGGTCCATTTTAGACCTCAAAATTCCCCTAATGATTGATTGAAGAGGTGTAAGCCACACAAGGTGAATAGATGGATTTGTAATCTAGCTCAATGGGGCTAAGCGACATTTGGTCGCCAAAACCTTGGATGTCGGTGTCATCAGGTACAATCCATGGATCAAATAGGATAGTAGATGGTTATATCATGTTGATATAGGCAACCAAATATTAGTTGTCGAGAAGGAAAGGAGGAGGGAGCGAAAAGGTTCCCATGAGTGTAGAATCCTTCAACAATCTGACTTTGACATGATGATAAGAGTGCAAGGTTTTCCATACAAGAGGGACACTTCGAGTAACATGAGAATCAAAGGTGAACATTAGGGGAATTTTTAGGTCTAAAATGGGCTTCCTAATGAAATTATAAAATAATATCGAAAATAATAAAATAATATTAGATTACATCATCAAATTTTCGAGGGAAAAAAAAAATCAACTCTTATTTTCAACTTATCTCCCTAAGGGTTTACTCAAATTTCAAGTGGGAACACTCATTGGATGCAAAATTTTATTCTTAATCCAAGAAGTACCCATGTTGCATACTTTCGATGGACCTTGCTACAAGAAAAATGAGAAATACATGAAAAACGTGATTGCAATCATGTTTTTTCATGCATTTCTCATTTTTCATTTAGCAGGGTCCATCGAAAGTATGCAACATGGGTACTCCTTGGATGAGGAATTAAAATTTGCATCCAGCGAGTATTTCCGCTCGAAATTTTATTAAAACCTTAGGGAGATAATTTGAAAGTACAATTTGAAAAAGTAGTTTTATTATTTTATTATTTTTTAATATTTTTACTTTTTTACCCCAAAAATGGTGAATCACCCCCATGGTTGACATCATCATCTTGAATCTTATTGGTTCTTATAAAGTTTATTTTAATTGTACATTTTTCTTAGGAGGCCCATTTAAGACCTCAAAAGTTCCCTAATAAAAGGCGAGTTGATCTATGGCTATAATATCACATTTATGAGGGAAGGCGATCATACGGAAGTAAGTCAAAATGATATCAGCCATGGCATAAACCCACGTACGTCCCAGTAGAAGATTTTAATCGTGAGGTCCATAAATAAATTCTACTTCTATGGAGACAATTTCCCCCCCTAATTCTACTTGAAGGGCATTCAAAATCCCACAAGGTTTGTGCGCTCTTCCATCGAAAGCTTTCAATGTGTTGGTCAATTGACTCTGTTGAGGTGAACCATTTTCCTTCCAAAAAAACATGGACATAATGCAGGTCGAGGCTCCCTTGACCATAATAGAATGATGAATGTTCTTACGATGAATAACAACCTGGATTATAAAATCTAATTGAGCTAGTAGCTAAGGGGTATAACTTTCATGGGAGAAAACAACTAGGTTGGAATCTGATAGATCCACACATCTGATAGCTGAAAACAAGGCCTTCTTTTGGGCAGGAAATTTTTGCAACACGTCAAGAGTTGACATAGCTGATGGAGATTGAGCCAAGTCTTCAACTTTATTATTTTTTTTGGAAGCTCTTCAACGAGAGTTGAAAGAAAACTTATGAATAAATCCCTTCGGAGGTTCGATAGTCAATTCCGCAGAAATCAGAGGTGGAGTAAGTTTATATGAAGGTGATGCCGAATTGGAAGGTCGATTAGTAGCTTGACCATTCAGTGGATTCACATTACCATAGTCCTTATTCTGAGTGGCCACCATAACAACGAATTTTAGTTTTGAGGAGGAAGTAATCAAAACCGTGTTAGAGGATGAAGGGTCTCGAGAAACCATGTGAGTCTCTTGATTGGGAAATGGGTTGTCAGCACAACGAGAGAAGTAGAAGATCTAAGAAACTCATTCACTTTAGCACGGTGTGGACAATCAAGTGTAAAGTGATCCTCATTGCAAATTAAGCATGGGTAACGAGGCTTTTGCTTCTCATCGGAAGACTGATTTGCTTATTTATCCTCGGTGAAGGATATTTATTCTCCTTACCTTTTCCTCTCTTCTTACTTCTAGTTTGCTCTGGATATTTTCCTTTATTAGATGAAACAAATTTATCTCGAAAGAAGAAGTCACAGGAAGGTGCGATTAAGGGTTTTGAGCAAATGCAGTAAGAGAAACACCAAATGGTTTACTCACCGACTGTGAACTTGAAGAACCAATCACGCCATCAGCAACATGAGATTCTTTACTAGGTGGAGGAGGAACAATATTCAAAGGTATCGGAGCATTCAGACGTATCTTATCAGAGAGCATGCCTAATTGGGTATAAAAAAGGTCCAAATATTATGCATGAGAAATAACTTGCTCTTCGGTCATGACTCCACCTTTAGCCATATCTTCTATTATGGGAGACAATAGAGATTTTGTGAACCATTCCACTAATAATTGATTGGGAACATAAGTATTGACCAACCGGCGGTGATGCCTCCACTCATGAATGTGATATGAGATGTGAGTGGAATATGATAATTTGAAATTGGTTAATAGTTTCGTTCCTGTTCCATATCTGATGGGAAACTTGAAATGTGTGAGGAAGGTGGTGACTAAAGTGTCAAAATCATGGAATGAATCTCTAGGTAGCTCAATATACCATCTAGCTACGGTACCTATAAATGTTCGTTGGAAAAGATGAAGTTGAATGGAATCATCATTAAGGGAGTTGAAGAACACCATAGATGATATCATGTCATAACATGGGTCAAGGGATATTCTCTTGGATTCCCATTGAATTTTGGGATATCAGAAGGAAATTTTGTGAGAATACCCGGCCACCATGGAAAATGAGCGATGGGGTCATTAGTGAGCCAAGTTAAGTCTGGAAATTCGAGAGTATCCACAAAAGGAAAATGGTGATTGAATTTCGGAGGAGGATGGACTAGATATGAAGGAATAGCTTGAGAAACAGGGACTTTCATTCCTAGAGAAGGAGGGTTCTGATAGTAAGGAACCTCACTACCAGAATAAGGAGTTTTTTTATAACTAGTATACAAGTGACCTTGTTGTCTATAGCCCTAGGATGATGATAAAGCTGCTGGAATGGTTGAGTTGGATTTTTTGGCCTTGAAAATGCACTTGAGGAATATCTTGATACAAACAATATCATTTCCCAATGGGAGTTTTCATTGTCACATGATAAGGTGGGTTCAGATGGGATTGCACTGTACTATGAATAATCTATCCTATAAACTTGAGGAGTACCGTGTCCAAGCGGTTGAGAAAGTAAGGTACCTTGTATTGGATGGGTAAGTGGGACCTGGGAAGTACTAGATACCAAATGAAAAGATTGTGATGCAACGAAAACCTGTAAAGTTTGGGTCACTTGTATTTGAGCTTGTTGGGGTGTTGATGGATGGATAGGAATTTGAGACGAAGATAGTGCAAGTTGAGGATTTAACAATCAGTCCAAAAATGAACCGGGTTGAACGGGAAAAGTAGGTTTCCAAACACTGGAAACCATTCTAAGATAAGGAGGACTATAATAAGGTAGATTACCAACTTGAGGTATACCAGCAATAGGTTGATGAGCTCCATCATTAGGTACATTTAAAGGGGTTAAAGGTCACCTTTTTCCCTTATTAAGCCTTCTTTTCTTATATTTTAACTATCTTATGGTCTTATGATGCTAGTGCAGATGGTGATTGAGGCTTATCATACTTCGAGTAACTAACATGAGTTAAATGAAGGAAAATCATGAAGATATTGCATTTTTGGTGAAGATTTTTCCATTAAGACCCAGAGTAGACAACAAGGAGAGATTCTATGGGGGTTTCCACCTCCTTAACTTCCAAAGGTAGCCAAGGGATCCTCGATATTCCCTCCAACATCTCGAAATCAAAGGCAGCCAAGAAAACTCAAGATCAAGTGCACCAAAGCTACACATCACTTGCAATCAAGTGAAATGATCACCTAAATTTTAGGGAGATGTTAGTAGCTACACTTTAGGTTAAATAGGGTTGAGAAAGAGCTCATTAGGATTCAAACTTTGGAGAAATCCATTAGTCTCTTATCTCTTGTAACATGTTTTTGAGACTTTCATGTTGATGTAATGAGACTATCTTTAGCAATAAAATGAGTATTCAGATTCTGCTTCATTGATCTAGTTTCAGAGGGCTAGGCTTGTGGGTTAGGGCCCAATCCATGTGCCTTTGTCTCTCTTGTGTATTCATTATTTACTTTCATGTCATTTTAGATAGTTTTTCTTATGAGTATTTAGCTAGTTTGCTTGCATTTTCATTCACTGTTTTTAGTTTGCTTCCATTTGTCTTTTGCTGTAGATTTATCTTACTTACATGTTGGTAGAATAGGTTATAAATTCATAAATTTGTGAGTCAAGCCTCCCTCTCTCATATCTTTCATTGGAGCTTGAGAAGGGTAGACCTTCCCCACAGGAAAAAATTAATTTTTAGTTTATGATTCCTTGGAATGAATAAGTTAGGTTGTTGTAATTCCATTAATGTTTTTAAAATGTTGTGTTAGATCTATGTTTGTAGGTTAAAGTAGATTTTCTTTCCAAATTCAATTCATCTTTTCCATTGTCTTTATCATGAATTTTTCCATATTTATTACATGAACATGTAGTTTTCTTGCAGGTGCAGGTAGCACATCCAAGGATAAATTCACCAGCACCTTTAGCTTCATCTCTCACCCTTCATCAACCTTTTGTTCATCAAAATCGCCATCAACCCTATTTTCAGATTTTTCATCCTTACACCATGAGAAAACCCCTAGGGGTGCAAGACATACCTCCCAAGAGGTTCTGAGCTTGGCCAAGGGGCGGACCACCTTCCACTCATCCAAATTCACCTTCACTCCACCTTCCCTACACTTTTCTCACCCAATTTTGGCCTTGAATTTCCCTCAGATTGTTTCCTATAGCAATTCAAGACTTTCTTGTAGCACTACAAGAAACTTGTAGCAACACTTGAAGTAGCACCAGTTGGCCCCTCCTTAAGCCCAAAAACCACCATCCACATCCTCTAGACCTTCCAAAACCACCCAAAACACCTTCAACCTTGCACCCATGTGTTCAAGCCTTCCATAAGCCACCTTAGCACTTTCTTCTCCTAGTTGCAAAACAACACATTTACAAGCACAATTAGGTCATGATTAGTTGAATGATTAAAAGCATGATAGATAGAACATAGAGTGAGTAGATTTTGTTTAGCCATTTGGCCCAGCAAAGTGTGATTAGGTTAGTCTCCTTTATGCAATTTCAATTCAACAATTTACTTCATGAAAGATGCCCAGTTTGCTTTCATTTCTTATCATATCTTAATGTGTAGATTTATTTCATTGCAGAATAGTTAGATGTAATTGCTTGTTGTAGTGTATTTCTGTACTTGCTGATAGTGCCATGGCTTGGAATCATTTGTATCCCTAGGCCTAAATTCAAAAGTGTGACAAACTTCGTCTAGAAACCATAGAAGTAGCACCCTTTCATAAGGCTCAGAAGAGGATTACATGAGTAGAATTCATCTGATGTTTATATAGCATTGGCACCTCCAAGTTTGTATGAACCCTGGGTTGATAAAGTGAAGTAGGGTCGCCTCTAGGAGTTGCAGCATTCTTGGTGCAATACCAGGGCTCACCACGTTTTAGCTTCGTTGCGTGGGAGGTGTCTAGTAGATGCTTTAATTTTTGTTTTAGCATTATTTTATGATTTCATTTTACATGTTGTTTCAAAAATATTTAAAAAACATAAAAAAAAATGATTTTCATGCCTCATAGGAGTAGGAATACTCAAGGAAATTTTTTACCTAAAACCCCCACATCACCACATAGTCACCCTTCACTCTTCTTTAGTGGCCGTGAGTTTGAACACACCATAGGTGAGCCTTCTGAAAAGTTTGAATAACCTATTGGAGAAGAATAATATCTCGTTTCAACCTGAGGAACTTGCTTCACCTATCTCAACCATGGCTGACACTGAAGCCCAGGGAGCCTTTCCCATTAGAGAGGTAGATGGGGAAACTAAAATGAAAAACATTAGCCCCTCAACCCTTCCACACTTTCATGGAATTACCTATGAAGATCCAGACACATTCATGTTTGAATTTGTTGTTGTATGTAGGACCTATGACTATGCCTCGGATGATCAAAATCTGAAGGTATTCCCATCTACCCTTAAGGATGTAGCCTTTCGCTGGTTCATGGGTCTACCTAGGAACAACATCACTACCTGGGCATAGATGCAAGAGGACTTCAACAACAAGTACATGAACTACTGTAGGTCCAAGGAAAATAAGGATGAGATATTCAGGATGACTCTAGGGCCCGATGAATCCCTAGAAGACTATGAAGAGAGGTTTCAGTTAAACTATAAGAGAGCCAACTGTACTCTTGATCTTGGATTACTTAAACTAATACTTCTCAGAGGTATCAGGGAGGAGGTGATAGAAACCCTCAATATGTTATCAGGAAAAGATATCTACCAAATGCCTTATGAAACAATCAAAATTTTCTTCAAGAACCATTCTAGGGCAGCCAGGAAGAAAGGCATAGCTGGACAAAGTACAACCAATACCCATTCCTCTTCCACCTCCATCAAGCATGAGATTGGAAATATGTTGGAGGACTTAAAAAGTGACATGTTGCACACCTTTTCCTTGCAAATGGACACAATGCGGGTCAAAAGGAAGAAAGAGGAAGCTTAAATATCCTTGGCTATATTTTTCCATAGATGTACCATAAAACACCCTAGAAATGATTGTCCATTAAATGTCATAGAGGTTTGCTTAGTCTGTGAGGAGAATCATGTCAGAGACAAGTGTCCCTACTTACCTGGACTCAAAGATGTATATCAAGGTAGGGAAGTAGGACCAGAGAAACTTTGTTTCATCAACCAGAGAGGGCCTCAAGGCCCTAGTTCATATCAGCAAGGTATGGAAGGTGCACCTTACTCTTACTATCACAATAATCAGAATGCACCCATGCAATCTTGGTACACCCCCACTCCTCCATCCTGGCCT